>APFE031145623.1:134119-186769 GCA_000404065.3 Pinus taeda
AATTTTAGATAAGTAAAATTACTTTGAATATAAAAAAATCACTTAATCATAATCCATTTTAAATCCTCTTATAGATGAAAATACTTTTTGTCTATTTCATTCCTTAGTTGGTTGTAAAGATAAAGTAGGGGGCTTCTACAACTTAGCCTTTTAGTATACTCATTTGTCATTGGTAGAGCCACTGCTGTCAGCAAGCATTCATAGCCTCAACAGGGTTACCTTTTAATCATCAATGATTCGGAATCCCATCCATTTAAGAGTGCAATATTTAGAGATAATTTCAAAAGGATATCTATAGTTCATTTTTTATTTGTTTATTTTTCTTTTGATAACTTTTTAGCAATACCTAAAAGTCATTGTCCGGGTTTGGTGACCAGAAAGTGACAATGGAATTCACTAGTTGTAATTGAACTGAACAAGCTAGGTTGTGATGATACCCCTTGTCTTATGATTAAAATAATCATAAGCCATTACCCTGGTTTGATATTCAATATTGGTAATGTCAGTCCTATCATTTCCCTATGATCTTGGAAAGCAAGCTCATGATGAGACCCCTTATATTTTAAGTTTAATATATTTTTGAATTACACTCTAAAAAAGGTAAAGCTAATGGATGGGGAGAATAATTGACTCCTTAAGACTTTTGGATGACAATTTTAGAGTTAGAGATGCTTAGTTCTAAATATTCTTTACTTTGTTAAAGATAACCTTTCTTGACTAATAATAGAATAAAATGAGTTTACGAAGTTTGAGGTTTCAAAGAATTTACAACTTCAATGGAAAGACAAAAATTCATATTTTTATAATACTTTATCTAATTTTCAATGTTGTTATCACTTCCTTAAGAATCCATACTTTCAAAGAGAAATATCATAAAATGTTTTAAGAGATTCTAATGTAAAGCCAAAAGTACGTTATTTAACATTATTTTCTAAGAGAACTAAAAATGTAAATGTGATAATGTTACAGTACAAGATATTATCTTCTACGAAATGAATTTTTTCAAAATGATCCCATTGACACGAAGAGAATCTCTCTTTCCTAATAAATCTTGCAATATGAATGTTGATGGGCCTATTTGTTCAACAATTTGAAATTGTCCAAGCCACATTTTCTAGAATTTAGTATGATTTCCTTTTTCCTCATATGGCTTGTCCCAGTTAAGGATGAGATTTCCAATTTGAAAAGATTTTGGGGTAGCATAACTTGCATCAAAAGAAGATTTGACTATCTATTGATGGAGAGCATGTGTAAGCTTGGATTTTTCTCTTTTTTCCTATAATTATAGGATTTGAGATAGTCTTAACTATAAAGAAGAAGAAGGCATTTCTTCTATAAATTGGACTAGGGCTAATGAGGGAAGGGCTAAGTTTGGAGTGATAGCCTATTTCCCATATACTAGATTGACGGGAGACATGCCTATTGAGGCCTTCTGGGTTATTCGTCTATCCATAGAGAAAATGTCAAAGGTTTGTGCCAATTCTTTTGGCTCTGATCAAAAGTTCTTTTAATAATTCTTATGAGGTTTTTATTGGTTGATTATACTATACCATTTCCTTGGGGGGGTAGTTAGCAGAGTATTTTAAGTTTAAAACCCCTCTTAAGGAAAAAATCCAATCATATTATTTCCTAAAAAAGTAAGATGCATTACCAAACATAAGTGCAGTTGGTAAGCCAAACCTAGTAATAATGAACTGATCAATGAATTCAATGATGGCATCAGAACTGGCTAACTTTAGTGGAATTTCTTCCACCCACCTAGTAAAATAGTTTGTAGTTGTAAGGGTATACTTATGTTTCTTGTAAGAGTGAGGAACAATCTTACCTATGATTTCCAATCCCCATTGTTCAAAAGGTTGTTCAATGTTAACCAGTTGTAGAGGTAAGGCTAGTTTTCATTGTCTTCTAGTACCAGTTTGACATATTTTGCATTTCCTTACATATTCATGGGTATCCTTGAAAAAAGTTGGCCATTAGTACCCATCATGTAGTATTTTATGTGCAGTAGCATCTCCTCCAAAATTTCCACTAGCTAGTCCTTCATGGAGTTCTTACAAAACCTTCTATGCTTCAGACTTTTCTAGGCATCTTAATAAACAGAATCATAATTTCTTCTGAATAATACATCATCAATGATATCATATTGATTTGTGTTTAATCTAAAATCCCTTTTCCTTTTTTGATTGAGCTCAGGGAGAGCCTATCCTTTTTTTAAATGGAAAATAATATTATCATATTGGGACTCAGAGTCATTTAAGCTTACCTCATATATGTGTATAGTATTACCTGAGTCCTCATCAGTTGGTAGATTGGAAGCTCCTATAAGAAATCTGCAAAAAACTTTCCCTTTGACAATTTTAGCTGATTTAATGTCAATATCATATTTTTGTAGGGTTGTTACTGAATTTTCTCCCTTTCCTCCTAATTACCTTTGCATAAGAAATTGTCTCACTATTGAGAATGGGATTATTACTTTACTCTGTGTTTTTAGGAGAAAAGGCATGAAGTTATTTACAAATTTAAAAATAGAAAAAGATTACTTATCCACCTCTGAATAATTTAGTTCAGCACCTTGAAAATCAGAATTAAAGAAAGAGATGGGTGCTTCAATTTCTTGATCATTAAGTTGTGTTAAAACAGCAACATAAGATGCTTGGGAAGCGAAAGTGTACAAAATGGAATGATTAGAAAAATTTGTAGTTAAAGAGGGAGAATTTATAATGGCTTGTTTGATTAAATCAAAAGCTTACCTTTCATTATGTCCCCACTTAAAGACCGAATTTTTCTTAATCATGGTTTGTAATGGTAAACAAAATTGGGAAAAGTCAGGGAAAAAACTCTGAACAAAATTTATCTAGCCTAGAAAGGACTACATATATTTTTTATTGTGGGGAAAAGGAATTTCATGAATTTGTTTTATTATATCAGGATCAATACATATGCCTTTTTTCCATACAATAAACCCTAAAAGCTTTCCTTCATTTACAACGAAATAAGATTTCTTTGGATTTAATGAAATTCCATACTTCTTGCAGCGTTCAAAGATCTGTTTCAAGTCATGCAAATGGTAGATTATCTTCTTGGAGTAAACCATTATGTCATCCAAGTAAAAAACAATAGTTTTGTTTATTAGACCCTTGAAATTTATGTCCATGGATCTTGGGAAGGTTTCCCCTGTACTTATTAAACCAAAAGGAATTTTCTGGTAGGCATAGGTTCCCCATTTAGTCCTGAACGTAGCCTTTAACCTATCATCTAGGTGGACCAAGATTTGATTATACCATGAAAAACCATCAAGGAAAGACATTAGTTTGGAAGCAACTATTGATTGCAATATTTGTTCATTGGTTGGTAATGGGAAATTGTCATTCTGACAAACTTTATTCATATTCCTAAAATCTATTCAAATAGGAATATCACTATTTTTCTTCCTGACATGTACTAAGTTTGAAACCCATTTTGAATGCCTAACAGGAAAGATAATCTTGGCTTTAAGGAGTTTATTCATCTCATACTTGATTTGGCCTTTTATATTGGGGTGAATTTTCCTTCAGTTCTGTTGCATTGGTTTGTCATTGGATATCATCGGAATAGTGTGTCGTATGATGGAGGTATCATATGTTTTAAGATCTTCATAGATCCAAGAAAATATACCCTTATACTTTTTTAATAGATGAATGAATGCTAATCTCTCATCATGTGAGCTACCAAGTCCTAAATTGATGTTTTGGGATTTGAGATTAGTTCCAAGGTTTACTAATTCAAACCTTAAGGTTGAACTTTGGATTTTAGAATTAGTAACCTTCTTAAACCTATCTTTTAGATCATAAAGATCTTCAAGCTTCACCACAGATTAGGTATCGTATTTTCATTGGATTTCTCTTTCAACTAATTGCCATGTTCTTTTTCATCAATTATCTGATCATCAGATGATCCTTTAGATGTTAAAAAACTTAGGATATCTTCATTGTCATTAAACACTCGCCAATTGGTGACAATATTAGGAATCGATGGTCGAAAAATAAATTTCATAGAAAACCTATCTGGACTGTAGTATTCTAATGGTATAAGCTTGGATACTATATTAGCCAAAGGTGAGCACTTGCATTTTGAAGTCTAGGAATAGGAGAAATGTTGAATGCTAAAAAATGTGAAGTAAATGTTTGAACCAATGATTGATAATGTTTTAAATGTCCAAAGAGATAATGAATGGTCTTTCATACTTTTTTGATAACAACTTCAGAATTTCCAAATACTTGAAGATATTTGATCTCAAGACCTATTGCTTTATACAAAACCTAGATCAGTGCCTCATATTCAGTAGTATTGTTTGTGGATTCAAATTCCAACCTACATGTTAGCATTATTTTTTCTCCTTTTGGACTAATTAATATAAAACTAGCTCCTGTACCATCATTAGATTTGGATCCATCAAAATATAATGCCAAAAATAAATATTTAACTAATGGTTTATTTACAAGATTTATACATTTGGAAGAATATGTTTCTGAAAAGTTCTCAATCTGAGAAGTAACATATTTATCCAAAAAAAGTGACTTTTGTGCATTGAAATTTCCTAATAATGGATGAGTATAGTAGTTTCCAATGATGTTATTGTTAAAATTTACTGGTTCATTTTCCTTCAAAATCGGTTACTGAATACTTCAAATGTTTTTCTCAGTCAATTCTGATTTTATTTGGATTTCCTTTGTAAGGGAGCCACATATGAGACCAATCTATTACAAAATAACCATGAAGTTTCTCATACCAATCCTTGCTAATAATTAAACCATAAAATTCGAGAAAAGTAACTAACATTTGGATTACTTGACAAACTTTTGGATTAGAATAAAATCTAATGCTGACTAAATTCATTTCCCTTAAAACCTCAAATTTTGTTCTATCGAGTTGGATAATGTGAACTCTAGAGTTTTGGGGTGACACATTTAATTTCGTGCAGACTAACCTTGACATTATGTTTGAAGAGGCCCCGGAGTCTATTAAGTACTTGTGCACATTTTTATTAAATATTTCATAAGTCAAGAGGAAAGGGGAAGTGTGTGAGTTAGATCTATCACCAATCAAGATAGCATTGGTGGAATAAACCTTGTTTGATGAATCATTAGGAGGCTTAAGCATTCCCCTAGAATCTTTGGATATAATAACAGCAGGAAGAGGAGAATCAGGAACTGCATTCAATTCTTTGAGTAAAAGTTTTTGCTGTTGTTTAAGCTTATTGAGCTCATGGAGGGAGATATTTTCTCTGGCCTCGTTCATATCCTCCATTAGGTTATATTCCATAGTGTCTGTAACTACCAAGGTTTTGGATGAGGATGGAGGATTATATGAGGATGGGGTTGGTTGAGGAGATGTGGAAAGAGACATTTTACTAACAACTTTATCTTTAGCAGCAGAGGTTGAAGGATTTTTCTTTTGGATTGATTGTACAGAATCTGCAAGGCCTTTACTCCTAGTGTTAATAGGTAAAGCTTCTTTCTCATCTTCAATATCAAAAGTAGGTAGGATAAAATACCACATCGCATGCACTTCTACCAATTCTTCATCTTTAGATTCATTAGTAGATAATGTCGTTTCTTCATCAGCTTCATCCATATTAGACTCAGTGTTAGGTATTATATTTGGAGATTGAGGATTAGATGTCTTATTTCTCTTGAAGGATCTAAAATGTTTTTAGAAGAGGACTCAACTACCTATTTTTTAATTTCTACCATCTCATTTGACATGATTTTAAGGACTTTTTGTAGGTCTTCAAGATCGAAGGGATTGTTTGGTCAATTTAGTGTCCTAAATTGCTCTACATAAATTATCAATCCAGGTATCATCAACTGATGAAGTGTAGTGCACTATATGTGCTAGATTACCCTTCTTACCTCACTTTTTTTGAGTTTTCTGTTGCTTTGGGGGTTTGATCCTTTAATTCCTAATGTTCTGAAATGTCTTTAGCAAAATATTAAATCTATTGCTGCTAAGAATCTAAAGAAATGAAATGAGAGCTAAAAGTGCTTTAAGCCAAATTTGGAAGTAAATTTTTAAACAAGAAAATGAAAACAAAGTTCTCTTCCTGCTCTCATTATTGTTCCAAATCATGAACTTAAAAGGACTTAAAAGTGAAATTGCAACTATCTATTATGAAAACAGAACTGAAATGAAATATTGAAAGTGAGATTACAACTACTGATTAGTCTATGGCAGAATCAAAACTTAATGAAAAACTAAAAATGAAATTGCAACAAAGCTATATAAAACACTAAGACTGAAAATGAATTTACAACTAAATGAAATGCTTTGTCACTCTGCTACACAATTTTGGGAGAACAACCTCCTTGTGATAGAATTTTGAGGAACTCCATACTTCATTGTTCTAAGAAAGCATGACTGGAAATGAATTTGCAACTAATCTACTATGGAAAACTAAATGAAATGCTTTGTCACTCTGCTACACAATTTTGGGAGAACAACCTCCTCGTGATAGCATTTTGAGGAACTCAATACTTCATTGTTCTAAGAGAAAGTAAACATAAAAATGTAGAGAAAGTTCATTCATAAATGAAATATTTCACCACTTAGTTTTAAGATGAACCATCAACTGAAGGGATTTTAGAAACATTCACTTATAACATGAGTTACTAAACTAACAATAAAATGACAAGACAAAAATGGCACTAATCAGTTTTAACAAAGAACTTAAAGACTAATGAACAACAAATGAAATAATTACTCTACATTATTGAACTCAACTTCAAACTACTGATGAAGAACTAAAAATAAATTAAACCAAAAGACTATTCTGAACTGAAATAGATTGTTCTGCGTTAGTAAGAAGATGACAAAAACTGCATTATGAACAAAATTAGAAAATGGTTATAAACATCATGGCGAAACACAGTAAATTTACAATTCAACTATGAAAGACAAAACAAAAATAAAATGTAACCTTAGCCAATGCAGAGGCCCTCTACAACTGTTGAGGTTAGATGAACTTAATCAACACTCCAACAAACGCTTTCAAGTATCCTTGAAAAATAGAGTCTTCATATTAAAAACAGAGAATGAGTTCTCAAAATTACAAAGCGATAAGTTGAACTTAACACCTGAGCAAAATTGAACTTGTTCTATTTTCTTCACATAGGTATTTATAGAGAAATTATACAATTGTTTTAAGGAGAAAAATAAGCTACAACAAAACACGTAGGCAGGCAAGTATCCGGCATTTTTGTCCTTGGTTTCTTGGAAACATAAATCTATGGTAATGGCTATTGGATTTTGTTTTCACAGGTGGCAGATGAAGTCCGTGGCCTTAGGAAACTTCTTCAGATCCCATCACTGAGAAACGTCTACAGAATAGAGTCATGTTTGCCTTAGGTTTCTATGTTTGACTTCCCTTTGACCAAACTCTTCCTTGTCAATCTAGTCTAGATGAATAGGATACGATCCATGCCCTAATGTTTTCCAAGCTACCCATGTAGTCATTTTCCCCTCTTGACACCTGGAACCTAGAAAAGCGTGAAAGTAGCTGCAAAATAACCGATTAGCTGTAAAATGTGGTTGTGTTCCATAGCTAAAAGACAAAAACTTATTCAAATAGAAAACATAAAAGTATAATGTGTAAATCACTGAAATATACTCCTTGAGGCAATGCATAATGGATTTTTTGATGATAAGGATGCATTTTTCATGGAAGAACAAAGAAGGAAGCATGAGAAAAGTTGCTAAGGGAAAGGCAGTTTTGGAGCTCAAAATACCCCCACTACAAGACTATTGCATGTCCCCATGCAATCAAAATTGTGAACACCCTCCTCCTACTGCATTTGTTCTAAGACTTCAGCCAAAACATCTAAAATCTTCTTGCTCTTCTTTGCACCAACTGCCATCCTTGGCTTCCTCACGAAAAATTTGTACTTGAGGTTAATGAGTGCCATGTTTAGCTTCTTATTCTTCCTTTTTAGTTTTCTATTCTTCTTGTACCATAAACCCAAGTGAAGCATAATGTTTTCATGGATAACCTTATCCAACTTGTTCTATTCTTTTAAAGCTTCATTTTCTCTTTGGATGTGCCTATTTAGAACTTCTATCTCATAGATCTCCTGTTTAAGTGAGCTAGTGAAAGTTTCTTGTGATGTGGCAGGCTGCTCGGAATTAGCTGAAGTCCCTGGGTCTTCTGTACTCTTTTTCTCCAATGACTCTATGTAGTCATAAATTTGTTGTTGGACTGGGTCAATATCAAGGGAGGCTCTCCTTAGGTTGCTCTCAAAGTTATGTGGAGGTGAGTTCTATAGGCTTTGCTCATATGGAATATTTTCAAGGGACTGAGTTGGAGTTTCTTCCTCTAAATCTATGAACTAAGTCTCTTTTGATTTTGCTTTCTTCACTTTGTCCCTAAGTCTAGAACTCCTCCTCAAACTTTGGGAGCCCATAATTTCTTCCTTTATAACTTGTTTCCTTTTTCCCTTCTCCTTATCTCTCTTGAGTTGATCCCTGATTTTGATTAGTCTCTCAGAAAGAAGTTGTTCATCCTCCTTAGGTGATGAAGGTTCAGGAATATCCTTGTGGATTTCCTAAACCTTTTCTTTCATTTTTATCCTTTGCTTTCTTTGCTTTCTGATCTATGTTAATGTTTTAGAGATTGGCTCTTCTTCATTGTTTTTTTGTGCTACAGTTTCAGGGATGTTTTGAATGGTAAGGTTGGTCTTCCTTCTCCTACTTCTTTTTACATGACTTCCTTTAGGAAATTCTGAAGCATCTTGGAAGAAGTTTCTTACCAAAAATTCCTCTCATGTGTCCCCTACACTTCTTAAGTGATATTCAACTAAAATCTTCACTAGCCCATGGTGATATAAAGTGGTTTCTATTGAACCAACTTTCTTCTGAACATTGGTTTCCATTCTTCTCAAACTATTCAATAGGAAATATGGTAGATTGAGGGTTCCATCTTCTAGGAAATGCATTAACAGTCAGATGTGATATACATACATGGAACCAAACCTCCCTTTGCATGTAATAAACTTTTGCAAAATTCATAACATGCTACTCCATTTGCTTTTAAGTGCAGAGATTGAAATACCTTTCCTAAAAACTGAAGTGTCCATACCTGGATTTTGGAGAATGACCTTCCAGGATTCATCATGAAATTATTTATTCTTGAACCACCTTTCTCCTAGCCTTGGGAGTTCTGTTGCTTCAACAATAAAATACTTAAGAACTGCAAATTTTGTGTTACCTATTTCCACATCCATTCCATCAAATGATCTGGCAAAGGTTTTGGTGATTTCTTTATTGTAACCATTGAATTTTTCAATGAAACTCAACCAACCAGCCTTTTGCAACATTCCTTTCAGTTGAGGATAACCCTCCATGTGTTCACCCCTATGGGTTCAATTATAACAATGAGTCCCATCACCTCTGTTCTCAAATGCTCTTCAAAATTCACTTCATTGTCTAAGAAATGAGTGACTGCATAAAGAGGACTATGCATACGAAAATGGAGCAAGTGGGTGGATAGAAATAAAATGATTATGGATATGGAAATGGATAGCGTATATGGAAGTAGGATGACTGTGAATAAAATGACTGTATACGCAGAATATATGGAAACATAGTAGCTATAAACGTAAACTGTGTGAAAAACAGAGTGATTATTATACACAAAGAATACGAAAATAGACTGACTGTATGCACACGGTAACAGAGTGTTTATATGCACAAAATATATGAAAACAGAGTGATTGTATGCAAAAAAAGGCTACAGAAGTATAAGAGAAAAACTTAGTGTGATAAATGAACAATCAGGGTTTTGAAGAGTCGTATTCAAATAGGTCATGTCGTTAATCTAACCGTTTAACAGGTGTGCTGTAGAAATCTGGTTAAGTACGAGTCATTGAGTTTAAAATGGAGATTTCATCATTAGACCGTTTGGCATTGAAGACGAAAGGTGTGGCGGAATCATCATGGAAGTCAAATCACATAATGATAAAGCAAGGGGTCATGTGATTATACAAAGTATACAAACTTATGCTTTTGTATTGCTTTTTGAAATAAGTTTTTGTTTCTACCTTTGGAACCTTACCTTCTACTTGCTAATGTCTTAATGTTTGCTTCCACAGGTGCTTATATATGATTGGTCTTCAAAGTTGTTCTCTCCTCAGTTACCTGCATATGAGATTTTATTATGAATTGACCTCTTTGTGCATGGACTAATAATCAAACTATTGCTGCAGAATCAGATTGGCTACAGAATAGGATTAGCTACGGAACGGGAACATCTGCAGAATGTGGAATCAGTTGCAAAATGTAAAAAAGAAAACAAAATATGGCTTGTTAATGAATGGAATGGAAATAGCTATATGAGTGAAAAGATGGTGAATGAAAAAATGGAGATGGAAGAAATGCTATGAGGGAAAATTTATTGGTGGAATATGGTAGTGGAGTGAAGTGAAACTTGCAAAAGTAAACAGAGTGAAATGAGATAAAACAATGAATTTTGCAGAATGCGTAATGAGTCATCATTTTTTTAGAAAAGCAATGCAAAATATAGGGTGTCAGAGTCCTCTGATTTTCACCCTGTATTTTATGGATAAGCATGCCAATCAGTGATTGGTTTTCAACCTTATACAATTATTATTATTATTATTATTATTATTATTATTATTATTGTTTCAATAATAATAGGAAAAAACAAAGACTAAGTTGGTGGAGAAGAACGATTCTTCTTTACCAACTTCATTTCAGCATTGTTTTGAAATATCTTGATGAACTCCTCCTTTGAGATTGGTTTTTGATAAATTTTCAATCTATGACCATTCACAAGGAGAGGAGTTTGACTTTCATCTATTGTTCTGATCCTTACTACTCCATTACTGAAAACTTTTTCAATCTCATATGACCCAAGCCAATGAGTTTGAAACTTCCCTTGAAAACCTTTAAACTTTGAATCAAATAAAAGTGCCCAATCTCCCTCTTGAAACTTTTTGTCCTTTTGTATTTTTCATGCCATTTAGCCCTCTATTGTTGAACTAGACCAGTTCTTTGAACAACCTCTTATCTAATTTCATCAATTTCATTCAATTTCTCCAGTCTACTTTTTTGAGCTTCTGATAAATCCATCCCCAACTGGACTGCCATCTTGAAAGTTTTGACTTGGAACTCTATGGGGAACAGGACTTGCTTCCCATAAACAAGTTCATAGGGTGTATGTCCCGTTGTGTTCCTCCATGTAGTTCTATATGCCCATAAGTCTCCAGGAAGCCTTTCTTCCCAATCCCTTCTATGTAGATGCATAGTCTTGGTGATGATTCCTTCAATCACTTTATTTGTAGACTCCACTTGACCATTTGCTTGTGGATGATAGGGAGTGGACTTTCTATGCTTGATCTTGTACTCCTCCATAAGCCTCTCCATCATGTTGGATGTGAATTGAGATCCCTGATCTATCATAATTTCTCTTGGAACACCAAAGCGAGTAAAAATATCCTCAAAAAGAAAACTAACTATAGATTTTTCATTAGCAAAAGTAATGCTTTGGCTTCTACCCATTTGGTGACATAATCAGTGCATACCAATATATACTTTTTTGCTTGGATGGAGGATTAATAGGTCCAATAAAGTCTTAAAGCCCATTTCTCAAAGGGTTCAATAAGTACCTGAGTTTGTAATGACATTTCATTTGAGGGAGCAGGTTTCCCTACCCTTTGGCAGTTGTCGCACCTTCTGACATATTCCTTAGCATATTTGAAGATGGATGGCCAATAATATCCTAAGGAAAAGATTTTTATAGGTTGTCCTCTTGTCATCAAAGTGTCCACCACATGGCTCATCATGAAATGCTTTGAGAATATCAAGCATCTCATCTTCCCTGACACACCTTCTGATCATAAGATCTGGCCCTATTTTATACAATTCGTTAGTGATCCATGAATATCTTGCACTATCTTGAATAATATTTCTTTTCTCTATAGGAAATAAATGTGAGGGTAACTTCCCTATAACCAAGTAGTTAGCAACATCTGCAAACTAAGGAGTTTGAGTAGTTACTGCAAAGAGATATTCATCAAGAAACTTATCTTCAACCAGAGAGTCTTCCTTGATATTTTGAATCCTGGACAAGAAATCAACAACTGTGTTTTGTTTTCAGGTCTATCTAGCACAGTAATGTTGAATTCTTTCAAAATTAAAAGCCATCTTGTAACTCTACCATTAGTAATAGGATTATTCATCAAATATCTAATTGCAAAGTGATCTGTATGAACAAAGGTTTCATAGCCTATTATATAGTGTCTAAACTTTTTAATTGCATGAACAACAACTAAGAATTATTTTTCAGTCACAGTATAATTCAACTCAGTGGGAGACAAATTTTTACTTGTATAGTAAATGGCATAAGGAATCAAATATTTTTGTCCCAATACAGCTCCCAGAGCTATATCTGAAGCATCTGTAGAAATATGGAAAGGAAGTTTCCAATTTGGTCCTCTCAACATAGGTGCTTCAGATATTTTTTCTTTCAAGGTTTCAAATGCTAGTTGGCAATCAGGATTCCACTTGAACTCACAATCTTTTGTAAGCAATTTGAAGAGTGGAGATGTTACTTTAGTGAAATGTTATATAAATATTTTATAATATCTTGTAAATCCTAGAAAACTTCTAACATCCTTTTGGCAATTTCGAATTGACAACTTAGAGATAACTTCAACTTTAGACTTGTCAACTTTAATCCCTTCTCCTGAAATGTGATGTCCTAAAACAATACCTTCTGTAAACATCATAAATCATTTTTCATGGCTTACTGAAAGGTTTGCTTCTTTACATATTTTAAGGATTTTTTCCAAATTCTCCAAAGCTTCTTCAAATGTGTTACCATAGACTATAAAATCATCCATATATACCTCTACACAATCATGCATTAGATCAGAAAAAATTCCTAGTACTGCTCTTTGGAATGTTGCAGGTGCATTAAATAATCCAAAAGGAAGCACTGGTAGGCAAAAGTTCCCCATGGACAAGTAAATGTTGTTTTATCCTGATCCTCAGGCGCTACCTAAATTTGATTATAACCACTAAAACCATCCAAGAATGAGAAATATTTTTTACCTACTAATGTATCTAACACTTGATCTATAAAGGGCAAAGTTCAATCTAGCTTTATTCAATTCTCAGTAGTCAATGCACACCCTCTATTTACCATTCTTTTTAGGCACAATTACCAAATGAGAAACCCATTGGCTATCTGAAATTGGGTAAATGAAGTTTACAGTGAGTAACTTTTGGAGCTCGTCTTTCACAATTTCCCTAAGATTTGGATTCATTCTTCTTTGAGGTTGTCTGATTGGTCTACTTTTTTTCCTCAATGTAGATATGATGAATACAAGTCTTAAGATCAATGCCTTTCATGTCGATATACTCCCATGCAAATGCAGCAGAATGTTTTTGTAATATTTTGGTTAGCTCTTCTTGTTGTAGTTTCTCCTAGTTTTTGTTTATGTTCAATGTCCTACCTGGAAAAATTTCAATTGTAGGGATACCAAACTCTTCCATAGAATAGAGAGACAACTGCCTAGATGACAAGCATTCAATATTAGATATTTCTTGAAATTGTGCATGATCATATTCTGAAGATGTTTCAAAATTTTCCAATGTGTTCAAAATTTTAGTATCTTCACTAATTTCTGATATAGTAAAGAGAGGTTGAATATCATCTTCATCATTGATCCATTCCTTGTCATCTAGGATACAATGTAAATTTCTTTGTTGAATTACCATCAGAAATATACATGTCACCAGATCTACAACTAATAAAAGCATCAATTGTCACCACCCAAGGTCTTACTAATATGAGTGGGTGTCCTCCTAGATTATTCTTGGGAGATAAAATCATGAAATCAACAGGATATTCCCAAGGATCTAAGGAGACTGAAATATCTTCTAGCACACCATCTGGTTTGATTACTGATCTATCTGCAAGTTGCAGTAAGGTAGGTGTGTAAAGAAGGTTAGGAAGTTTAAGATGCTCCATAGATTGTCTACTCATAATGTTTATTGCTACCCCTAATTCAATCAATGTATTTGGAATTTCAATCCCATTTATATGTGTCTTGACAATTGGACTTCCTGGATCCACATATTTCTACATGGCAATCTTTCCCATCATGATGTCTACTATCTTTCCTACCAGGTGAATTATTTTTGTTTCTCTCAGTTTTCTTCTTGGCCTTTTGATGCTCAACTCCATTATTGTCTTGGCTAAAATAGAAATTTATTTAATGGCTTGTAGCAAAGGAATTTTGATATAAACATTCGTCAATTCATCTAGAAAATCATAATTGGGCAACAAGATTTTGTAATATCTCAAAAAAAGGAGGTGTAGAAGTAGATGTTGGTTGCTCAATTATAGAAGTTGTGTTTATTTTTTCTTTTTGTTTTTGTTTTTCAATGTTTTTGTTTTGGAGGGATCTTCCCTCAAAACTTTTATTTACTTTCAGAAAATCATCCTCAAAGGTGTCTTGTTCTTGAATAACTATAGAAGGTTTTTCCTTTTCTAATATCCTACCAGATCTAAGTTGAACATCATCAAGATCTAGAGGAGTAATCATGTAAGTTGGAAATTGTTGTCCTTCTACCATGTAAACATTCAGAGGGTTTTTATTATTTGGGTTTGGTAATGGTTGGGTAGGTAACTGATTCGGTTTTTGTTGAAATGGAAGTAAGAATTGAGGATTTTGACCTTGTTGTGGAGATTGTTGTGGAAATGGTAAGGAAAGTTAAGGGTTTTGATTTGGAAGTTGTGGCTGCTGATTTTGTGGCTAATTTTGTGAGGGAGGTGTGTCTTTTCTAACTCTTGGTGGAGTAGGTGGAGTTGTAGGAATCGAATTTCTGCCCCTAGCTATAAATCTACCAGTAGGGCCTCTTTCTCTATGCATGTCATTGGTTTTTTTTTATGAATGTAAGAGATAAGGTTACCTAGTTACACTTCCCCGGCAACAGCGCCAAAATTTTTGGTCAATTTAGTGTCCTAAATTTCTCTACATAAATTATCAATCTAGGTATCGTAAATTGATGAAGTGTAGTGCACTATATCTGCTAGATGACCCTTCCTACCTCACTATTTTTTAGTTTTCTGTTGTTTTGGGGGTTTGATCCTTTAATTCCCAACGTTCTGCAATGCATTTAGAAAAATCTTAAATATATTACTGCTAAGAATCTAAAGAAATGAAATGAGAGCTAAAAGTTCTTTAAGCCAAATTTGGAAGTAAAGTTTTAAACAAGAAAATGAAAACAGAGTTCTCTTCCAGCTCTTATTATTGTTCCAAATCATGAACTTAAAAGGACTTAAAAGTGAAATTGCAACTATCTATTATGAAAACAGAACTGAAATGAAATACTGAAAGTGAGATTACAACTACTGATTGGTCTATGGTAGAATCAAAACTTAATGAAAAACGAAAATAAAATTGCAACAAGCTATATAAAACGCTAAGACTGAAAATGAATTTGCAACTAAACGGAATGCTTTGTCACTCTGCTACACAATTTTGGGAGAACAACCTCCTTGTGATAGAATTTTGAGGAACTCCATACTTCATTGTTCTAAGAAAGCATGACTGAAAATGAATTTGCAACTAATCTACTATGGAAAACTAAATGAAATGCTTTGTCACTCTGCTACACAATTTGGGAGAACAACCTCCTTGTGATATCATTTTGAGGAACTCAATACTTCATTGTTCTAAGAGAAAGTAAACATAAAAATGTAGAGAAAGTCCATTCATAAATGAAATATTTCACCACTTAGTTTTAAGATGAACCATCAACTGAAAGGGCTTTTAGAAACATTCACTTATAACATGAGTTACTAAACTAACAATAAAATGACAAGACAGAAATGGCACTAATCAGTTTTAACTAAGAGCTTAAAGACTAATGAACACAAAATGAAATAATTACTCTACACTATTGAACTCAACTTCAAACTACTGATGAAGAACTGAGAAGAAATTAAACCAAAAGACTATTCTGAACTGAAATAGAATTGTTTTGCGTTAGTAAGAAGATGACAAAAACTGCATTATGGACAAAGTTAGAAAATGGTTATAAACATCATGGAAAAATACAGTAAATTTACAATTCAACTATGAAAGACAAAATAAAATAAAATGTAACCTTAGCCAGTGCAGGGGCCCTCTGCAACTGCTGAGGTTAGATGAACTTAATCAACACTCCAACAAAAACTTTTAGGTATCCATGAAAAATAGAGTCTTCATATTAAAAACAGAGAATGAGTTCTCAAAATTACAAAGCGGTAAGTTGAACTTAACACCTGAGAAAAATCGAACTTGTTCTGTTTTCTTCACACAGGTATTTATAGAGAAATTATACAACTGTTTTAAGGAGAAAAATAAGCTACAAGAAAACACATATGCAAGCATGTGGAATTCTTGTCCTTGGTTGCTTGGAAACATAAATCTATGGTAATGGTTGTTGGATTCTGTTTGTGCAGGTGGCAGATGAAGTTCGTGGTCTCAGGAAACTACTTCGGATCCCATCACTAAGAAACATCTACAGAACAGAGTCTTGTTTGCCTTAGGTTTCTATGTTTGACTTCCCATTGACCGGGGTCTTCCTTGTCGATCTAGGTTAGATGAATAGGATACGATCCATGCCCTGAAGTTTTCAAAGCTACCCATGTAGTCATTTTCCCCTCTTAACACCTAGAACCTGCAAAAGCGTGAAAGTAGCTGTGGAACAGCCAATTAGCTGCAAAATGTGGTTATGTTGTGTAGCTAAAAGACAAAAACTTATTAAAATAGAAAAAAATAAAAGTATAATCTGTAAATAACTGAAATATACTCCTTGAGGCAATGTATAATGGTTTTTGATGATAAGGATGCATTTTTCATGGAAAAACAAAGAAGAAAGGATGAGAAGAGCTGCTAAGGGAAAGGAAATTTTGGAGCTAAATAGGGATCCTTAGGGGATTTCTTCTTTGATTCATCCTTAAATGTAACCTTTTTCGTCTTTCTTTCTTCCTAGGTTGTATTCTTTTCTAATGCAATTATTCTCTTTTCTATAGACAACACTTCTTTCATGTTTTCTACTAAAGAAGCCTTAATGGCTCTATGGACAAAAATCACTATATTTGAAGGAAGAGAGAAAATATACATTTGATTTGTACATCAACACCAGGGCTTGATGTAACTGGGATTTCTTTTAGCAATTTATTAAATATGGAATTAAAATCTTTGATATTTTCACCTAATTTTTCTTTTTAATTAGAAATAGCATGAACAAGGGACGCAGTTGTGCAGTCATCACCAAATTTAGCTAAGAATTTTTCTTCAAGCATGTCCCAATTAGTAATACAACCTAGTGGTAATGAAAAATATCGTGAACCTGTCGATCCTTGAAGAGTGTAGGGAAACAATGTTATTACACAGTCTTCTTCAACTACTCCATTAAGATTAATGGATAACATATAACTATGGAGATGTTGTTCAGCAGGTAATCCATCATCAAGATTAAATTTTGGTAGCCATCTTTCAGGATGTTTAGGTAGAGAATGGAGAGGTGCTGACATTTTCACAGCTCCAAGATTGGCCCATGGTCTAATTGGTGGTGGGAGTGGATTTTGTTGTAATCCAACCACTATTGGAGTTTGGGAAGAGTTGCATGTTTAGGGTGATTGTGTGGAAGAAGAGGTGGGTTATGTTTTGGTGTTATATGAACTTGCATGAGTACTTTCAGAAGAAGGGGTATTAACATGATTGATTGCAGGGAATGAAGGAGTTTATGGAGGTGAGTTTGACAAAATCTCACTAGTAGATGTTTCTAACTCAGATTTCTTAGTCTTTCTCTGGAAAGAAGGAAGAGGAAACTCAAATGGAGGAACCCAAAGCTTCTCTATTTGATAACAAGATAAAATATGAGTGGGTTGTAAAGTAGAGGTTACACTTCCTTCAGAAGCTTAAGATGGCACAGACTTTTCTGCCAAAATAGAAATTTCTCCCAATTTCTTTATTAAAGTCTAGACTTCATGTGATTCTGGATTATAATATGATCAGGGTACTTTAGGAAATGTGCTAGGATATTTAGGAGGTGATTGCTCAACTTTTGATCTACAAATAGGAGTTTTGGATGAAGAAGTTGGGGGTAAAATTGAGGGGGAGTGACTCTTGGAATGGATTTTTAATTTAGATTCAGTTCTTTTTCCACTCATAGTCAGAGGCCCTCATTCTAGCACCAAAAATGTTGATACCTTGAAAATCGATGCAACAACATTCGGGATAACCACCCGGTCGGGAACTTGAATATTGCCCTTTTTCTATTTGGAATAGTGACTCCGAATAGATATCATGGGACCAGTTTCCAAATAAAATGTGATAGAATGGAGGTAGAGTGCTTAGAACCAAATCTAGGTGATAAATGGAAGTGATTATTAAGTGAAATACATTTATTAATCTATCCATTACCCAAGGTTACTTATGTTGATGTGATCTAAAATAATTGTCCTTAGTGCATGATAATAAAGATTAATCAAACACTTGCAGAAATGAAAATCATTTAAGATAATTATTTTGATTAAATAATTAATCAAAATAATTGATGAAACTTGTATCACAATCAAATAAATTAACAAATCGCTTATATATGTATTAAGATGACAATTCTAGCATGTTCAAAAGTGAATTAATGTAGAACAACATTAGAAAATATACATATAAAGAGGAATGACTATCAATTCATAGAAAAAATAGAAATACAATGATACAAGTACCCGATGTATGTTACTCTACTCATGAAAGAAATAGTTTTGTTCCAATCTTTCTCATTAAGATGGTTTCAAGAATACAAAAGTGCAAACTCTCAAATCCTTATCTACAAAACTTCAGGACCCTAATCCAATCATTCCACTAAGATAAGCTTGAAAGTACAAAAGTGCAAGCTTCCAAAGCCTTTCCTTATAAAATTTGGGGACCCTTTCTTTGTAGACATGAAATGATTTATATAAAAAAACTAAAATGTAAAAATAGAAAAACACATAAAAAGTGTTCAGGACATTGAAACAACTCTCCTTAAAATAAGAAACAATAAGATAGAAATAGAAGTTGTTTAAATGACGAGATCATGAATGTAATTGTGTTTTTTCTTCCATTCGTTGCTTAAGTTCATAAATATCTAACATTGGCTTAACTTCAGGAGGATGACCTTTCCTCATGTGTAGTTGTCTAGTGTACATTGCATCTGAAAGCACAAGAAGCATATGAGGGGATGATTCAACAAGGCAGCGAAGCATTAGCCTCTAACTATGTGGATTCACAAGATAATTGCAATACATTTCCCGATCAAGTTTTGTCAACTTGTTAATTGCTTCTTCCTTTTCTTTCGAAATTTCTTGTCATTTCCTTTCCAGAACTTTAATATCAAGAAGATTACCATGTGGGCATTCTTGAATCAGGTTGGCATTATGCAGGTTATCATTGATAGTTTCAATGATGTTCTTGGAAACATCATTTACCCTGGAGACAGGTATTTCTTCCTGTTTCAACTGAATGTCCCAATTAGTAAAGAGATTTCCTTGTAAGATTTCTCTATTCTGAGATGGTCTCTTGCTTTGGCTTCTAGTGTATCCTGTCGTGTTATAAATCCTGAGATCATCAATGTCATCCAAATCCCCCCTCAGATCGGATTATTGATTCATCAGTGAATCACTTTTGACACATAGTGGATTGATGACTGATAACTTCTGACTGAATATCACTTGTTGCTACAATAACAGGGTGTTTAGCTCCAACGATTCCTTTATAAAGTCTTCCACTTTAGGATTGTCCTTTAGTTGATCAAATGAAAAATGGAGCTGCTGGATTTGAGTATCCTTAGTAATGACCTTTGCCTAATGTTGGAGCATTAATTGATCAAAGCTTTGTTGGAGTTGAGATAGTTGTGTCTTTACTTGTTAATAAATACTTTTTTTTCCTCTACCAACTATTTTTCGAACTATTGAATCCTTTCTTCCGTTTCCCTAATCAGTTGTCAAACTTTTGTTTCTTTATCAATCGTGGCAGATGCATAATTACCTACAAACTGTGACAACTTCGTTAAATTCTCTAAAGGATCAGTTTGTGTATCCATCCACACTATGTCCATTGGTATATGGTCAGGAATGATTACTGATGATTGCTCCATTCTTCTCCTTTTCCTTTGTATTTTTACCACAAACTAATGTTTGGGACTTTAAAAGACGTCAAGAGGGGGGGTTTCCTCCACTTTAAGGATAATTTTAGATGAAGGGAATGTCGGGATGATTTCAATTTCATTTGTATTGACAAATTTATCATAAGCACTACCAGTAAATGATTGTTTTCCAGTGTTCTAAGGTGTGTTTATTGTTTTCTCCATCTCTGTATTCTCTACCCCTTGTTGTCCTTTTAGTTGTTAATCAAATTATTTCCAGGCTTCATCCAGTTCATTATTGAAGGGTGTTTTATCAATATGGATTTCTATAGATTTATCATCCACTTTAATATATTTAGAAACCTGCTGTGAGTCCTATTCTAAATTCTGTCTTGAATTCTGCTTTGAATTTTTCTCTAAATTCTTCTCTTCTTGGGAAATTGGTTGAGAAATGATCAACATATCCAAAGGGATATTCTGCAATCTTTCTTCCCTATATTTTTTAAATTGTGCTAGTTTTTCTATATTAAGTTTTAATGTAGCCAGGTTTTGTGCTTGTGAAAATATCTTGGTATACACAAATAGGTCATCATAGTCATCACCTTCATGACTGAATTGCTTGTTTTTTACTTGAGAAATAACATTTTTTGCTACTTTGCTTGGATCAAACTATCTTCCATGCACATTAGCAAGATTTAAACATTTTATGTTATCAATTTCAAGCAAATCATGCTTGAAATCATGTAGAGAATATACCCCACATTGGATAGGGAATAAAAGCCATAAATATTTATTGGCTTCCTTTAGGATTTTTGTCAATCCATCCACTACAGTTTCATAGGCAATCTCCCTAGCCAATAATTTATGAGGGACATATAATGGGAGAACATGAGGAGATTCCAAACTTCCATAGACCCTAACATAGGTAAATAGTTCACCCCAAACCGCCTCTTCAAACAGTCTTGGGGCTCTTTTATCAAAAATGACTTGGTGTATTGGAAGAATGACTCTCTGGAAAATATTATAAAAATGGGTGTGGAAATTAGACTCCCACAGGATTTTATGATATACATGGATATGAGTGGGGTCTCAAGTGGTCCAGTTCCATCCCATTATTGGGAAATCTAAAGTGAAACAGACTGCATCCATGATATATGTGCTCATAAAGAATGGTGGAACTACTCTAGTAATAACATACCGATTTTCTCTGTATTCTCAAATTTGGGAGGCAATATTATTTGAAAGGATATTGCCCCAGTCCATTATATAATAATATTATGTTGCCTCAATAAGAATAATTCATTCGACTACGAATTTAGTTGTATTAGGGTATTTGAATAGCCTACACATTATAGCTGCGAAATAACTATAGGGAGAGGTGAGAGAAGATGAAGAGTACATACTTGAGCTTTCATGTTTGTGTTTTTTTGGATAGGGTCTCCATCATCTAATTGGATCTGCTTCCACCTTATTCCCACTTCCAAACTGTTCGAGGAAATATTTTCCATATACCTTATGTGGGTCGGATATATGGTATACTTGCTTCAAATATTAAGTTGTAAAAGACCCGATGATTGTTTTTCTTGAAGTCAAGAACATCCTATCAATGATATTGATGCTCTAAATTATCCATTTCACCATATCAGTATAAGGAAGGATCTTAGGTCAAGTAGTGATCTTGTGAAGAAAAGAGGTCGTGACTTCATTGTTGAAGGCTTCAGAAGATGAAGTAGCATCTGATGTTACCACTCTCTGAATTACCTTGGGTCCTTCACTTTCAAGCAATTGATACATAGATTCCCATGAGGATGATCCATTTTCTATCATGCACATAGTGCCGAGAAAAGAAAGGGTATTTTTGTTACTTCGGAAACAAGAGGTGTGGGTTGCGAAGCTTCCATGGTTTTCTTTCCTTTCTTTGCTTTGGTCATTCTAGTACACTGCTAATTTTTGGGATTAAACTACAATTGGAAACATAGAGGAATGAAGAAAAACATGTTTGAAATGAAGGAGCATTGAACATACAAGGTTTTAAAATGATCGCAAATATAGTTTAAATGCAAAAAATCTAAAATATCTACATACAGACCATCAAATCACCTTGGGGATTTAAATCATAGACACTGTTACATGTCCTTAATAACCAAAATCATGGCTTCGCATGATGATTTGTTATTCCATTAATATATCATATCACAAAAACCTTTCAAACAATAATCGTAAACATGTCTCAATGTTTTTTCCCAATATGTAATTGTGACACCATTATATCGGTGGTTTGGGTATCGGAAGTTTGTGATGCGATGATTGTAATATCGCAATCGAGTGTTTGGAGCGGAGGACAATGGAAATGACCAAAATCCTTTTGCGATTGCGAAATCATGAGGAATGATGTGGAAGTGGAGTGGCATTCCTTTTTCAAATTTTTGATTCATTCGGTAATGACATATTTATAAGGTTGTGTCTCATTGTTATGTCGCGTCTGGAAGATTTATCGCATATTGCAGTTGGAGTGGTCCTCCAGGCTTCTAAATGGCACTTGTTATCATTTTTTTCAGTGCGAGTAATCTCTAATATAGAGCGGATTTTTAACAATACTTAAGGCTTTTAAATCTTAAGTATGTTTTTGTTCTCGGGGGCTATACACATTGGGATATGTGATTGTAATATACTTTATCGCATCCCATCATTTCAAAAGGATAAAATAGGGAGTTGCTCATTAGGATTTGTGAAGTGCGATAACGTTGAGATTTCTTTAAGGTCAACTCATTTGGGTTGTTTGGGCCAATGAAATTTGGATTTTTTATTCAAATAAACTCAAATTTGTTCTTTTAAAACACTAAAATATTTTATTTTTCTATGATTTTAAAATTTAAAGGGTCCCCATTATTTATATAATAATTTCCTAAGAGATTTATATATAAATAAATGGGGAATTGTTGAATACCACAATAGGAAGATAACACCTTTTTATCTGCACATTTTCCTTCTATACATTCCCCTTTCACATATGTTTCTCTATTATATGTTCCTTTCTCTGCACATCACACAATTCTTTTTCAACACCTGCAACCCACACAACACTATGCCCACACACATTTTTTTCAAATTAAACATTTTTCTCATTTTAAAATTATAAAAACATGTAATCATCCATAAACCATTTTATACAAGTTTTTTTCCGTCATGTGGAATAAGGTAAATCCACAATTGTTATCCATAATAGCTATTACCTTGGAAAACCATGCGACAACCTAATTTGCTTATTCATGTCATTAATTCTTTCATTCATTTTCATTGTATACAAATTTGTGTGTACATTCCCACAATGAAAATCACAGCAAAAATATTTTTCATATTCTTCATTTATTACAAATTTGTGGGTGACAAATGTGTAGCCACTTTAAAAATCGAAAAGGAATTTACAATATATATTTGTGAAATGTCTGAATTTATGAAATTTAAAGGATTTGTCACTACCTTATGAATTTAATATATTGAATACTTTATATATAGAGTTTCCAAGGTAATGGTTTTATATATTGAATGCTTTAGCACTTAGAAATATTTTTTTCAAGCACTTCAACTCCTAAATGTGAATACATAACACAATAAACACTTAGAATAATACAACTTTGTGGAGTAATAATTTGTATGAGGCCAATTTGGATAGCATGTTTGTTTGGAGAAACTTACAAGAGTAGTAGCACTATTGAGTAGACAAGATCGTATCTAAGATATACCAAATGTTAAATACTTGAGAATGTTGGAGAAGTTGATGGCATCCCATTGTGTTGTGAAGAACATACAAGGGTTGGCACAGCTGAAAAATGTTTGAGAATTCAATATATTTGTGTGTTGTGATTTAAAAGAAATGTGTAGTGTCAAAACTTTCAGGTTAATGGAGAATTTGAAGGAATTTCACTGTGGTAAATTGAAGAGCTTATGTAACTTCAAAGTATATCACAAGTATGTAGAATATAGCAAGATGGCCCATGAGATCCAGTGTGATTACATAACGACATTAATCATTTATTATTGGATTAAATCACTCCTAGCAATATAATGAAAATATAAATAAACCTCCTCCATTGAATAAGGATTTTCATCTAAATTGAAATTCTAGTTCTCAATCCCGATAAGAAGACTTGTAGATAGGGAATATCTCAAAATGTCCAAACAAAGTACAACTTGCTTGTATAAATTATTTATTTTCACAAATTTTTTTATCATTATTGACTTAGCAGACAAAATTTGTATGTAATAAATAGTGGTTACACCAATACAAATGATACAAAATAAATATGTATATATGGAGGGTTCAAACTCTTAAACATGTTGTGTGTACACTTACATGGGCTTCATTTCTTATACTACTTTAAAGGAAGAACTAGCTACTTGGCAATGATTTCTCTTGTGTTGTACTATTCAAAAACTCCCCTATTTATTGATTGAATAGTTATTATTCTATTAATAAATGAGGACCCTTTAAAATTTTTCAAAATACTTAGCAAATTAGAGCTTCCTTATTTTGAACTATTAGAAATAAAATTTTGAATAAACTCAAGATATAAAGCCGAAATCCATTTATGACTAGGAATTCTCACTTAATCGCAAATCGCTAGACCTTGCAAGACAAAGGTTAATGGGCAATCGGAGTCTGTGAATTGCGATAAAAGGTACCATTGTACTAGACTTATGGTATCATTAAACTTCTCATTAAAACTAAGGCTTAAATCATTTCTTACAAAATAAAGTACCTATCGCAATCGCATAAGAGGCATTCATAAAAGCACAAACAAGCAAAACCTTTAGCATATGTGATTTGCGATATTGTGACATGACAATTCAAACACTCATCACATTGCGGCTTTTACACAAAGGCCAAACTTGTGAACCATGAAAAGTTGTGAAATGCGATGTGACCCAGACCCGATGGAATTATTCGAAAATTGTTATAACTTAGAGCAAGTCTTGTGCATAGTAAACAACTACTTTATGCAATAATTATTTATTCAAATGAAATGCACTCAAAAGGATAAAAGGTATGTCGCTCACATCGCATATTGCAAAATACTAAATAACCTTGAAATAATACATAACCAATATTGTGATGTTGCGATTTGCAATATTGTGATAATTACCATTAATCGCAATTGCATAATTGGTATCGCACGCTTTAATGCATCAACTTGAAGTACCAATTATAAATTTGCAATGTGATGGTTTAAATGAGTCATAAAGGAAATAATGAAAAGACCTTAGTGCATAATTAATGAGTTTTAATGGAATTTACGTTTAAAATGGCTCAATGAGATTTGATATCTTTCATCCGTATTTTCAAATAAAAGCTTATTACTTGTCATCTTTCATAATTAATTGTATCATTGAATTTTCATTATCATTTTTTCTCTGTGTGTTTATCCGATAATCTCCACTGCTCAATTTCAGGGAACCTCTAAAGGAAACAATGTTTGAAAAAATATCAAAGAAAGAAAAAGCTACTACTTCTGAGAAATCAGACATGACCCCACTCTTCTCTGATACCAACTGCAACCAAGATGGAGGAGCCACATCATGGGAAGCCATGTATAACTTACTAGAGGAATAAAAACTGAGACCACTAGAAACTAAGGTGACAACTGATGCCGAAGTATCATCGAAGGCTTCCTACTTTGAGGCAGCATGTTCGTTTCTACACGGAATAGCTACAAGGCTGAAGATATTACCATACACAGATGTGGTGAAATGGGTAATTGATAACGTGAATATTTCAAACATAACTTTTAGAAATTCAAGACATGAGGTAATGGGGTCTTTCAAGCTAGAAAATTTGTGCTAGATGTACCATCTACCAGAGCCTCAAAAGCTCTATGATAAATATTTCCTTGAACATTTAGGCAATGAGAATGAGGACCCAATGGACGTTACACAAAACAGAAGGTCGGCTCCGAAAAATTCAAATGGGAGAAATTTGGTATGTACCTAATTTCATCCCTCTCAGCTCCACATAATTTCACAGCTGTGATGATGTGTAGATTATTGGGAAGGCTGATAGTACCAAATTTTCTATAGTCTAGTGGATTCCATTGATTGATGTTGTAATTAATGTAATGATTATGAATTGGAGTCCTATTTTGTCAAATAATTTAGCTACGGCTATTAGGGAATATAGGCAAAAGAGAAATATCTCATCAAGAACTATTCCCCATTTTTATATGAGGGCTTATGTAATGGATGTCGTTAGTTTTTAATCATGATTTCCAAATATGGGTTGGAATTGGACTACATAGAACCTTCTCCCCATCCATGTGTATCATAAAATTTTATGGAAATCCTGGTTTAGTTCCTATTTTTACATAATTTTACATGGTATTATGTTACCCATTTATAAAACCATTTTTTATCAAACAGCCCTAAGGCTTTCTAAAGAGGCAAAGATAGACATATTGTCAGTCATGAGATGGTTTGGTGAAGAAATGTTCACTTATATCATATTTTTTGGGAGCATTGCAGCTCCACATATCCTCCCATATTATGTTCCATAAAAACTACTGGCAAGGGATATAGCTTACCAAATAGCAGGGGATGCTTTAACCAAATCCCTAAAGGAAATGAAAATTCTTATTTGGCCAACTTTCCGCTACATTGTGGCACTTTTGCACTGCATGATTATGGACATGCAATAAAAGAAATAGATAATATTACATCTCTAAAACTAGCCACAATTCAAGGTCAATAGTTTGACCCAAATCAAGTTGCTAAAGACTTCACTACCATGGTTAAAGTAAGAAAGTTTACTCATGAAGAGGATCCATTTGGTGACCTCTTTCAAGGAGCCGAATCATTTTCACATGTCCTACATTTAGCATCGCTAAATTTAAGCCCATATGTTATTAATTATTTTCATGTATACAGAAATAAAATATTGTTGAAGGTCCCACTGGACCTGTTACAAATTGAACAAATAAGAGAACCTACTCCTAGCGTGATCCTAGAGGGAAGTTCTAAGGAAAATTATGATGAACCAACACAAGAAAAATCAACTGAGGATTCAAAACATTCAGAGAAACAATCTCAGAATGCAGAAGAAAGTCTCAATAAAGGTTCTGAGAAAAATAAAGAAGGAAATACTGAGGAAACGGCTGAATAGGCCTTGGCCAAGAAACATACATAGGTTGGCTAGACATTAGCTCAAACAGGAAACATTCTAGTTATTGACCTAGATAAGGAATGGGAGCAATTCAATCAGAAACTCCAAACATGCACAAGTCATGGCGAGACATCTGGATTTTAGGCCTCGAAATAAACTCAATAGGGAACATATCTAGAGACAACAGAGCAAGAGGTCACAAAAAATCAAGATATTTAGGTCATCCCAGCTTTCCCCACTTCTGAAATTGTCTTAAAAATTGAAGAAATACCTCCACTCGACATATTTTACAGCCCTACACATAAGGCTATGGTAAAAAGTCAAAGAAATAAGAGGAAGTTAGACACAACTGTTATTGCAACTCTTGAGAATGAATCAATGGAAGTTGTATGGAAATACACTCCTGTTGATCCCTTTGAGAACCTTACAAAGTTGTCACAGTTTGCAGGCCCCTATGCCACTGCAACCATTGATAAAGTAACAAAAGTCTAACTACTACTTAAATAAAAAGAACAAAGAATACAATTGTTGGAACATCAATTGGAACAAGAGAAATAGAGTACCAATCGGCAAGCAGAACAACAAGTAGCTTAACTTCAAAGGGATTTTGAGCAAATGTAGTTACAACACCAGGCAATCATGTTAGAGAAAGACACACAAATTTACCAACTGCAGGCCATGGTAGGTAGATTCAAAGATAACCCTTAGAAATACAAGTTCATTAAAGAGGTGTTGATGCCTCGAACATCGCTGCATCGACATCAGGGAAAGCCACCCAGTCCGGACCTTAAAGGCAGCTCCTTTTCCGTTTGGTGTGGTGGCTCCGACTAGATATAATGGGACCAGTTTCCCAATGATTTTGTAAATGGGATGAATAAGTGAATGATTTTCTAATAGTTAATGGTAGTGATGGATGATTTATTCTAAAATGCAATATATAAATAACTAATCTATCCCGAGAAATCTTTATCTTTAGTGTAATTCTTGATTATTCTTGTTAACAAGTAGGCATATAGATGAGTCTAATCATAAACAAAAATATTCAATCTTGTGATAATTACTTTGTTCAAGGAGTTGAACAAAGTAATAGTTAAAAAATTATTACATTATTCTTTATATACCATTGACATAAATATGAATGTAATAACAACCCTTAAACATTCAATAGTGATAAGCCAAAGAACTGTTGTGAAAGCGCATACATATATCAATAATAGCAAAATGAAAAAACGTTGATTCATATAAAAGAATGAAGCAAAGACATAGATAGTAGTACCATATGTAATTTGAATCCCATCCGATATTAATCACATTCAAATTCCGGATTTCAACTTGGAAATACTTTTACAAAAAGCAATAGTGCATATCACATAAAAGTACTCTTCATTAAAACTCATAATTCCAGTCCAGTTTTTATAAAAAATATATATTTCGGAAGAACAATAGTGCAACTCCCAATCCAAGTCTTAATACAAAATTTGAGGACCCCTTCTAATAACATGAAAGGGTCTATAAATACTATCTAAAATAACAAACTATGAAATAAAAATGTTGTGTGCTGGTATAACCAAATCACAAATATATATGAAAATCTCCTCGAAATAGGCATGCTTGCAATCGGTCAAAATGGTTCATTGTTTCGACTGATTATCTTTTGGCTTGAGCTAGCATATGGCGAGCATCGATTGCAGTTCTGGAGGATGAATCATGCACGAATGTAACTAGGCAGTATATGTGGCATCAATAATTTCGGCAATCATGTAAAATCGGTGAGGCATTTCATCGCTGTTATCTGACTATATGGTTTAACAAAGAAGAACCAAAAGGTTTCCCATGTTAATGTTTGAATGCCCGTGATCAATCTTTCTCTCTTTTCCAGCCGATGTTTCCATGTCTATTCCAATGTTTTTACTGATGGCAGTTTCCCTCGAGAACATTCTGAAATTAAATTTGACAAATAAAGGGTATCATTAATCAATTCAACCAGATTACTAGTTGTCGATCTACATCTTGATGTTGCCCTCTTTGCTATCATCAGTTGAGATTGCCACTCAAGGAATAGGATTTCCTTATGTGATTCCAGAATTTGGGGTAGATTTGCAGCTTGTCCTTCCTTGGTTTCTTGCCAAGAGAGAAACTCTATTAATGTTTCATCTACTTGCTGTGATTTCTGTCTTGCATCAACTGGCTTATCAATCATAGATGAGGAAATTTCATATAAGGGAGGAACAAGAGAAATATTATTACATAACAAGATCAACTAATTAGATAGTGCTTTAGTAATTTGAGAGCCTCTGATTTGAATTCTTCCACTTGAGGAAATCCTTTGAACCTTTCTATTTGTAGTGACAGTTGAGCAATTTATTCTTCTTTTGATTTGCTCAACTGTTCATTCATTAACTTTAGTTTGTTCAATGCTTGAGATAGTTCCTTTTGCTTCTGAACTGCATGTTGATCTATCCTAGGTTTCTCTTTGAGCAATTGTTCATTTAATTGGTCATTTGACTGCTTTTGTGCTACTAACTGTTGCTCTAACTATTCTATCCTCTGCTGCTTCTCATGTACCTATGTCTCCAGCAAACAATTGCTTGATCCTTTTCTTTAAGCAAATTGTTGACTTCTGATGCCTTGTCCATAGTAGCTGTTGTGTATGCTCCAGCATACTGAGAGAGTTTAGTAAGATCTTTAGAGGGGTTGACTTCCTCTCTCCATACCACATTAGTTATCTCCATCTGTGCAGGCAAAAGAGAAGATTGATCAAGTTTTCTCTTTTTCCTTTGTCTCTTTATTACAGCCCTATGCTTAGGGCTGTAGAAGACATCCAAGGGTGGTATTTCTTCTACATGCAGAACAATTTCATCAGATGGGTTCTCTAGAATCATCTCTACATCCTTTTGAGTCATGGGTGGGTTGCTAGTTCCTTTATTCGGAACTGTATTAGTTGTTGTCTTCTGACCAGTTGTCATCTCAGGTGTGCTAAATACTTGCAAACTCTCAGTATTGTTGATGATTGAGTCAAACTGTTACCATTCTTTGAGTAGTTTGGGATCAATATGAATGTTTGAATCAATAAGTTCATTGCCTTTTTCTCGTTCTTTCTCCTACTCTGATGTTTTTTCCTTCTCGGGAACTTTTTCCACTGCAGGAGTTTTATCGGCGGCTTGCTGTTCTGTTTCACTTGACTAGACTGTCGGGGTTGTGGCTAATAGGTCTAAAGGCAAAGTTTGCAACCTCTGGTCTCTAAGCCTATTGAATGTTTCTAACCCTTCATCTTCATATTTCATCCTGGCCAATCCTTTAATATGAAATAATGATTCAGCTGAAGCGAATAAATCATCGAAGTCATCAGCTTCATGATCAAATTTAGCAAGTTTGGCTTGAGATGTGATGTTATAAGCAACCTGTCTTGGATCATATTGCCTGTTAGGAATTGTGGCAAGATTCATCATTTGAATATTTTCTGTCTCTTTCTTAGCATGCTTGTAGTCATGTAGAGTGAAAATGCCACATCGTAAGGGAAATGTAGGCCACATGTGTTTCTTTGAATCCTTAATGGTTCTGGATGTTCCTTTTACTATAATTTGATAAGCCAATTCCTGAGCTAACAATTTATCAGGCACATACAGGGGGAGAACATGGGGTTTAGTGAGGCTACCAAAAAGCCTTACATAGGTAAATTTCTCCTCCCCGAACCAACTACCTACTGCGGTCAAGTCAGTCTCTACTTCCTGGGATATCCTAGGAGCAGGCTTATTAAAAATAGAATAATATACAGGTAAAATAAAACCATTGCAAATTTTATACTGATGATTTTTGTAGTGAGCCTTCCATAACTACTGATAATAAATATGAATTGGATTTTGATCCTGAGCAGTCCACTTCCATCCAAGTATCAGATATTCATAATTAAAGAAAATAGTATCCATAATATATGCATTGTAATAGAAAGGTGGAATGGTCCTGGAAGTTTTATGTGCATTTGTTCTGTACTCTAAATTGTTGTGGCTAGTTTATCAGACAAAATATTTTCCCAATCCATCACATAACCATTGATTGCAGCTTCCATTAGGGGGACCATTTATATGGTGAATTTGGAAGAAACATGTATTCCCCACATCCTACAAATCATAGCTCCAACATAACAATAAGGGGAAGCCAATGAGTCAACAAAGTACTTACCCGATGACTCGTGCTTGTGTTTTTCCAGAAAATGTCTCCATTGCTTTATCAGTGCTGACTCTGAGTCGTTTTCCTTCACAAATGCTTCTATGAATGCCTTGTTGTATCACTTCTCTGGTTGAGGTAAATGGTACATTTGCCTAAGATCTTCAGGCTGGAATGAGCCAAATATCCTTCCATCTACTGTGGAGAATGTTCTATCTGTCACTGGAATTTTCTCTACCACCCTCTTACCACATCCATGTATGGCAGGATTTTAGCTCGCGCTACTATCCTGTGAAGATAAGAACAAGCCAATTATTTAAGAGTTCCCTCTGATTTGTTGGTTGAATCAGTTGTGGCTTCCTCTGATAACTCTTTGGGGTCCTCTGCTTCTATCATATTATAAATACTTTCCCAGCTTGTATTTCCTAGACCAAGACACGTCGTATCTGAGATTAATCCTTTCTTGCTTGGTTATGGTTCTTTGGTTGAAGGAGTTGTCGTGGACTTCTTTGATTTCTTCCCCATTTTCTCTGGATTTCTAAGTTCGGAGGAACTCTGCACAAATAGTTGCAAACCGTAATAGAGGGATAGTGGTAATGTAAGCTAATATGACAATGAATAGAATTACTTTTATTGACATATGATAAATGAAATATAGTTAAGGATTACCACAGATAAAATATTTAAAGGATCTATCCTTAACTGTAATATTAAATGGCCGTCCGAACTGCCAATCATGGTAAATAATATCATAAATTTCCATCTCGTCACTTATATATCGAATGATTATTTCAAGCATGCTTTAGATTTCATTGATCGGTGATTGGCGATAAATCACAAATCAGCGATCGGGAGTGTCAAAGGGAAGGGCTTTAGTACTTGCTGTAAATATCTCCGATTACCAAAAGGCGATACAATATAATGTATGCAAACTATTTTAATGTATATTTACCTTTTGAGATGTGCACCCAATTAATAGATTGCAGTCGAGGTTTGGCTTGAGCTTTATCCCTTTGTCATGTGACTCCGTTGATTGCCAATTGTGATTTACTTTATCGCATTGGGAGTTTTGATTAGGCCTTTTCATATATCCCTTTATCATTGACACGATCAATTTGTCGATTGCGATTTCTTTATCAGATTGGAGGAGTTGAGGGGCTTTGTTTTATGTACCTTTTGCATTTGTTTGCCCCGATTACCGATTACGATTACCTTTTCGGATCGGAGAAGTGGGTGAGGTTTCTATTTTGTGTGTGTTTCCTTTTTTATTACAATATGAAATCTCCTATTGCTTTATCGTAATATAGAATGGTTTTATAATATTTTTTAAAGGAGCACTTTGTTTCTTATTAAAAGGCCTTATAAAATGATTCATTTACATCGGGCTTTTAATAAGGATTTTTCTTGTGATGAGGTAAATATCGTTTTATTCACACATCTAACTAAGTTTATTTTAAAAGGGACCCATTTCATATTAAGATCTTGTGTAAAGGTCTTTTATGAAATGGCGGGTTGTTGTACAGCACAACAAGAGGCAATCAAGGTAAATTCCCTATTGACACAACAACAAAAGATGTTCTGCTGAAAGATCTCACAAATCAATCCCTACTGTGAAACAAGCAATAAATTAACTAACCAAGTGATTGATATAAGATTTGAATATGAAGAAATCCATATAAAGATTTCTAAATTTATTTCCTGGTAGGAATCTGATGAGGGAATAAAGGTTGATCTACCAAAGATAGAAGAATCCCATAAAGACATTCTATTTTCAGATTGGGATACACAGTTAAAGCAGGCAGAAAGTGAAACAATGACAGCAGTAGGTACAACAAACAACATAATTAAGGTCATGAATGAAAATCTTCACAGTGTCAACCTTGTTAAGGAATGGATACCCCTAGCTCTCCCAGACATCAAACAGCTAGAACAACAGTGGAAAGAAACAACTCAAATCAAAGAGGAAGAAATCAAACAACTATCCAAACTTGATTGGGAGACATACTGGCAATATTTGGTAAAACCACATAGCCAATGGATGACTCTATGATGCTTAACTAGTTCTACACAAAAGATGGTGCCATCTCTCTCAGATACCATATTTGCAGGATAGTTAAAATATAGAATCAGCTAACCACCTTAGGTGAAACTAATGATGGATATCTGCAATCTCAAGGATCAAGTGGCTGACTAAGATAATTCAATTTAAAAGAAGCTTGTCATCAATTTATTTTCTATTTTTAGTTTTTATTTTTTCTTACTCTAAGGAAGGTTTTCTGAAACCTCCTCAATTGTTTTTGTAATAATCTATTTTTGAAACATGTATTATAATATTTAAACCCCTCTCATGCATTTAGAGAAGGGTCCAGAATTTATCAAAAACAATTTGAAAGAGATTGCACTTCTATACTTTTGTGAATGTTTTGATGAAACAATTGTAACATGATCCAATTTTCTTGAATATTGAAGCATACCCTACTAAAATTTCACTTTTGTACTCTTAGAGTGTATTTGATTGGAAGAAAGTGAATCAATATTGTTGAGCCCATGAGCAGGACCTTTCATATATGATACTTTTATCTTATGATCGTGTTTTATTTGTGAATTAGCAATACCTTTTCTTATATTATTTTATGTGGGAAATTTCAGTTATAGTTCTACATTATAGCACACTTGTATGATGTCTCAACTCTAATTCCTTATTGAATACACGCACAATTACTATATGCGATAAAGTTTTCTCAATTGGTTTGTCTAACTATTTAGCCAAAACAATCATCATTCATGATTTAATTTCTTTTAGCAGTTGAATAATCTTCATTACCAGTTGCTTTAAGACATCTCTGTAGATCACATATTTTAGATTATTCCCAGGTAAATATATAGTAAGATAAATAATAGAATTAGTAGATGCATGTGTTTGTTATTTAGATCAGATCATTCTTGGTTAAATCATTCTTCGTTATATCTTATATCATCCCATCATCATTATCAAATCAATCCTCTTTGGGAAATTGGTCCCATTATCCCCAGTCGAAGCCACTATACCAAACAAAAAAGGAGTTGCTTTCAAGGTTCGGATCTGGTGGTTATCCTCCATGTTGTCGCAACAAATTTTGAGGCTTCAACATTTTGGCATTAGAAGGAGGGCCTAAGCTGTGAATGGAAAGAAAAATATAAATCAAAAATTCATTCCAAGAGTAAAACTCCCTCACTTTCACCTCCAACTTCTCGGTCACATTCTAAATCTCCAAATCCTAAGCGTGAAGTTGTGAAAAAATCTTTACAATCCACTAGTGTTTCCCCAAAGAAATAAAATAATTCTTCATCTGCAGAAACTCTCGAAGTTCAGAGTTTAATTCATAAATTACAAGGGATTTCTCTATCTCAAGAAGAATATGAATTATCTCAAGCCAACATTTCTTCACATTTCCCTTCCTCTCGAAGATTAACTAGATTCCAGAGTGAAAAATTTGGAATTCTTCCATTTGAATTTCCTCTACCTCCTTCTCAAAGGAAAACTAAGAAATCTAAGTCTGAAACTCATAGTGAGATTCTTTCACCATCACCACAAACTCCCACATTCTTTTGGTCATCTTCATCACAAACCCAATCATACACCTCACCAACTCATATCGTGATTTACACTAGTATAGGAGCACAACCTTCCTCTACCTAATCACCTTCAACCACTAGTGCATCTTCTTCCACACAGACACCCATAATGGCTCAAAGACCATGGACAAATCTAGGAGCCATTCAAATGGCAGGACCATTACATCCATTACCTACTCATCCAGAAAAATGGTTACCAAAATTCAATCTTGATGATGGTCTTCCAGTCGAAGAACACATAAACAACTTCATGTTGTCCATAAATCTAAATGGAGTCATGGAAGAAGACACAATTGTATGATTATTCCCTTATACTTTACAAGGATCAGCAGGGTCCTGGTACTTTTCATTACCATCTAGTTCTATTGATAATTGGAATGCATTCCAGGAATAATTCCTAACCAAGTTTGGAGATGACCACTCAACGGCTACTCTACTTAATGATCTCTCCAACTTGAAAGTTGAATCTAGAGAGCCAGTTTAGGACTTCAATTATGGTCTTAACAAATTATTAAACAAAATCCCAGTGGCATCCAGTCCAAGTACTGAAGTTCAAAATGAATGGTACATTTCTTCTCTTCCCTCAAATGCAACTATTTTTGTTGATAGAGCTGCCAAGTCAACCTTGGCTAAAAATATAAAAGAAGCTATAGTTGTGGAAAAACAAATTTTAGCTTTAGAAAAGAAAAATGCATTAGAATAAATAAAATCCGAAAAGGTCACCTTCAAGGATGAATCCAAGAAGAAAACACCTAAAGATCCTTTCGATCTTGAAGGTCTGCAAAAGGTACTTAAAACCATGTCCAATGAAATGGTCAACATTAAAAAGCAAGTCATTCAAAATTCTTCTAGGAAATATTTTAGACCTTTTAAAATAAATCCCCCCTCTGAACCTAAACCTCCAAATACAACATAAAATTTTGAATCATATATGGATGAAGAAGAAGTATCAACAACTGATGAACAATTTGATGACGAAGAGATAGTTGAAGTACATGGAATGTGGGATTTCATTCTTCCTTTGTCAGATAATGAAGAAGAAGAAGAATCTTTACCTGGCACTACCAAAAGCAAGAGAACTATTGATTTGCCACAAACAAGTCAAAAACAGAAATCATCAACTCCTACTATTAAATATAAAGAAACAAGTAAGAAATATTCTCCCAAGTTGACTCAGACATCTCCTCCTCAATCCAATTCTTCTCCTTCAGGAAAAACCTTGCTAGTTTATGATGATATGGAATACAACATTGTCTAAGACATGAAGAAGACTAGATATAATATCATGTTTTATGAGCTTAGCAAGCTAAAACATAAGCTGAAGATATTTCTCAAAGAATTAAAAGTAGTCCCCACCACTCCTATAACTATTGTTGTAATTTTCGAAGCTGCTCAAGAAATGGGTAGGCCTCCCAATACTTCATCAGATAAAATGATTTCAACTAATGTTTCTTTAATTGGTGGTAGATATAAATCCCATACTCCTTTTATTTTTACTTTTTAAGTCTTTAATAAGAATTTTCATAATTTCTTAGTTGATTCTGTATGCTCATCCAACATTTTTCCAAAAACGGTTTGCACAAATTGAATGTCTTATCCCAGAAATAGTTTGTTCACATTGTACAGTTAGATCGAATGCAAGTCAAAGTCATAAGATAAATTAATGTGATTACCATTAGACTCTCATCAAACCTAAAAGTATGTCAAGTGATTGACATTCTTGTCGTTGATATTCTTGAATTCTACGACTTGATCCTCAGTAGATATTGGCCTTAAAAGCTTCATGGCTATTTCACAATAGACTGGTCTCATATGTGGCTTCCTTACAATGGTAAGCCAAATCAAATAAGGGTTGACCGTGAGAAACATTCAAAGTATATCGTGATTGGACGAGAAGGTGAAAATGAGCTCGTTTCAGACAATAATAATATAATTGGAAATTATTGAGTTGAATTATTGGCTTGAGGGTGCCTGACCAAGGTTTAGCGTCAGTTAGCCAAACAAATCCCTACACTACTGGCCATTTTGGCATCAGCCCACGGAGCACATACTAGAGTCTCACTCGAAGCAGTATGGGGGGATGTTGGAACCAAGTTTCCGCACCCTTGAGATGGGTTTGATGTCTGTTTATTCCAACTATACCTTCCTTCACGCAGGTTGCTTATTCTTTTGCTCTATCCTTTAATACCTTCACGAAGTGTTACAATTGGCTTTCACGCAGCCCTAACTAGGGGTTGATATGCTTTCACACCACTAAGGCAACGAACTGCGATATCTCCTAAACTAAGTGTCTTACTTATCTTAATAACAGATCTTAGTTAGCTTCACGAAAACAGATGTTCTTACTTGCATTCACTTAACGAATACAGTTATATACATTCATGCATCATATAAGCATTAGAAGTGAAATTCATACCCAATATAACATATGCATAAATAGTAAATAAAGACACATAAATGATAGAAAACATCTCTTTATTAATACTTCCAGATGATTACAGACTCAACTCACCCTGCATGCTCAGATGCGAACTACTAGGCCTCTGCGCACTCAACCACTATGACCCAAAACTTAGACTTACACTTCAAAGCTATCTCACATACATTATATCTTCATTACTCAGACATTGTATATCCCTATATACTTAGAGCTTCGCCCTATTTATACAATCCCATGGTTCGTGGAGCATGGGTAGATATTTTACAACCAACATGACATTATCAAAATAAGGTCGAACAACCCTATGACTTTTTAACACTATGTGATCTATGCCCACAAAATGTAGAGTCTTTACATTGGAATTACAAAATTGGAACAAAATCTGGGCTATAAGCCCCAAAACTTCCCTTAGTGGATCTCGTGCCCAACACACCCCAACACAAACATCATGAATCGCCCTCGAGTCACTCTATAGGTGTGGAAATCTTAGAGCGAATATCTCCCAAATTTGCTTGGATCGCTGCAAATTTGGCAGTGCATTGAGTGGCTGCCTGCTCAACTTCTTCCACGCGTTGATCAGTGACCACTGTTGTTGAACTGTTTCCCTCAATCCTCTGTTGAGTTTCTTGCAGTTGCACGAGATTTGCTTCAATGGAGGTTGTAAATGTATAAGCCTTATTGATCCATGGCTATAGGCACACTTTTAAAACTACATCCTTATGACGAGCGACATCCACTTGTTCCTTGAGCACCTTTACCTGCTGCATCCTCGGAAGCCTCTGTGTAAGGGCAACCGTCTGCACGGTCCCTTTTACTTCATCATACTTCTGTTGTAGCTCACATGCCTCTATCTCTAGGCACTCCACATTCGAGTCCTCCTGCAGGGTGGTTAGGACCTTGAATGACTGCATGTAGTCTACCACTACGTTGTTAACCGTTGTTGTTGCTGCTGTAACAACAGTGGTTCGTTGTTCCGTGATTTCTGGCATAGTTGAAGGCTAAGCCTTCAACTACACTTCTACAATCTGCAAGTTCAGCTCCAGTTGAACCCTTGCCATCTCTTCTCGCGTGTCACACACCCCTGTGGCTAACTTGTGGATGCGTGCCTCCACCGATTCCTCTGCTTGAATGTCCAACTCCGAGACCATCTGGAAAGATTCCTCTATCACCTACATAATCTATTGATTCTGCTCGACTGCCTCATTGCACTGTAGGCCCAACTATTCAATGTTGATGCACTGCTCGCTCATCACCTGCAGTGCGTGACTCTCCCTGCACAAAGTTCTGTGGTGACTCCATCCTGTAAGAGGTAGAGTGTCTCCCAGTGGAGCACAATCATGTTCAACCCTACCCCTTTCAAACTACTCACCATGGGTTTGTCGGCTTCCTTCTTTGTAGCAAGTGCCCCATCTTGTAGCACTATCATATTGGTCACCCTTGTGCGCAACATTTCCTCGACAACTGAAGTGCCGACTATGCGGCTGGTGGACACTGTGGCATCCTGTGGAGTGCACACCTGCAACTCCGGTATTTCTATCCAGAGAGCCCCCAATACCAATTGTTTTTGTTCCTCAAACTACTGGAGGGCCTCCGTGGTGACATCCCTCACCATTTCACCGATATCATGTAAATCCCGCTCAGTGAGGGTGATTGGGTCAAAAGAATTCTTCGATGCCTTTGTCTTCTTTCGCGGCACAGCCTGCTCTCGTGGTTGCGGATGATTAAGTTGGGTGGATGTTGTTTGTGGGTCCGTGCCACCTTGTTCTATGTCTGTCTCTTGTTTGGGCGAAACTAACTTCTGTCCTTCACACTCTTCTTGTCTTTTTTTCAGCTGCTTTTCTACCAACTTTGCAGTGTCACGCACTACCTATGCCTTAGCCACTACTTCTTCCTTTCTCCACTTCTCCACCAACTGTGCCATCTGAAATTTTTGTCTCTTCCTTCTTGTGCTGCTTGATGAACTTCTATATTTCCACTGCGAATCTAGCTGGAGCACACCACTCCGGTGACCAAGACTCAAGGACTGCAAATATCACATCGTCAGTCACCAAATATGGTAAATCATGCCACGTTTTCGTTAGGTCCTTCCACGCCATAATGAAGACATGGTGGAAGTCTGCTTTGAACTCTGCAAAGCTCTGCAACTTGTTGTATACTATGGGTGATAACCATGACTTGCGATTGATCCCCATCTGGATATTCATTTCCATTAATATCCAAAATATCTTTCTCTCCTTTATCCTCTGCGCATCTTTGGTTGCCCATAGCAAAGCATACTTCACTACCTCTGGAAGGTATTGCGCGACCGAAGGGAACTAACTATCTTTGGGAAATTCCCATGCCACTAGTACTATTGACAATAGGATCCATGTGTAATGAAATGTTTTTCCCTGCTCCTGTGACTCGCGACAATTCGCAAGGAACTCGCCGCATAGGTAGTTCACTCAGTTGAACTCGACTCCTTCTATGCATTGTGCTGCTAGTGCAACCACTAACGTGATTACCTCATCCGTGTGGCACTTCCACATCACCTTCCCTGCCAATATTTGTGTTGCGACCTTGACTGTAGGGTTGTTGATGCTAGAGATGGCATATCCTCACTTCTTCTTCTCCAACTTAAACTTTTCTTCATTGCCTCCACGAGTGCTAACTCGCCACCTTTTCCCTCTTAAATGTTTGTTGGATCCTCCCCGAAGCAAGGTAGCCATGTAATCCAGTGAATCAGATGGTCTATGATGGGGATGGGCTCCTCCAGCCACAAGCACCCATCATGCACCAAGTAGAGTAGCTACCTGATCACGAAAACAATCACTAGGGCACGATGGTAATGCAACACCTAGAGTAGGTTTAGTAACCCGGCTTTCTCTACACCTTTGAGCCATTTGTTCAGATCCAATTCAATCATTCCAGTTGTCGCATCCATATTCTTGCGCATTAGCTTTGCAGTTGCTAAATGCGGTAACTTCTCATGGTCAGTGAGGTCCCAATCTTCAAATTTCAGCATGGGAACCCATCCCAAGTGCACGCCCTCAAAAATAATATCATCTAGGAGCAGCAGAGTTTGCAGAGATATCTTGCTCTCATTTATATCCTTCAACACCTTAGCTTCACCCTTTCATGGAGGAACATATTCGGGTAACCAGGTAATAGGGTCTGCACCCTGGGTTTCAACCTCCATTTCTACATCCTCGCCCTCCTCATCCACCAGGATTTCTTCAAAATCCTCCTCATCGGCCTCCATATTAATGGCCTTCCCCTTTTCTTGCAATGTGAGCTTGGTCCTCAGTAGATTTCTAGATGAGATGTGCACCGGGATCATGGCATGCTTATCTTCTTAGGTCTTGGTGTTCGTGGTGACTTAGGGACCTCAACGATTATTTCTTCACTCTCTGGGGCTTCTACTTCCATAATTTCCTATGTGTCTTCCTCGTCTGTCACTACTCTTGTGTCCATGGCATCTTCGGGTGTTGACATAGCGCTACTCCACAGTTCTTTCAGTGTCTCTGGTAGTTGCTCAAACAACAAATTTGCTTTCAGAGTCTCGAATAAGTCTCAGTTCATGAATACTTGAACGCACAACAACTCAATTCTCAAATTGCCAAGTGTTGTTTGTTGGATAGCCACTTGTAATTTATAGTGCCTTTTGAATTTGAATTCGACTGTTCCCCACACATTCGGTCCATTAATGCTAGGTTGGCAGTAGATTTTCAAGAATCTAGCAGACAAAGTTCGCCTTAAATGCCTGTCGCCCACTCCATTTGGCCTGAAACCAACCATCAAATTGTGAATAGTGACTTTAACAGTCACTTTCTGGTAGACTTGTGCACCAGCGCGGCTGTCTTCGTGCTGTCGCGGACCTGGTGACACTTCGCTACTGCGCGCAGTCCTGACATCATGCAGTTCCTATGCAGAGTAGTTTATAGTCTTGCGGCTCCTTTCAGAAGCATGGAGCGCTAAGACTATGCCACTTTCATATAGTCAGGTTGCTAGATCATCGGTGTATGGCTTCAAGTGATTGCCATTCACCTTTTGCGGGAAGGGTTCTCCATTTAACTTGACCAACAGTACCGCGCCTTCATCAGTAATCTCCTTAATAATATACAGCCCTAACCAGTGCATCCTGAACTTTCTGGGGAATTTATCAAACTTGCTCTCATACAACAACACCAATCATTCACCTTAAAGGTTCACAGCTTAATATGTCAGTTGCGCCATGCCTTTTCACACTGCTTTTGGACCTACTGGTGAAATCCAGCCAAAAATCATTCTTCTTCGAGCTCATCCAGCTGTGAAAGCCTCTGCTCTAGGGCTCTGCAACCCATCATACCTGTGAGTTTTTCTATGCGTAGACTAGGCACGATGTATTCCATAGGCATCACGGCTTCCATTCCATAGACAAGCCTAAAAGGTGTATGTCCCGTCAGTTTCTTGTATGTTGTTTGATAAGCCCGTAACACTGCAAGTACGTGTAGGTCCCAATCACTTCGATGTGCATTCCATACCTTGGCCAGTGCATTTTCAAGCACTTTGTTGAATGGATCCACTATCCCATTAGCCTGTGGGTGATAAGGTGTGTTCTTTTGGTGATGCACTTGAAATTCTTCCGTTAGCACACTGATCATCTTGTTCAGGAAGTGTGTACCACGATCGCTCATCAAGATATTCAGGCATCCAAATCATGTAAGTACATCCTTCACCATCTATGCTTCTACCCAATGAGTGAAGTACTCTGTTGCAGTGATAATATACCTTGCGACTGTCTTTCCTTGAGGTTTAATGGGTCCTACAAAATCTATTGCCCATTTTTCGAAAGGTTGCAACATCATTTGTGTATTCAAAGGCATTTCATCACTTCGCGATGACCTTCCTTTTCTTTGACATACGTCATATGCCTTGCAATATGCTTTTGAATCTTGATGAAGGGCTGGCCACCATAACCCAGCCTATAGAATCTTCTGAGCGGTTTCTTTTCCTACATAATGTCCTCCCACGACGCTGCCATGAGCTTCCACAAGGATGTTGTTTTGTTCAAAATTAGGTACATACCTTCATAGTATCTCATCATTCCCCATCTTGTATAGATGCCCAGCTTTGACAGAGAAATCTGCAGTGTGTACCACTAATTCCTTCTTTTACTAGATAGAGTATCCTTCCGACACAGTTCCAATTGTTAGAAAGTGTATTATATCTTCGAAATGTCCATCCACTACGTGCACAACAAAGAGCTGCACATCAGGTAATCCTTCCTCCAAACTAGTAGGTTCCTCCCCTATCTCGATGCATGAAAGATGATCTGGTCCCACATTCAATCGTCCAGGCTTCACGGCAACTTTGAAATCGTACTCTTGGAACAATAAAATCCACCTACAAATTTTCCTCCCCAATGCAGGCTTATTGACTAGGTACTTTAGCATGGAATGATCTGTATACATCTTAAAGTGGCCTCCTAGCAAGTAGTGTCAGTACTTCTGGAGGGCATACACCATAGCTAGCCCCTCATGCTCAATGGTCAAATAGTTCTTTTCTGCTTTGGAAAATCTATGGCTTGCGAAAGTGATAGGGTGGTCCAAACCTTCTCTGTTATCCTGTGTTGGTACTACCCACAGTGCTATACATGACGTGTCGACATGTACATGAAACTCTTTCTTCTAGTCCAGGAAGACAAGAATCAGCACAGTAACCATCTTTTCTTTCAATATCTCTAGGCTTTTCTTACAATCATCGTTCCAGTAGAATGTGACATCCTTCTTCAACAACTTTCCATCAGTGTAGTGATTTGGGCATAGCCTTTAATAAACTTTCTATACTACCCCGTATGTCCCAGAGTAGTGTGTAGCTATTTCACACTTCTCGGCCCTTCCAAGTTCAAAATCACTATGATATTCATAGGGTCTACCATAATTCCTTGTCTGCAAACTACATGCCCCAACAGGTTCCCAAAAGGAACGAGAAACAGACACTTCTTGAGGTTAAGCATGATTTGGTATCTTGGACAGGTATCCAGCATCAAGCGCAAGCTCACTACGTGGCGCTTAACCAGCCCAAAGACAGTCCAGTCATCAAAATAAACCTCCAAGAACTTATGAATATACTCCTTAAATGCCACAACAACCACATGCGAAAAGATAGCAGGCACATTCTTCAATCCAAACGGCATGACAGTATATTGAAAGTAACCCCACTCAGTTGCAAAGTTTGTCTTGCTCCTATCCTCCAGCATGATTTTTATCTGGTGGTACCCCAAGAACCCATGAGTGGAAGAATATGCTTCCTGACCACCTACGTTTTCCAACACATCATCCATGAACGGAGTTGGGAATGGATCATGCACACAATCATCATTCAATTTTCTGAGATCCACGCATATCCTTATCTTGTCCTTCTACTTCTTTTCTTGCACCACCATTGGGCTTACCCAATAGGATTCTTCCATAGGCTCAATGATGCTTGCTGCGAGAATTTTTTCTAGTTCTACATGAACCTTCTCCTTGTAATTTGGATTTAAGCGATAAGAACTCTGGTTAACTGCCTTCGTGTTGGGCTTTAAAGTGATCTTCATCACCCCTAGATCTCTAATTATTCCTTTCAAATCCGTAAACTTGGTCGAGAATAAGTCCTAATATTCACGAAGTAATTCAATGACCTTATCCACTATCGCATCATCCCAGTAGTCTTCGATCTTCACGAATTTGGGTTCTGCCTTCGTACCAATGTTCGCCTACTTAGTTTTCATCGGCGTGGTTATATCAGGGTTCTCAATCTGTGGTCCTTGAACCTCGCGGTGGCCTTCAATTTTTGGAATGTTAATATTATGTAGATCCCCATCCTCCTCTTCAACAATTATATTATAACATTTCCAACGCACTACTGAGCTGAGTAGCCCATTCAGGCTTAATCAGGTCTAAAGGCTCCTATGGTATCCTAAAGATGGCTGCTTTTACCTCTTGTAGTGCTTCATCAATATTGTCCCATCCATCCTCAAAACTAAAGGTCATCATGAATCCTTTGCGCAAGATATCCCATTCACCTGTCCCATGGCGGTGCTCTGTTTCTATATACCAGCTCATTGGTATAACATCTAGGGTATGACAAAATAGGTGCACCCACTCAAGTTGTGGCTTTTCTCCATAGGCCTACATCCACCTAGCCAGATGCGTGCGTGGATCATCCTATCCATCATACTTGTCTGTTAGTCGCATCTTAGGCTTCCCAAATCGTGTTCGCATCATTCTTCTATATTTGTTTCAATCGTCAAAGCTCCCTTTGTGCGTACCCCACCATCTTGCAGGCGTAGTGTGCAATACCTAGTGCAAGGCCTAGAGGCATTGCTTTTCTGGCACCTCCCTTTCAAATGCACCCAAGAAGGTATCTACCTCATTCAAACCATCATAAGTAGGCAGATTTCTTACTTCTGTCGACACGCAGCACAACGACCGAGTCATCATGTTACAATTCAACGTACTTACCTCGTGTAACCGATTCTGCCATTGTTCTACTTCTTCATCGGAATCTAAAGTGCAAGAACTCTCATGCTTCCACATAATCTGCCCATATGTGGTGGGATTCACCCAATCTTGGTCTTGCATGGTTATCTTGTAGATGCAGTCCAGATCATCATCGCTCTCATAGTCACGGACTAGCTCCGTATAGCGCGATCCTTCAATAGGGTCCAGGGGTATAACTACATGTAGTGATTTCTTCTAAAAGATCATCTTTTGCTTCTTCAGATTGGTTACCCCATTCATATCAGTTGCCCAGTCAATTCCCAGGAGAGCAGGGTAGGAATTACTGTCATCAACAATCTCTATAACTTCAAAATCTACCAGCGCACTCCCTCCCTCAAAATCCATTATTACTCCCTGTGGTCGCCCCATGGGTATAATTTTCTTCTGATTCAGCATTCTTAGCTGAATAGGAGACCATTGCAATGTAGGTCTTCCCATTCGCTCCCATGTTTGTTTAGGTAACACATTCGCATCTAATCCCAAATCCAAAATGACTTGATCCATCTCGTATTCTTCGATTGTGGGGTGAGTCTCATTTCACGCCCCATCCTTGTCTTATGTTTTTCAATCTTCCGAACTACATGTGGTTAGCCTAGCATGGTCCCAGCACATTTTTTGATGAGTTCCTGTAACGCTTTTACAACCTTACTATCACGCGTAACTTCATATAGGTTTCCAGGAAATTTTTGAGCATGGAAGGGTCCATCTCCAGCTCAGGCTTGTCTTTGCTTCTTGAAGTGGAGGCCTCAACGAAGCTCTTCTTAGCTTCCATGAAGGTTTCCCAAGTGCACTCCAAATCAAACTCAACTCTTTCATTGGGGCTTTGTGAACCCAGGTACTGTCCTCTAGTTGTTTCCCCTTGTCATCTCCTATCACGATTCCACTTCGGAGCACAATGTTTACGTTCGGATCTTCCTTGTGCAACTCAGACCTCATCATCTGCAGGTTCTAAGTCGAGGGAGGTGGTAGTGCTCCTTTGTCCCATATCCTAGCTATCAGCATAGGACAATCTTTTGTTTCATGATCAAACAATGTTTAATACTTGCTTGATGGAAGCGTTGGATTAGTGCAATCATAGGCATAATGTCCTGGCCCTCCGCAATTGTAGCAAATCAATTGTCCACGACCTCTACTAGGTCCTCCTCTGCCTCAAACTCATCAGCACCACTGAAATCCTGTCTATGCCATTCTTGCATTATGATCAAAGGGCCGCGTTTCAGCCTGAACCCTGTAGGCAGGAATTCTACCCATCACCAATTCACAGCTTCTGCAAGTATGCTCATCATGTCCCACTGACCTACAAAAGTTGCATAAAAACTATTGCAGAGTGTGTGTATACATCTGTAACAAGTGGCAATTATCCATGGCATGCTTTCCAGCTACTTGATAGATAGTGGACCACAAAGCAAGCATTGCACTAGATCTTGCTTAAGATTCTGGCCTTAGAGGCATCGGTCCTCCTCCTACAAGGTAATTTGTAAATACTAGGCAATGGTCCTTGTCATGACCCGAACTCTTGCATTTCACGCACCATACTTCTTCGCGTATCTTTGGTTGAACCGCCCTGTCCTGCTTCAAAATTTACATCTCAAGGCATAGATTCTTCAGCTGCACATGGATTTGTTGAACTCCTAAATTAGGATCTTGCATCAGGGTCTCATGTAGCCTCATGGAAATCTCCAAGGCTTCTTCCTGAGTCGTTATATTTTGTTGTGACAACGCACTCCTCAAGTGTGGTTGTAGCGAAGCTATAAACCACTCACTATGTTTTCCATCCATCAGATTCATGTTTTCTTCATGAATCATACACTTCATCCTCTGATCTAGTTCCCAAGGCATCTTGCCTAGTAGCATCATGATTTCTTTGAAAATAATAATCGGCTGCACTTCATATTTAGGCCTGCTAAATTCCCTATTCGGTGTTTCTTCGATGTCCGCTACTCTCGCATTTGGGTTATCATAGGAGTACTTAATATACCAGGTCAGTGAACGATCCTGCTAGGTGCTAACCACCATTGCTTTATTTATATGGTCGTCTGTAACACCTTGTACTTCCCATACAACCTTCACTACTAACCAAAATTGATCCAGATCCTCATTTCCCAAGCCTTTGAACAAAGTCAACTTTGTTGTGTTCACCATACTGAATCATGGTGGTGGTGGGTGTGGTATAGGTGAAGATGGAAGTGATGGCAATGAAGCTGGTGGTGGTGTGGGCAGAGGTGGTATTCACGGAATTCTTTGTCTTATCAGATGAATAGCACTTCATGGAGAGACCTTTGTGAGCTCTTCCTCATCCCCTCGCGGAGGTGAAATCAAGGCGCTATTTTCTCGACCCTTATTGCCTTCGTTCTTCTAAACCTTTCTGCTTCACATGGCCTCGAACATCAAGGTAACTGCATAACCTACTTTTTGCACAACAGCATTTTAATCCAAGTGTTGAAATACTTTAAGTACTTACCTCGTGGTCCTTTGAGAAAGCGTCGCTCTACCTCGTTGTAGCTGACAGAGATGTCGACCACGAACTCAGTAACAAATCCTCCTATAATATGATATAGCCAATGATCGATGGCACGCGTGATCTTATCCTCCGATGCTTCCAACCTTCACACTAGCTCTGGGGTCCACACAATAGGACCGTCATGTTTCCAACTTCCTTGGCTATCTTTTAGCTTCACAATCCACTAGTATAACTTAGTAGGGAAGGATGTGAAAAAGATTTCATGGATCTCTGTATACAGGTAGCTATCTAGCCAATGTTCTTTTGACAGTTGCGAGTTTTTGTTCTCCTATGCTGCAAACTCATGAATTATTCTATCAACAAAACCATTTGTTGGCTTGAGGGGGCCTGACCCAGGTTTAGCATTAGTTAGCCAAAAAAATCCCTACACTACTGGCCCTTTCGGCATCAGCCCACCGAGCGCGAACTGAAGTCTCACCTGAAGCAGTATGGGGGGATGTTAGAACCAAGTTTCTGCACCCTTGATATGGGTGTGATGTCGATTTATTCCAACTATACCTACCTTCGCATAGATTTCTTATCCTTCTACTCTATCCTTCAGTACCTTCGTGAAGTGTTACAATCAGCTTTCATGCAGCCCTAACCAGGGGCTAAGATCCTTTTGCGTCGCTAAGGCAACGAACTACAATATCTCCTAATTATGCTAAGTGTCTTACTTATCTTAATAATAGATCTTAGTTAGCTTCGTGAAAATAGATGTTCTTACATATTTTCACTTAACCAACACAGTTATACACATTCGTGCATCATATAAGCATTAGAAGTGAAATTCATACCCAATATAACAGATGCATAAACAGGAAATAAAGACGCATAAATGATAGAAATATTCTCTTCATTAATACTTCCAGATGATTACAAACTCGACTCACCCTGCGCACTCATCTGTAGGGGTCCATGAACTCAGCTACAGACTACTAGGCCTCTACACACTCAGCTACAAAGCCTCCACCTACGCTAGGACCCAAAACTTAGACTTACACTTCAGATCTATCTCACATACATCATATCTTCATTAATCAGACATTGTATATTCATATCTACTTAGAGCTTCTCTCTATTTATACAATCCCATGGTCCGTGGACCATGAGTAGATCTTTTACAACTGACATTACATTATCAAAATAAGGGTAGGCAACCTTATGACTCTTTAACACTATGTGCTATGTGCCTAGAAAATGTGGAGTATTTACATTGGAATTACAAAATTGGACCAAAATCTGGGCTTTAAGCCTGAAAACAACCCTTCAAGGATCCTGCGCCCAACATGAATCAATTTTGGGCAATTTTAATGCACACACTTCACCCTTTTTGGAAACTTTTGTTACATCATAGATTGAAAATTATTTGCAAATAGATTCTTCTAAATGTATAAATTTTGTAGATAAACCTGTAGTTAATTCTTTATTTTGGAAAATATTTTTTGATGGATCTAAATCTAATGATGGAGTTGGGGCAAGTTACATATTAACTAGCCCTAAAGGAGATAAAACTATGTTCACATGCAAATTTGAATTTGAATGCATGAATAACACTGCTTAGTATGAGGCATTAGTTCAAGGATTGTATAAATCCATAGGCCTTCATATCAAATACCTTCAAGTATTTGGAGATTCGGAGATTGTAATCAAACAAGTAAGGAATACTATTCATTGTCTTTATAGACATTTAAAACATTACTAATCATTAGTCCAAGACCTCACCTCACATTTTCTAGCATTTAACATTTCTCCAATTCCAAGACTTCAGAACGCAAGTGTTGATCTTTTAGCTAACATTGCATCTAAACTTACACCACTAGGAGATTATAGTCCTGACTGATTTTCTATAGAATTAATTTTTAGGTCTTCTATTCCTCATAATATCACCAATTGGTGATTTTTTAATGAATATCTGGATATCGTAAACTTTTTAACATCTAAAGTTTCATATGATGACTAGATAATAGATGAATACCAACACGATAACCAACGCAAACAAAAGAAAAGTGTAAACCCCATACCTAAATCAGTAGTTAAGATGGAAGATTTGTATGATCTTAAGGATAGATTCAAGAAACCAACTAACTCAAAGCTTCAAAGTTCAACATTGAGGTTTGAATTAGTAAATCTTGGAACTGATCTTAAACCACAAAATATTAATCTAGGTCTTGGTCTTAGACCCAATAAAATATTAGCCTTCATTCATTTTTGAGAAGATATAAAAATGTGTTTGCTTGGAATTATGACGATCTTAATACATATGATACTTCCATTATTCAACATATCGTTCCTATGATATCCGACGAAAATCCTGTACAAAAGAATTTGAGAAAGATTCATCCAAATTTCGAAAATCAAATCAAATCTAAATTAAATAAACTTTTTAAATCCAAAATAATTTTTCTTATCAGAAATTCAAGGTGGGTTTCTAACCTAGTTCCAGCCAGGAAAAAGAATGGTGATATTCAAATTTGTATAGACTTTCGCAATCTCAACAAAGCTTGTCAGAAGGGAAACTTTCCATTGCCTCCTATGGAACATATACTGCAGCCAATTGCAGGCTCATACTTAATGTCTTTTCTGGATGGGTTTTCAGGTTACAATCAAATTCTTGTACATTTAGATGATTGACTAAAGACAACATTCAGAACCAAATGGGGAGCATACTCTTATCAAAAGATGCCATTTCGATTAATCAATGCTGGCACAACATTTTAGAGAGCCATGGATATAGCTTTCAAAGGTTTGGTGAATAAAACTGTGGTCATTTATTTACATGATATAATTGTATATTCAAAAAAATGTGGTAATCATTTAAAGGACTTAAGACAAATTTTTGAACATTGTAAAAGATATGGAATTTCTCTAAATCCAAAGAAATATTTCTTTGCTTTAAGTGAAGGCAAACTTCTTAGATTGATTGTATCTAAGGATGGCATTCACATAGATCCTGATAGGATCAGAGAAATTTCTAAAATCCCTTTGCCTCACAACAAAAAGACGATGCAATCTTTCCTAGGTCAGATAGATTTTATTAAATATTTGTCCCTGACTTTTCATGAATTGTTTTACTCCTGCAATCTATGATCAAGAAAAATTATGTTTTTAAATGGGGACATACTAAGCATGAAGCTTTCAATCTTATCAAACAAGTAGTTATAAATGCTCCCTCTTTAGGAACTCTGACTTCTTATAATCGTTTTATTTTATATACTTTTTCTTCCGAAACATCATATGTAGCTATTTTGACACAAGTCAATGATGAGAAAGTTGAGGCACCGATTTATTTCTTTAGCTCCAATTTGCAAGGTACTGAACTGAATTACTCAGATGTTGAAATCAGGTTTTTTTGTTTTCAAATCAATAAAACATTTCATACCTCTTCTTCTTAAAACTCACACTAAAGCAATAGTTCCACTCTCATATGTGAGAAATTTACTAATGCAAAGAGAATTGGGTGAGAAGAGAAAATTGGGTGATGACACTAGAAGAATATGACATTGAAATTAGACCATCTAAAATTGTTAGAGGTCAAGGTTTTTGCAAAATGTTAGCTGGAGCATCCAACTTACCAGGACTAGAAGATTCAAGTGATATTATACGAATATGTGAGGTGATACTCAACGATACTAAATCTAAATATGTTGATATCATATTTTATTTGAAAAATGGATATGCCCCTATGCGGCTCAGTTACAAAAAAAAAGGGCTTTGAGATTAAAAGCTAAGCAATATGGAATCATCAATGATGTTTTGTTCAGGAATAATTATGATTATGTTTTACTTAGGTGCCTTGAAAAATTTGAGGCAAAAAAGGTTAGTAGGAACTCCATGATGGACTAGTTGGTGGATATTTTGGAGGAGACACAACATCACATAAAATCCTACATGCTGGCTATTATTGGCTAACCTTGTTCAAATATGCACACGAAAATGTAAGGAAGTGAAAAATTTGTCAAACGATTGCTGGAAGACAAAGGAAACCTGCGTTGCCATTACATTCAATCAACATTGAACAACCATTTGAGCAATGGGGATTGGACATAATAGGTGAGATCATTCCTCACTCTTCAAAGCAACATAGATATATCCTTATAGCAACTGATTATTTCACTATGTCATTGGAAGCAATTCCACTAAAGGTAGCCAATTCTGAAAACATTATTGTATTTATTGATCAAATTATTATTACCAGATTTGGCCTACCAACTACCCCCATGTTTGACATTGCAACCTATTTCACAAGAAATTTTGTGACAGAATTTTCTCTCAAAAGATGTTTTAAACTTAAATATTCTTCTAAGTATTATCCTTAGGGAAATGGTTTAGCTTAATCGACAAAAAAAAATCTCATAAGGATCATCAAATGAACTATTGATCAAAGTCAAAGAAAATGGCATAAATCTTTAACATTTGCTCTATGGGAAGATTGGATAACACAGAAGGCCTCAACAGGCACTTCTCCTTTTAATCTAGTCTATGGGAAAGAAGTTGTCCTTCCCACAAATGTATTTGTTCCCTCTCTAGCCATAGTTCAATTTATTGAAGAAACTCTTTCCTCTTCTATGAAATTAAGGCAATCACAAATCCTCAAACTCGAAGAAGAAAGAGAGAAAGCCAAAATCATACATGCACATCATCAACAGTTAGTTAAATATTCATTTGATGCAAATTCTATAAGTCCTAAATCTTTTCAACTTGGAGACCTTGTATTGAAGTGATAAGCATACCAAATTCAAAAGAATGTGGCTTGGCCCTGTCACGCAGAATGAGTAGATCTTGCGGACAAGATAGACCTTTCTAGAATCTAATGAAGACCTAATGACAAGCAAACCAACCAGACACTATCTTTCTCTAAATGTGCTTTATAAATAATGGCAAGCAAATGTGTTTAAGGCCTACCTCATGTCCAATGCAAGTTTGGGGATGCCTTCGCTCCTTTGATCCAAGTAAGTTCCTTTGTCGCAAACCTGCAAACACAAACAAGGCAAACGATTAAATAGCACCTGAATAACCAATATTATAAAACATATTTAACATGAAAGTCAAGGAGTCCATGAAAAAAATAACATAAGATACTTGTTGAGAAAAA
>APFE031145623.1:200758-214537 GCA_000404065.3 Pinus taeda
CATAACCCTTCGGATTAAGGGGGGAATGTTGGACACCTAATCCTAAATGGGTTAGTGTGGAAGTCGAATGGACAAAAGAAGTCCAAGAGACCTTGGGATGTGAATCCCAACGGTCACATAATGTACTATAAATGTAAATCTCTTGTTAATAAAATTGTATTGCATGTTTTATCATTCATATCTCTCTTGCTGTCCATGTGTGTTTAACAAAGATTAAAATCGACCCAATCCTAACGATGTGATTAATCTGAAACAATGATTTCTACAAACTTATCATATCACATGTGAAAATTAAGAACATATTTTCATTTACTTAATAATAACATGTAAAAATTATTATTCATCATACTTTTGTCAAATTTTATACCTAATATAAACTAATCAAACTCAAACACATCGTGTGACATGTGAAAATTGAAATTAACAATATACCTTTTGTTTATTTGATAATAATATGTAAAAGCTATTATACAATATTTTGTAAAATTTTATATTAAGTGTTTTTAAATTTATTTTCTATATTAAAAATTTGTTATTTCATTACCTATTTATTTATATATTTTTGAAAAAAACATTTATTAAATTAAAAATTAAATAATTAAAAATTTAAAAATATAGTTTTTATTTAAAATGAGTATGATTATTTTTTAAAAATATTAATAAAATATTTAAAATTTTTAAATTAAAAATGAATTAATTATATTTTTTTTGGCAAGCCAATTATTATAACGTTAAAAGTGAGCATATTCCATAGTTTAATAGCACTTAACACACATGGTAGGGTCGAGAATAATAACATATTATTAAAAAAATTATAATATAAAAATGAATTAATATAACGTTTTGTTGGTAAGCGAATCAATATAACGTTAAAAGAGAGCATATTCGATAGTTTGGTAGCACTTAATACACAGGGTAGTGTCGACATAATAGCATTTTATAAAAAAAATTATGATATAAAAGTCAATTAATATAACGTTAAAAGAGAGCATATTCCATAGCTTGATAGAACTTATACATATGGTAGACAAACAAGATTGAAATATTGTTTAGAGTTAAGGTAAACTCGTATCAGGAGTGCCGAGTGGAGAGCACTCCCAACCGACGTATCAGGTTTGAGCGTTTTTGCTAGCTTCTCACTAATAATAGCGAGATTTGAAGTCCCCACAACAAGGTTTGATGGATGGATGCATGAAGGCTTCGTGCACAGCAAAGGTTGACGCTTGGGTTTGCATGCTCAAACGTGTCATCCCCACAGTCATTGTATTTGTTATGTCAATGCGGATATTGTAGGTTTTGGTTTCTTAGTCTTATCAGTTTTTAGGCAGAGAGATGAATAACATCTGGCCTTGGCGATTTCTGTCAGCCTGAACCTTCGAGTCATCTTATCGCTTTAATCCTCTTGCTTAGTTTTACCCCCTTACTTGTTGTTTGAGCTTGACGCTTGGGTTAGCATGCTTAGACGTGTCATCCCCACAGGAACTGTATTTGTTATGTAAATGTGGGTATTGTAGGTTTTGGTCATTCGTAGTCCCGCCAGCTTCTAGGCAGAGAGATGAATAGCATCTGGCTTTGAGGACTTCTGTCAACTTGAACCTTCGACTCATCGTTTCAATCCTCTTGCTTAGTTTTACCCCCTTACCTCCTGTTTGAGCTTTTCTCCTTCTGGTCAGCCTTTTGTGCGAGGGAAATGGTTAGCTCTTGCTCTGGTTTGAACATTACATTTTGGTTCGTGGGGACTTTTGCTGCTCGGCTTCGCGGTGCTCAGTTTCACCTCCTTACTTCTTGTTAGAGATTTCCTCTTTATGGTCAGCTTACTGTGTGAGAGTAATGGTCAGCTAGTGCCACCCTATTCTACCACTTCATTCTAAATTTAATCATTACATTTTGATTCTGGAGTCTTTCACTGCTCGGTTTCGCGGTGCTCTTCACTCGAACAAACGCTCATTTTTTAACAGGAAAATGTTCCCCACCTGGCATATGTCCGCTTTGGAAGCAAATGGCCTCTCTGGGGGCTTGGCAGTGTTATGGGATGCTGATTGGATCAAAGAAAAAGCTTACAGATGTTTTGCGGGCATTCTCATTTCGACATCAATTAGAGGGAAAGATTGCGCTATCAACATTCTGAACATTATGCTCCTTACAAAAACAGAGTACCATTCTAGGAAAAAAAAATTGCATCAGAAATTTTCGATATTGAGTTTCTGATGATTGCAGGAGATCTGAATGTTACTTTAAACACTGATGAAACTTGGAGAAACAGCAGGAAAAAAGATATTCTTGCATATCACATTAGATATGAATTATTACACAGAAATCTTGTTGACATAAGGCCTCCCAAAATGCTCCCAACACGGGACAATGGAAGGATTGAGGAGGCATATATAGCCAAAAGACTTGATAGATTCACCCTACATGTTAGCATAATAGATAGACTTGGCATGCCATCCTCATCAATTGGGAATGTGTTTATTTCAGACCATAGACCGATTCTATTAAGATGGAGAGAAAAGGGTTTCAAAAAAGGGTATTCTTTCAAATTTAACAGGTCATGGTTAGAAGAATCAAAGTTCAATGATGTAGTAAAAAGAACTTGGAAGGAGCTATCATCAACAGATAATAGGCCCCCGTTTTTTATCTTTAGGGAAAAACTTTCTTATATGAAAAAGGTTGTTAAAGAATGGTAGTGTAAAAAAAAGATTCAAAATAGAATAAATCTTAGAGAGATTCAAAGGGAGCTGGACAAAATTTTTGGAGAGTTGGCTACTCATATACTCCCTTACAATATGAGATGCCACATAAAGGAGCTTCAAAGACAAAAACAAAAAATTCTGGAGCAGGAGGAAGCTTTTTGGAGATTAAAGAGCAGGGCTATCTAGCTAAAGGAAGGCAACAAGAATACAAATTTTTTCCACAGGTTTGCAAGCTCAAGACATGAAAAAAACTCAATATGAAAGATAAGTGACGGCAAAGGGGGTTATCTATGCTCTCAACAAGACATTTCAGATGAGGCTGTGAGACACTTTTAAAATCAATACAAGAGATCTGAGGAATGCAGAATTCAGGACATCTTATGGGGCACTGACTTATTCCCAAAAATGTTTGATGATGAACAAAATGAGCGACTCTTTCAACCAATCATGGAGGAAGAGCTGTTAGAAACAATGAAATCTTTCAAGAGGGATAAGTCTCCAGGCCCAGATGGTTGGACGATCGAGTTCTTCATCCATTTTTTTGATCTTATAAAACACGATTTGTTAAGGATGGTAGAAGGTTTCAGAATATCAGGTAGCATACACTAGATAATTTACTCCACTCAAATTGCCCTCATCCCAAAAAAGGTGGAAGCAAAATCTTTTCAAGATTTCAAGCTGATATCCCTCTGTAACATTTCATTCAAAATCATCTCGAAAATTATTGCTGAAAGAATTAAGGTAACTTTATCAAGTTTTTAAACAAAGGATCAGCATGGTTTTTTAAAAGGAAGAAATATTTTGGACGTTGTTGCAAACACACAATAAAGCTTGTTTTCCATGCACACTAAAAAAAGAGAAGCAGTGATTCTCAAAATTGATCTCCGAAAGGCATACGATTGCTTGGATTGGGGCTTCATCAGATGCTTACTTGCAAAGATTGGATTGAGAGCCAATATGATAAATTGGATCATGGCATGTGTTGAGAAGGTGAACTATGCAATCATTATAAATGGGATTCCATCCTCTTATTTTTTAGCTGCAAGAGGACTGCATCAAGGTTGCCCACTATCTCCTCTATTGTTCATCTTAGCAATGAATTCTTTCAGCCTCCACATAAACAAGGCAATTAGTGATAACAGGTGCCGGCCACTGAAGATCTGCAGAAATAATTATATCTCACATAATTTATTTGTGGATGATATACTTATTTTTGGAATGTTATGCAGACTCACCTGGAGATGCTTATATGACATCCTAGAATGTTTTCAAAAGGCCATAGGGCTGCAAATTAATGAATACAAGTCAACTTTCTTCCATAATGATGTCAGCTCGGATTTAGTAGAATGGTTATCTTCACTGTTTGGGATAGAGGCGTGCACCATTAAGCATGGAATAAAATATTTAGGTTTCCAGTTAAAAGAAAAGGGTTACTCTAAAGTGGACTGACAATGGTTAATAGATAGGTACTATAAGAAGATATTAGTATGGGAATATAAATGACTATCAATGGCAGGAAGAGTTGTTTTATCTCAGTCAGTTCTAACTCAACTTGTTGTATACTGGGCCCATTTATTCTCTCTTCCTGCAAGTATCATCAAGAAGATGAATAAGTTAACCGCAAACTTTATATGGGGTGGCCAATCAGAAAAAAGAAAATTCCACCTATCTAAACTATCTGATATATCTTGGTCGAAGAATTTAGGTGGATGGGGTCTGTTGGATCTGTAGAATTTTGGTAAGGCACTTTTATGCAAATCACTATGGAGAGGGATTTATGGAGAGGGTCCTTGGAGCAACACAATAAAAAGGAAATATATGGGAAGCAAAGATATCTCTTATTGGTACAGGTTGGGAAGGATTGGATCAAATTATGGGTCAGCAATATGGCTGAGTTTTCATAAGATAGAGAAGTATTTCTTAAAGAATTTCATTTGGAGTTTTCAATCTGGTAGCCGGATTCTCATTGGAATAGATTCATTCCTGAGTAGACAGGGGGACATCATTCTGCCAGAGTCTCTCCTAAATTTTTTCCATAGAAAAGGTTTTTTCACTTGGGACAAGCTGATTGCAAAATGGCAGGGCCCTTTGCCTCTTTGGAAAGAGGCAGACAGTATGGGGATGTCGGATTTCTTAGCGCACCAATGGAAGAATCTCAGGATTTCTTTGAGGAATTATGGCATATACCGCTCTTGGGAAGCTGATGTTCTTATTTGGAAGGATTCAAAAGGAAACTCCCTGGTTCGTGTAAAGGACATCTATCAAAATTTGATAGGGTTAAAGATTGCTCTTCCCAGCTCGATTCTCCCAACAGCCTTTTAGAAATCAGGATGTCCTTCCAAGGCAATTTTATTCTCCTGGCTGGTCTTCCACAATAAAAACTTATCATGGGAAAATTTGAAAAAGAGATGTTGGCATGGACCGGGTCTCTGTTTAATATGCAAGTCTGCTGAGAAAAGTAATTACTGCATGTTCTTCAATTGCCAAATAACTCAACAAGTATGGAAAGCTCTGGAAAAATCTCTATAAATTTCCTCACATCTCTCATGCTTCTTCTAAAGAAGCTTTCCTTTGGTGGAATGTGCAAAAGGAGTCCTGGAGGCCTCTAATTATCATCACTCTATGGTGCATATGGAAATGGAGAAACAAGATTATCTTCAGAGACAGTAAAGAGCCTTTCATGGAAACTCTTCAAAGTATTATAACTCTTTATGACTCCTTACCAGAAAAGTCACACAACAAAAAAAGTTTAATCGTAAGGAGCAACCACATAATCACTCTATGCTCCCAAGGGCATATTTCCACGGTGCTGCACAAAATGGCTCTTGTGGTTGTGGCGTTCACATCATCATGAATTAAAATGATCAATATCTTATTCCCTGGAATGGGGGAAAGGGCTCAAATTGTAAAGCCGAGGCGATGGCTCTCGCGGGCCTTTTATCCTTTTCCTTTTCTTTAACATTCAGTCTATGTCAATTTTTGGAGATTCAAAAGTCATGGTTGATTTTGTAGTAGGAAAGAGTCGTATCAGTGATCCTCTCCTTGCACGCTGGATGGATAGAATCAAGTTCCTTTGGAGGAAGATGGAAGGGTGCTCCATCCAAAGGATTTACAGATCACAGAACCAGTAAGCAGACATCTTATCAAAGGAGGGTCTCCTATCGGAACCAGGTATCTAGAACATGAAGGTAAAATCTCACGAGAAAATCTTCTCTATCCAGGATTTTTCCTTACCCGGCTCTTAAATTCAAATCTTATTGTATTCAGGTATGAATTTACATTTTGGTATTTTGAATTTTTCTTCCCACCAACTTTCTGCTTAAAGTATGCTTGAAGTAAATTTAACATCCTTTGAATAGCTTTTGAATATTGCTACTCTCCTCTGAGAGAATATTTTGCTCTTATTTTTCTCCTCTATCAACGATTTATCCTTCCATCTCGCTTCTTTTGACAGCTCAATGAGCTGGCTATAATCTTGGACATCCTATCTTTATACCACAAATAAGCCTTATAAAAATCTTTCTATCAAATATATTTATTTCTTTATCTATCTTATATAATACAATTATGCTTTTCCCCTTTGGGAAAATTTATATACACATGATTGGGTAGATTTTACACTCGGCAAGTGAATAGTGAATCAATCACATGGCTACAAAAGTTATTTTATTACTACCCCACTCAGACGAAAATGAGGGGACCCTACGTTAATTTCTATGGTGGCAAGCTTCGTCTTAATTTTGACTAGTAGTTATTTTATTATTACCCTAAAAACAAAATCACGAATCAAAATAACGTGACCATACGTTAATTTCTTTGGTTGCAAGCTTCTTCTTAATTTTGAAGAGAAATTATTTTATTATTATTATTACCCCACTCAAACGAAAATCACGTGATCATACGGTAATTTCTATGGTCGTAAGCTTCGTGTTAGGTTTTTTATTTCAATTTTTGGTTGTTTCTTTTTAATCATTGATTTTCAAAAGGTTAAATTGATTTTTAAAGAAATATGATTAGTACATGTTTAATTTTAATGTTAATTATGTTGTGTGGTTTTTTATTCATTAATTTTTTTTATAGATATATATATTTTATTTTAATAAGTTATTCAATTTTAATAAGTTCTTATTTATTATTTATATATTCATTTGTAAGCAATTTAATGATATAAATTTTTAGTAATTAAAAAAAATGATTCATGACTTATTTCCAATTTTTAGAGATTTTAGATTATTCCATTCTAATAAGTTCCTCCATAATAAGTTTCTCATTACTATTTATAACATTAATTTATAATTTTTTCTTTCTTCATTTAAACTTGACCCATAACCTTTATCATTTATATATAAGCAAAATGGTCCATCACTTTTAATAAATTTTAAAAATTAGATTTGTTACTTATTCACCAATTATTTTTTTGAGATTTGAGATTATTCTGATTCTAATAAATTTTTGAAAAATTCTTCACTATGATATATAATATTTATTTATAATTTTTTTATTAAATTGAAATTGACTCATAATTTTTTTTATAGCTAGTTAAACAGTGAAATGTGTGCATTACTGAGACCAACCAAAAGCGAAATCACTTGAACATATGCTTCGTCTTAATTTTGACTCTAGTTTCGTTAAGTTTGCCTAGCCCTCTCTTGTATAAGTAAACGTTCCTTGGCCAGCAGTCTGCGGTACTGATTTTGTTTCATCACTTCTTCCTGTGATCGAACTACCCATCTTTCTGGCCAACCATGTCTAACGAAGAACTTAATGCAGCGGCTTCTTGTGTTGGGAATCTGAGGTTTAATGAACCAGAGCGACGGTACGGTAATCACAGTACACCAGAATTTTTCTTTCCGTTTTTGTTTGCAATCTATTTGTTTCAGAATTCAATTCTCTGAATTTATGGGACTTCACAATTATTGAAACTCTTGTGTTTCTTTTTTTCAATATATGTTTCTCACGGATTTTGGCTAATGATCTTTGAATCCAGATTGGAGGGCAAGATAGCAATAATAACGGGTGGAGCAGCAGGCATAGGAGAAGCCATCGTTCGGCTCTTCACAAAACACGGAGCCAAAGTCATAATCGCAGACATTGCGGAGGAAGGTGGGAGAAAGCTCGCCAGATCGCTTTCTCCTCCGGCAACTTACGTGCGCTGCGATGTGAGTAATGAGGAAGACATGAGAGCTGCGGTGGATTTGGCGATGGAGAAATACGGTCAACTAGATATCATGTATAACAACGCAGGAACTGTCGAATCCGTTGCGGCTGACAGCGTGGCGGAGTATGAGATGGAGCAATTCGATCGAGTAATGAGGGTAAACGTGAGAGGAGTGATGCTGGGCATTAAGCACGCGGCCCGTGTGATGATCCCGCGGAAGAAGGGCTGCATAATATCTACTGCCAGCATTGCAGGTCTAGTAGGAGGAGTTACACCACACGCATATACGGCTTCGAAGCATGCAGTGGTAGGGCTGACAAAGAACGGAGCAGCCGAGCTGGGGAAATACGGGATCAGAGTCAACGCCGTCTCTCCGTATGGCGTGGCCACCGCCCTTGTAAACAATTACTGTAAACAAAGCAATGCCTCGGTTGTTTCAGAAGAGGATAAGGCCGCCTTGGAGGCCTTCTGCAATAGTTCCGCCAACTTAGAAGGAGCGACTCTTAAAGCGGAGGACATTGCGGAGGCGGGGCTGTACTTGGCGAGCGATGAGGCTAAATATGTTAGCGGGCATAACCTTGTTGTGGATGGCGGATTCACCGTTGTTAACCATTCTTGGAAGCTCTACCGTTGATAGTTCTGACTGCCAATTGTAAGTGAAGCAAGAGAGTGGTAGTACTACAATATATGATATAATAATACGAGTCCATCTTATGTTCAGCACCGTCATACACCGGTTTGAGTTTCCATATGAATGATTGTAATGTGTCGTTTTAGTTTGCATATTGTCAGGGGTGTAGTGCAGCACTAATTTGTGAGGGGTGTGGTGCAGCACTAATTTCTATATTTTGATTTCAACGAATTTAAACAAGTCATTTTTTTCTTAAAAAAAAAAATTATTTTTATATGGGAATTACTAATTTGTAACTAATTAGCTATTATGCGAATAACATGCCATTGAAACCTTCTGTCACTGCCTTATATAATCAAGTATAGCTTATATCATGTGTGCACAGAATTTATACAGCGTGGCATTTGGTGCATCATGTATACATGCACCTTCTTTTTTTGGGTTTTTCATTTACTTATTTTTAATTTTTGGTATCTATTATAATACAATTAACACATCATTTTTAGTCATATATACAAATATATAATTAGTAATTGCCTCAAAAGGTGTAAAAAGAGGCTGAAATAAATTTTTTAAATTGGAAAAATAATATGAGGAGCTTAATTTGTAAATATATATACTATATATTGAAAATTTTTTTATAATATTGTAAAAAGATGAATTTAGTTTTATGGATGTTTATTATATGTATAATAATTATACAAATTTATTTATAATTTTTAAATTATATAACTATTGAAAACATCATTTAAATTTAATTAAATGATGCAACTATTTTATCTCATGATATATATTCAAACTCAATTATTTTCACTAGAAAGGCCCAACGAGAGTTCCATGTTTCCAATACTTTCAAACACACCAACAAATATATTTCCAAACTACAAAATTAGTGGTGTTTCCTGTATATGGATATACAACTAATAATCGTCATTGGTATTTGTTCTACTCTACGACTTCTCAAAGACTTCTTCTAAGAACTACTTAGCGGTTACATAAACAAAAAAAGAGTCTAATTTTGATTACAGATTCATTAATCCATTGAATCGTCTTGTAAGATTCCTTCCCACCAAATCTCCGGCAACAAGAGTACCATTGTGGCATGTTAGCTGTAAACAAATTGGTAAATATTTAAATTTACCCTACATGTTCCACAACAAATTGAAGAAAAAGATAGGAGTATTTTTGGTAACAGTTCCTGGTACATGAGGGCACTTGATTCTCTTGGAGAAAAAGAGGGATGAGGGAGAATGCAGATATGAACTAAATAAATATGCAATAGACAAGTAAATGCTTCAAACAAGGTAGACATTAAAGCTCATAAATGTAGTTATAGATAGCCTCAGATTCTAAACCTCACATGCCATTATTTTGGAGTAAGAAAAATAAAGAATCCTTCCCTAAACTTGGTATCCATCCGTCTGCATATTGAGTACACAAACCCTTATTAATAGTTACTCGGACGAAGTTACATTTGAGATGTGACTGGAGAGTACCAATCTCTTGAAGTCTTCTTGCAAAGTTTATATTTTCATGGAATCACATTTATCCTACCAATTAATGAGTGTTAATATTTCAAAAGAACCTAATTCCTTCATAAGCTTGGAATATTTTTAAAAGAAGCATGCAGTATCATAAAACTTATTTCTTATGTTATATAATACAAATAAATTTAATTATATAGTTGGAAAATGAAAAATAATATTTTTAAACTATGAGTTTAGATAATTGTTTTTAAAAAAAGTTGTTTTAAGTGTTATTTTTGGAGTTGTCTTGATTTATGTTATTTAAACTAGTTTTTGGACTGTATATATGGATTCGGCACCCTTTAAAAAAATCTTGATTATTGTGTTATTTAACTGACTTTTTTTGAGTGCATATATAAGACTCAATTCCTATTAAAAAATCACACAAATATATATATATATAATATATATATATATATATATTATATATATATATATATATATATATATTATATATAAATTATATAAATATAAATATATAAATATATATTAGAAAGAATAAAGTAGCATATCAAATTTCAAATATTTGAATAAAAAAATTAAAATACCTAGATAAATTGGTTACTCATTTCTTAATATAAATTAATATAAATAACTAAAAAACTAAACATATAAAAATAAAATAGCTAATAAAATTATGTAATGGTGGTAATTTGTGTGAGTAGGTGCATTTGATCAAGAAAAAATTAAACATAATAAATAATCTTTCTCAAAACACTATAATTAATTGAAATTTTATTATATAATTAATTTTAATAATCTTTATATATTTGTATTATCTAATTTTTGACATAAATATTATGTAATTTTGACATGAATATTATAAATTAAGATGTATATAAAGATATTATGTTTAAATTATAATTAATATAATAATTAGATGTTTTAACATTTTAAAATAATATTAATTTTAGATATTTAACAATGTTATAAATTAGTTAGTTACAATATATTTTTGAAAATTTAAACTCATGTAATTAGGGAAACAAATTATTCACCAAACTATTAAACCTAAAAAAAATTAACAATTTTTTAATATATTATATAAGGTATAGTCTAACTTATAGACGAAATTGTACAATTTAAAGTAGGAATATGATTTTTATGATTTTTTTGTTCTTTAAAATACATTTTAAAGTGTATAAATAGATTGAGTACACTGAAAAACCCTAAAGCACTAAAATTCAACCCTAAAGCACTAGAATTCTATAGATTAAACAATTTTTTTTCTTTAAAATACATTTTAAAATGCATAAATATTAAAAGGATAAATAGATTGAGTACATTGAAAAACCCTAGAGCACTAAAATTCTATAGATTAAACAACTTCAACTCAGGTTTTTAAAAATTTCTACCAAATTTTTTTAATAATAACCATATATATTATATATATATATATATAATATATTATATTTATTAATTTCAACTATAAATGAAATTAAATTATGACAATAGTCATTAAAATTAGTAAATTTAAATTTCATTGAGATGGGAAACCTTTCTATCTTAAAAGATTTTGTGTCTTATAATAAAATTACAATTATGATATAATAGTTATAATGAAATTACAATTATGATATAATAGTCATTAAAATTAGTAAATTTAATTTTCATTGAGATGGGAAACCTTCCTATCTTAAAAGATGTTATCTTATAATGCCATTGCTGGAAGATGATCCTATACCATTTACAATTATGATATAACAGTCGTTAAAATTAGTAAATTTAATTTTCATTGAGATGGGAAACCTTCCTATCTTAAAAGAGGTTATCTTATAATGCCATGCCATTGCTGGAAGATGATCCTATAATGAGTTTATGGATTCATAACTTGAGATGTCGGATAATTGCATAAGCGACGTCATTTTCTTCCGCAACCACAAGCATCGTGTTGACTTGTATTTCCAGAGCTCAACTGCTGAGTACTAATAATATAACCTAATCAAGATTATTTCTATCTGCAAAGCAAGTGACGTCAAAATGGCTGTTTTAGCATTGAACAACTACGAAGTACCAACAATTCAACCTAATCTGGATTATTTCTGTTCTACAAATGAAGAAGTAATATCTGTTCTACAAATGAAGAAGTAATATCAGGAGGACTTTTTGCGCATTGCACAAGCGTTGATAAGGTGATAACAGTGCATTAGTTTGGGTCTCCACTTCATGCATATAGCAACTGCATCTCTATGTACGTGTGTAATTGGTACACGATTTCCCACTAAATAAACAAAAATAATAATTTAATCAAGATGTAAATATAATGCATGTGAAGAGATATATAACATTTTTCTTTTTTTTTGGGCAGATGAAACTTAAAAGTTTGCTGTTGTTGTTTTCTTTTCTCTACAAACTCATTACTTATAGTCCATTGAAACAAGATTGCTACAAAATTTATTGACAAATGAACCTTGATTCTATGCAAACCCATTCTATCAATTTAAAAAAAGGGTTAATTATTCAAACAAGAACAGAAGATGCAGATGGCGAGGCTCTTCCATTATTTGGAGGTCAAAATCGCTTGTCACTGAATGATAATTTCAAAAGTTACTACTTGGCAGATGGATAAACACTTTAAATTTGCTTCCTCTGAAATAAGCTGGTATTATGTTATGGGAAAGTGGTATAGTTATCAAAGCATTCTGTTATGTATTACCAAATTATATGCAATAAACACATTAATGTTTTTTAAAGAACATATTATCAATTATCGATATTCTTGCAAATTTTAGCAAATGACATGAAATTGAGCAAAGAATCTATTTTTTACGAAATTGGTAGCCATGCCCATAACAATTTACAGGCTGTTTGTTTGGAAATATACATGGATCAAAATTTCTTACTTGATTGTTTGTTTGAAAAAACTACATGGATCAATTGTATTGGTCTGTTAAGTTATGAATAACGTGTTGGTAAGAATTTTGTTTAACCATCTAGTTATGAACATAATATAAGGATTATACCTAAAGGTTCTTTGCAGTCCTACATATTATGATTGGGATTTAAAAGTTCATATTCCCATGTATGAAAGACAACTCAGGACAACCAAGCTACATGATGACAAAAAACATTTGGGCCATCTCTGAAATGCAACCCAATAAATGAATGAAATATTAAAATTACAAATGCATATACAATCAACAATGAAGGGCTAAGAGCCATGCATGCACTGCACAAGAAACTTGTTCCAAAGAAGAAAACTAAGAAAAATCAACTGTGGGTTATAATATATTTCCTTGTCTAATGAGAATCGCTAAGATGCTTGCTCAAAACATTGGTTCTCAATGAAAAAATATTCACACCCCAAAAAATGAACTATGCTTAGCAGCCCTACCAACCAAACATGTAAAGTACAGTAAAGCATAAGGCAAAATTCATATTTGGTGTTGGAATGGTGAGAAGGCGCCCCCTGATGCGTAAGAGAATCAGAGTTTTGCATGGACACATTAAATGGTCTAGCACCCACTTGACAGCATACGCGCTCTTATTCCTCTTCTTAACTGCCACTGCTATTACAATAGGAGGTGCCACGGTACCTGTCTCATGCACTTCTTGTATCTCAAAGGTGTCTATTGAAACAGGTATGAGGATCAACCAGCGCCCACACCAGATGAAAAGGAAACCTAGGAAGACCTCAGATTTTGGGGTTAGCAAAGCATTTAATGAGCTGCATTAGCCTCACCCAAGACACCAAAACACCGAATTCAAAGACATTGCTTCCAAATTCAGGTGTCGTCTCTTCTGAATTAGAAGACTTTTCCATTGAATGTT
>APFE031145623.1:216370-272735 GCA_000404065.3 Pinus taeda
AGAGCCGTGCCACCGCCAATGACCTCTGTTTGACCGAAGTTGCCTCCTCATTGACCATGGGCTTGGATGACTGGTTTGAATGATCTGGAGGGACACACACCATGTCCTTGGTTCCACAAACTTGCCCATGTGGCTCTTCTTCCCAGAGGACACCTGGAACATAGAATTTAATAAAACAGTTGTGGAATCCGAGGTTGGCTGCGGAAACCGGGATCAGCTGCGGAAAACCCTGTATGAGCTGCGGAAAGCAGCACCTTGAACCAAAATTCTAAACCAAACACAGTCATTAGCATAATTAGAAAACCATGTAAAAAGTCCTAAAATACAATGATTTAAGCAATTTGATGGAGGGAATGAGTGGCAAAATAAGGAAATGAATAGGAAAAAGAGGCTAGGAGGATGTGTAAAGAAGTGTAGGTTTGAGGCTCAACACATGGTTGATCATGAATGACCATGGTTGACCATGAATGATTGTACTTGACCATGATTATCATATTGATACAATCTTTGTCATAATGCGACGTTGGAATATGGTTGAGACAATGTTTGATTTTCATATTGAGACAATATTTGTCACAATGCTACATAGGACCATGGTTGTCTACGATTGATTTTATAAAACATGGTTGACCATGGTTGAATAATATTAAACCCAAGGGACCACTATTATAAACCCAAGGTATATAAACCTTACGATAAATATTATAAACACTAAAATAAACATGGTTGACCATGATTGATATTATAAACCCAAGTGAATAATAAACCCTAGGGATTTATACTAAAAAACAAGGGGATTATAAACCTTAGTGAATAATATTAAACCCTAGGAATATGAATCATTAGATTAATAAACCCAAGAGAGTGATATTATAAAAAGGGAATAATAAACGCAATGGATAAAAAATATAAACCCAAGGTATATAAACCCTAATATAAATATTATAAACCCTAAAATAAACATGATTGATTTCCATATTGAGACAATCCTTGTCACAATGTGACGTTGGACCATGGTTGACCATGATTGAATTTTTTCATAATGAGACATTGGATGATGGTTGATTTTTATTTTGAGACAATAATTGTCACAATGTGACGTTCGACCATGGTTGGCTATGATTTACCATGGTTGACCATGATTGATATTATAAACCCAGGGGAATTATAAACCCAAGGGATTGATATTATAAACGCAGGGGAATTATAAACACAATGGATTAATACTAAAACCTCAAGGGATTATGAACCCAAGAGAATAATATTAAACCCAAGGGACTAATATTATAAACCCAAGGTATATAAAACCTAAGATAAATATTACAAACACTAAAATGAACATGGTTGACCATAGTTGATTTTCATATTGAGACAATCCTTGTCACAATGCGACATTGGACCATGGTTGACCATGCTTAACCATGGTTTTTTTTCATATCCTCACAACCTTTGTGATAATGTGACGTTCGACCATGGTTGGCCATGGCTGATAAAGGTTGACCATGGTTGATTTTCATATTGAGACAATCCTTGTTACAATGCGACATTGAACCATTGTTTACAATGCTTAACCAGGGTTGATTTTCACATCATCACAATCTTTGTGATAATGCGGCGTTCGACCATGGTTGGCTATGATTGACCATGGATGACCATGTTTGATTTTAAAAAACATGGTTGACCATGGTTGACCACTAAAATAAACATGGTTGACCATGGTTGATTTTCATATTGAGACAATCCTTATCACAATGTGACGTTGGACCATGGTTGAGCATGATTGACCATCATTTATTTTCAAATCAAGAGAATCTTTGTCACAATGTGACATTGGACCATGGTTGACCATGGTTCATTCTCATATTGAGACAATATTCATCACAATGCGACATTGGACCATGGTTGACCATGATTGATATTGTAAACCCAAAGGAATAATCCCTATGGATTAATACTAAGAACCTAAGGGAATAATATTAAACCCTAGGAATATGAACCCTTAAATTAATAAACCTAAGGGATTGAGATTATAAACCCAAGGGATAACAATTATAAACCCAAGGTATATAAACTTTAAGATAAATATTATAAACCCTAAAATAAACATGGTTAACCATGGTTGATTTCCATATTGATACAATCCTTGTCACAATGTGATGTCGAATCATAGTTGACCATGCTTGACCATGGTTGATTTTCATATCGAGACAATGATTGTCACAATGTGACGTTGGACCATGGTTGACTATGGCTGATTTCCATTTTGAGACAATCACTATCACAGTGTGACATTCAATCATCGTTGGCTATGATTGATCATGGTTGAGCATGGTTGGCTATGATTGATCATGGTTAACCATGATTAATATTATAAACCCAAGGGAATAATAAACCTAAGGGATTGATATTATAAACCCAAGGGAATAATAAACCTAAGGGATTAAGACTAGAACCCCAAAGGATTATGAACGCAAGGGAATAATATTAAACCCAAGGGACTAATATTATAAACCCAAGGTATATAAACCCTAAGATAAATATTGTAAACACTCAAAAAAATATTGTTGACCATGGTTGACCATGGTTGATTTTCATATTGAGACAATCCTTTTCACAATGTGACGTTGGACCATGGTTGAATAATATTAAACCCACAGGACCAATGTTACAAACCCAAGGTACATAAACCTATGATAAATATCATAAACACTAAAATAAACATGGTTGACCATGATTGATAATATAACCCGATGGAATAAAAAACCCTAGGGATTTGTACTAAAAAAGCCAAGGGATTATAAGCCTAAGGGAATAATATTAAATCCTAAGAATATGAATCCTTAGATTAAAAACCCAAGAGGTTGATATTATAAACCCAAGGGATAAAAAGTATAAACCCAAGGTATATAAACCCAAAGATAAATATTATAAACCCTAAAATAAACATGGTTGATTTCCATATTGAGACAATCCTTTTTATAATGCGACATTGGACCATGGTTGACCATGATTAACCTTTGTCACAATGTGACATTAGACCATGGTTGATTTTTATATTGAGACAATAATTGTCACAATGCGACGTTTAATCATGGTTGACCATGGTTGGATATGATTGACCATGGTTGACCATGATTGATATTATAAATCCAAGGGATTGATATTATGAACCCAAAGGAATAATAAATCCAAGGGACTAATACTAAAACCCCAGGGGATTATGAACCCAAGGGAATAATATTGAACCCAAGGGACTAATATTATTAACTCAAGGTATATAAACCCTAAGATATATATTACAAACAATAAAATAAACATGGTTGACCATGGTTGACCAAGGTTGGTTTTCATATTACGACAATCCATGTCACAATGTGACATTGGGCCATGGTTGACCATGCTTAACAATGGTTGATTTTCATATCACCACAATCTTTTTGACAATGAGACGTTCGACCATGGTTGGCCATGATTGACCATGGATGACCATGTTTTATTTTATAAAACACGTTTGACCATGGTTGATAATGGTTGACCATGGTTGACCACTAAAATAAACACTAAATATTATAAACACTAAAATAAACATGGTTGACCATGATTGGTTTTCATATTGAGACAATCCTTGTCACAATTTGACGTTGGACCATGGTTGAGCATGGCTAACCATCATTGATTTTCAAATCGAGAGAATCTTTGTCACAATGAGACATTGGACCATGGTTGACCATGGTTGATTATCATATTGAGACAATATTCATCACAATTCGATATTGGACACTAAAAACCCAAGGGATTATAAACCTAAGGGAATAATATTAAACCATAGGAATAAGAACCCTTCAATTAATAAACCCAAGGTATTGAGATTATAAACCCAAGGGAATAATAAACATAAGGGATAATAATTATCAACCCAAGGTATATACACCTTAACATAAATATTATAATCCCTACAATAAACATGGTTAACCATGGTTGATTTCCCTATTGAGACAATCCTTGTCACAATGCAATGTCGGACTACAGTTGACCATGCTTAACTATGATTGATTTTCATATTGAGATAATGTTTGTCACAATGTGACATTGGACCATGGTTGACCATGGTTGATTTTCATATTGAGACAATCACTGTCACAATGAGACATTTGACCATGGTTGACCATGGTTGGATATGATTGATCATGGTTGACCATGATTGATATTATAAACCCAGGGGAATAATAAACCTAAGGGATTGATATTATAAACCCAAGGGAATAATAAACCTAAGGTATTGATATTATAAAACCAAGGGAATAATAAACCCAAGGGATTAATACTAAAACCCCAAGGGATTATGAATGCAAGGGAATAATATTAAACCTAAGGGGCTAATGTTATCAACCCAAAGTATAGAAACCCTAAGACAAATATTATGAACACTAAAATAAACATTATTGACAATGGTTGACCATGGTTGATGATGCTTAACCATGGTTGATTTTCATATCAACACAGTCTTTGTGATAATCCGACGTTCGAAAATGGTTGACCATGATTGACCATGGATGACCATGTTTGATGTTATAAAATGTGGTTGACCATGGTTGACCAAGGTTGACCATGATTAGCCATGGTTGAGCATGGTTGACAATGATTGAGGGAATAATATTAAAACCTAGGAATATGAACCCTTATATTAATAAACCCAAGGAATTTATATTATAAACCCAAGGGATACAAATTTTAAACCTGAAGTATATAAACCCTAAGAAAAACTTTTATAAAACATAAAATAAGCATGGTTGACCAAGGTTGATTTCCATATTGAGACAATCCTTGTCACAATGTGACGTGGGACCATTGTTAGCCATGATTGATTTCCATATCGAGATAGTCTTTTTCATAATGCAATGGTGGACCACAATTGATTTTCATATTGAGACAATCATTGTCACAATGCGATATTCGACCATGGTTTACCATGGTTGGATATAATTGACCATGGTTGACCTTAATTGATATTATAAACATGGTTGATCATGGTTGACAATGATTGATATTGTAAACATGGTTGACCATGGTTGATTTTCATATTGAGACAATCCTTGTCATAATAAGACGTTGGACCATTGTTGACCATGCTTAACCATGGTTGATTTTCATATCGACACAATCTTTGTGACAATGCAACTTTTGATCATGGTTGACCATGTTTGAATTTATAAAACATGGTTGACTAAATTTGACCATGATTGACCACGGTTGATCATGGTTGATGACGATTATCATATTGAGACAATCTTTGTCATAATGCAATGTTGGACCATGGTTGAGGCAATGCTTGACTTTCATATTGAAACAATATTTGTCACAATGAAATGTTCAACCAAGGTTGATATATATTAAAAATTAAATGTGGTTGCTTATAATTAAATTTATTTTAATTAACCCAAGGGATTTATACTATTAATCCCTAGGGTTTAATATTATTCTCTTGGGTTTATAATTCCTTGGGTTTTTAGTATTAATCTCTTGGGTCAATATTATTCCCTTTGGTTTATAATCCCTTGGGGTTTTAGTATTAACCCCTTCGGTTTATTATTCAATTAGGTTTATAATATCAATCCCTTGGGTTTATTAATGTAAGGGTTCATATTCCTAGGGTATAATATTATTCATAGGGTTTGTAATATTAATCTTTGGATTTAATATAAATCCCTTGGGTTTATAATCATGGTCAACCATGGTACAATCTCACATTGTGACAAAGATTATCTCAATATGGAAATCAACCATTTTCAACCATCATCCCATGGTAAAAAATGGAAAACCATTGTTAGTTATCATCAACCACGGTCAACCATAGTCAAACATAGTCAAACGTTGCATTGTGACAAAGATTGTCTCAATGTGAAAATAAACTATAGTAAAGAATGATCAACCTTAATACCTTTGTGACCCTCCATGCACCATTTTGTTGGTTTACACTTATAAAAGATCTTCACTTTTGTACCCACCGAACCATATTTTATTAAAATTATTTTAATTACAATCTATGCCCACACTATCTCTATATAAAACCTAATAATTATAATAATTTTTTTTTTATTTGGAACCTATATAACCCTTTAAAGGAGATTTTATAGACTATACTTACAAAGAGTTCAGGGCCTTACATTTCAAGCCTTCAACGTCGACCAAAATTTCCGTTTGTGTTTTTTCTCAAGTAAAATTACCGTGATGATATTAAGAAAATTAGTGATTAAACTATTTTAATTTTAATTTTAAATATTATTAATTGTTTGGTGCAAACCTGAAATAAAATGAAGGTAAATCTTTATGTGACTTGATGTGATTATTAGGCTCTTGTTCTTTTTATCAATATGTTTGATATGATAATAAATGAAGGATATTAAGGCATGGTGATACTTGTAATGTAATAGGATATATCTACAATATGCTTACAAAGAGTTCAGGGCCTTACATTTCAAGCCTTCAACGTCGACCAAAATTTCCGTTTGTGTTTTTTCTCAAGTAAAATTACCGTGATGATATTAAGAAAATTAGTGATTAAACTATTTTAATTTTAATTTTAAATATTATTAATTGTTTGGTGCAAACCTGAAATAAAATGAAGGTAAATCTTTATGTGACTTGATGTGATTATTAGGCTCTTGTTCTTTTTATCAATATGTTTGATATGATAATAAATGAAGGATATTAAGGCATCTAGTAGCATTAATGTGTTTATTTTCATTTCATTAGTACATTGAACTATTAAAAAAAAAAGCTCCAATTGTATGTAGGGTAAGGAGAAACATAAATTTGCAAGGAATTTGAAGAGATTTGAAGGTAGTGGAACTTTACTCCAATGCTATACCTTTTTCTAAACTTGTCATTTCATTCATGCATTCCAAATTTAGAAGAGTTATGCAACGAGCTCACAAAATAGAAGAAGAAATAGATCAACGACTTCAAAATTAGCTTCTTATGGGCCTTGAAAATGCCCATCTTTTCATCATGCAATATGACCATTCATACCCTAAAACCGTAGGTCTTTAACCCGTTCCATACCCTAATTCCATCAACTTGCTTCCAAATCACATTTTATGTCTTGTGGTTGACTATCATTAGTTTTCTTAGATTTTCTATGATTAAAGATGATTATGCCATGATTTACTAATGACAGTTTTGCTAAGCTTATTTTTTCACAGGGTTCCATTGCCGAGTTTCTTCACAAGCTAGTAGAGTACGAAAATTACCAATTTTGGGCTTTGACACTTTTGGCATGCTTCCGGAGAAATTGAGAGAGGTTATTGTCAAAACTAATGTTGTAATACCTTTCCATAACTTGGAATGCACCCAGGTCACTCATGTGGGTCTCCAGAAGGAAATTCACAAATTTGCCCAAATCTGTAATAATTTTCTAACTGCCAAATTCCGTCTCTATTTCCATGAAGGTGAAGGTGAATAAAGAAAATACGGAACATGGGTTATGGTCCCAGTATATCCAATTTACTAACTCTAAAACAATTTTCTGAAATTCCTTACTGTTTGGAAGATATGCAAAGTTCTCTGAGGCCAATTTATATAAAATATCCAGATTTGTACTTAACAGTCAAATTCGGATCTGCCTATTTTTATGCCACAATTATGGTTTGATAAGTTATTGTCCTCCATCCATACATTGATCAACATCAAAATAAACCATTAGCTATTCAAAGGCCATCTAGAGAAGTTAAACACAACATGAATTTGTTTGTTGTCACATTTCATTTAGAATGTAATTAATCTCACCTTCATCTACATCATGTATAAAAAGCAGAGCAACAAGCATAGGAGGGAAGAGGATGATTTCAATTTCATTTTTCTATCAAACCTGAAGATTGTAAACTCTGTTATTTAGTAATTAAGCTTAGTTCTATGATTCAACATGGCGAGTCACTGATTCGATTTTGGATCAATTATGAACTCATTGAGTCTTTGAATGGAATGAAATTGAAGCTTAGTTCTTTCCTATAAGCTTCCAAGCTAACTCTGGGTGTGGCAAGGGCCCACCACAATCCAGATCTAGCTTCTGTAATCATATGCGTAGGTAATCTTTGTGAGCGTTTTAGTTAATTCATGAATTTTGACATTTTGATTTAAATTCGTTCTTGAACAATTCATTTAAGTTTGATTTTGATCAACTGTCACAAAGTAATTCAATAATCTGTGTGTTGATTTTGGATTGGTTTTAGTTAAAGGAACGATCTCATGGGCCAAATTTTGATTAGACAAGCTAAGTGTATAATGTTGAGGATTTCATATACATTGGTCTCAAGGATCACGTACAAGTCACTGTGTGTTGATTGCTTAACTTTCACAGAGCATCACTCTGCCTCATTAGATTAACATCGTGAATTCTTGTTGATGTATTAAATCCCCATACGCAGAGCATAATTAATTCCCTTATGTTGAATGCAAGTGTATCATTAACCTTTGAGAAAAACAAGGATTTCCTGTGTGAGTTTGATTGGTGAATTGTGAATTGGACCAAGTGTGAACCTCCGATGCATTGATAAACCTAAATAAAAAACAGAGCATGATTTGGAGTTGTAGGGTCTTTGAGATTGTATCATAAGATTTTTTCTGCGTGTTTGCAACAGTAGTCATAAAATAGAGTCATGTTAAATCTTTAGCTAGGCAACAGTACTTCAAATTGTTGCAGTAATAGAATAGAACCAAATAGATTTACAGTGTGAGAATTGAAGAATACTTTCATTTGGCAGAATGTGGTCTTGGTTTATCAATTCCTTTTGCTAAGCAGCAAGATTTTTTGAGTTTAATAGGAATAGTGTGAGTGTTGTAGTTAGTCTGGTTTGATCAAATGCTTGTAGGATCACAATTGTTTTGATAGATAGTCTTTGCATTTCAATGTTTGAGTGTCTTTTAAATTAGGACTCCAGAGCTTAGATAGATTAGATAGTTTCCATAGTTGAGAAGTGTTGATAAGTGTGAATGTTTAAATATCATAAGTAGGAATGGTTTTGTAGTCTTATCATAGTTAAAGTAATAATTTAGCTTCAAATAGATTTTGCGTACAGTATTTGCTTTGGTTTGAGTAGAGTCAATTCAATTTGATAACATAGGGTAATTCTGAGTACAATATTTGCTTTGGTTTGAGTAGAGTCAATTCAATTTAATAGCACAGGGTAATTTAGAATTAGTTCACTTTCCATAACAGTAACATAGATTTGGTTTTGTAAGCAGTGTGACATCAATTCAATTTCGTTTATAAATTTAGGACATTTCATTAAGATTTTGTTTTGTTTATTTAAAACCATTATTATTAAGGAAACTTATATATTTTGATAGCTAAGCTGAGCCAAAAACGCAGTACAACTCATGTTTATGAGTCCCAGATTGACAATTAAATATTAGGAGGATTAATTATCAATTAAAACTCCCAACAACCCCTTCGAGGGGGCAACCTCCTTTACATTACACACATAAACAATTCTTCGATGATTCAAATGACAAAACCTACTTTATATATATAGGAGTCTAAGGGGTCACAATATAATCAGATCCATCATTACAATAATAATGTAAGGGCACAACAATAACAATAGTGGGCTTCTATGGGGCACAATAATAACCATGTGGGCACTACATGGGCACAAAAATAACAATAAGGGGCTACATTGACAATAATAACGAGGGAATACATTAGTATTATAGGGACCTAACATGCCCCTCTCCTTCAAGAAAGTGTTGTCCTCAACGCTTGAGTAGTTTTGGATACTTCTGTATAAACGAGGACTTACCCAAAGCCGTGAATATTAAAAAAAAGTTAAATAGGACAACCATACATATATTTATATAAAACATTTATTTTTTTACAATAAATGATAATAAAAAAAAACATTAATTTATTTCGGTGGGGTTTTCTTTTTGGAATTTGGTTATTCTTCTCAGATGGAATCTACTCCCCACTAGACTCAGACAACTCTGTTTAAAAATAATAATAAAAAATATTTTCAACTTGATTTAAAATGATTTCCAATGAATAACAAATTAGCAATAAAATAAACCTAATTTTACAGTTTGTAAACCGCAAGGATACAATTTTGTCAATTCTCTACAACGTAATTATTTGTACTCACTATAAATTTCTCTAACCTTGCCACCATTTCAATTTCTATGAACTTAGTATCATGTTGAATATCACCGTACTTGCCATAAGTCCTGGCACGTTTCTCATTCAAGAGACCATTGAAAGCAGTCCAAATTGCAAGCTCTCCACATAGTTTCGTCAATTCTATTTTATGAGAAAAAGATTAAACGTTGGTTGTTGTTTCATATTTCTTTTACCAATAACCTCCATTATTTCATTATTTTTCACATGGGATCTTCAAAGAATGGATGTGATAAGGCAGACACTTGTGGAAGCAGAAGTTATTGTACCCGTTGTGGATGATTTCAATCCTCGTCTGATGTTGAATGTATTCTACAGCGTAGGGGATCTGTAGTTCATTTCCCCTCCTTCATACATGCTATGGTCTCATCATCACACTCACATCTAAAGAAATAAAAATAAAAAGTAGCACCAAAAAAGGAAGCATCATCTAATTGCATCTAAGCGCTAGGGACTCTCTGCATCCAAACCCTCCATTTTCCCCGCGAATTCCTGGATTCTTCCGTTAAAGCCTCCGACTGCGACCACTAGAGTCAGGAAATATAATTCACGACACTCTTTTGCATCTCATGCAACGCTAGCCATGTTCTGCAGGCTAAGATCTCTTACGTGAGCTATTCTTTGCCCGATTTCATCCTGGATTACTCCAATATTTTCAAGGATGGTGTGGTTCCGCATCTGTTGGTCGTTCATATTGTAGAGTTGTGAGCATTGTTATGTGTGGGGATTCAAACTGAGTATTGATAAAGATATCAATAGGTAGGGGATGCAAACTGGTCGTCTTTTAAGAAAGTAGTATGGATATGCATATCAAAATGCTTGTATGCATGAGGAAAATGAAGCCACAATCGACCGAATGGGGTAAAACACAGAGATTGAAACGAAGGCACAAGGCCACGTTTCAAATAAATCGCCGCCATAAAACCAAAAAAAAAATTCATCGATTCACTCTCCCTCGCACCATAACTGCAAACCTTAGATTCAGATTAAGCATATTCTAGAGATATTCACCTACATTAAATCCCATTCGTTTAATTAAATTAAAAAAAAAGGTCAATGGTGCCCCATACACCGGGGGCGGATATAGAAACACTTATGACAAAAAATGATTATAAGATATCATGTAATGCAATATTCTATCATGGTGTGTCACCATTGCATTTTGTGCACCATGTATACATGCACATTTCTTTGTGGGTGCTTCTGACTTACATATTTCCAACGTTTGGTATATATTACAATACAACAATGATCATAAGATATCATGTAATTCAATACTCTATCGTGGTGTATCACAAAACTTTATAGGCTTGTGCATAGTTGGTTTTCCAATGCACTATCATAGCTTTTGATAGTGTCATTACAACCCCTTGAAACACATTACCATGGAACATTTTCCACTCACTGCCTTTATTGTGTGGTCTCAATTTTGATTGCATTCCCAATATGCTATATCTCCCTAACAATGTAAAGAATGGGGAAACATAAAATTAACTTTTCCATATGAAATGTAATCACAAAGCTAAAGTATTACAGGGTGCCGCGAGAAAGTGAATGAATAGACACAAATCTTGAGATGGTGGAGACCGTACCGAATTCGAATTGGGCGAATTATTAACCGTATCAAACAGAATCGGTGGATTTGCAAAAAAATAATTCTAGTAGGACTGAACTTGGTAACTATGATTTACATATGAATGATTTAACTTCATTCACAAATTTAAGCTTCTATATGAGTAGTTGTAATTTGTATTGCTGCAGTTTTAATTTGTGTATTATTGGGAAGGTTGTAGTGGAACAACAATTTTTGTACTTTGATTTCAATAAATAACAAATATTTTGTTTATGTTTGTTTGTTTTTGTGTTTGTAATATTAGTAGAACTACATCTTCATCATGTCCAATATCCTTGATGGGGGAAATTGAACCAATGACTTCACATTTATCTTGAAAAAAATATCAAATTTTTAGATTATATACTAATTATTTGATTTGTAGTTTAAATTGAATAATAACATTCTAGATGGATTATGTATTTTAGGTGTTATGCCATTTGAATGGCACTTTGGTATCTAATGATGTTAGATGTTGGAGGAGATCAAGTATCTTCCTCAGGCCTAGTGTCATGATTTTCCCATTTTCTTCTATCTATCTATCTATATATATTATATATATATATAATATATATATATATCATTAGTCATTCTGTTCTTCTGGCCCGAACAAGCGAAAAAAACACCAAGTTGTGATGTTCACAAAAATAATAAGGGGAAATTTCCTCGAGCCATCTCCTTAGTGTATTGAGGCTCGTGGCCATGAGATCCTAAAATTTTAAATCCATTATCAATGTTGTGTGGGGAGTTATGTACCCTTTAATATAGTTTTTTTGTCCTCTTGATATGCTATTCAAAAGGATTCAAAGATGGTTAATCAACCAATTTAGCTAACATGAAATGCTCCAAACCACACAACTACTCAAGGGAGTTACAATGTGGATTTTAGACCATTAGAAAACCATGTGCATTGAAACCATCTAATTCATTTGCCACAACAACAATATGATTGTGCATAAACCCACTATCACATTATTCATGAACTAAGAATTTATAAGCATATCACAGTTCAAGCAATCAAGGCTAACAATGATACATGAGGAATTGTAAACCCACTAATAAAACAACGTAAGTCCACTAAGTGAATAATCGATTACATCATTAGCCCCACGGGGGTAGGCGAGTTGGTAATCACAATGTGGTGAAGTTCGTTAGAAAGGCGGGCTCCGTACTGAAGGTCACAAGTTCAATTCCCCCGAACTAACCCGGAGCTGTGGAGAGGGGCGGGCGCAGTTTCCCAGGGGTTATAGTGGTAGCGGTCAGAATCGACCCCGTGTAATGTGAGTTGCGAGGCTTCTCTAGTTGTTGATTCCTCTGTAAGCAAAAAAAAGAATAATCGATTACATCATGGAAAATTTTAGGGACTAATATTCGTAGGTCGGCTAATTTTCCATGATTTTTCTGAAAAAAGAATTCACCAATTTCCATTTTTTATAAAAATAATTCGCCCAAATTTTATAGTATAAAATTATTTTACCTTAAAAATAGCCAACATTGTATAGAGAGTATATATAACATCATTATAAATTTGAATAAATTTACAAATACATCAATAAACATTTTATAGTTCGCATATTAGGGACTAGTGATATTCGCCAATGTTTTTAAACTTCAAGATAATTTTCCATCCTTAAAATTTTCCCTGGATTACATTCCTTAGTCATAAAATTCTAGTGAAAAAGCACAAGCACACAATTAACACATCAACCATAAACATGATATTGGAAAACAAGGCCCAGTCATTCATCATTTCCATAGACATAAGATATTTCATGCCAACTATGTGCATAGTAGCAAACATCACCATTATTCAGGCATCCATTAACATCGAGGGGTATGTAAGAGCTTATACCATAAATATGAAATGCAAGAAACATACACTTTCATAACTCAAATATATAACTACAAAAAACCTATTTGAGTATGTTAAGATGGTTGGAAATTAAAGGAGGGACTTCAACTCTCCACCCAACCATAGGCTAGTTGCACTACAAATTTATTATTATTGACCACCCTCATGTCGGATCCAAGGTCTAAGGGGATGTTTGCTTAGGGAAAATTCACACTAAAGCTTAGTAGACACCCACAAGATGGAGCTCACTATATTTGTGGTTCAACAATTGCTCTCTGGTAGTAAGCTCCATAATGACTCACTTTCTCTCTAAGTTCAGTCACAGGGCTTCACCCAAGGTCTCGATGGGATATTGCTCTAATCTAGGAGATTGAATCCATTGTTTAGGTAGTTTCACAATTGTATTCTCATAGCAAGCACTCCAGGGGTCTATAGATGGTTTAATAACTCTTCGAGCAAGCATCACTATTGCTTATATTTTCTTCTCCAAGTGGTTTAACAACCATACAACAAGCACCATAGTGATTCGATCATCCATTGAGCTCCTCACTAACCACACGATGTTAGACAGAGAATATAGTGGACTTAAAAACACATCAATATAGGGAGTATCATCCCAAATAACTGATCACTAGGCTCAGTCACCACTCCAATACTACTCCTTGCTTTCACTCCAGTAGTTCTTTCATTCGACTAGACACTATGTTTATCTCCCCACTCTTCTGCCTCAACTTTGACCCCTGCCTTTTCTCTTGATATAAAAGATTTCCTTGGCCTCAATCCATGAAGGGGAAACATGGATTGGCACAATCCTTACTCATGCACCCAATCCCATCTCCTCAATTTTTGTCAGGGTCAGTGGTTGAGTGATTTGAAAAGGTGTTGAAGAATTTGATGGGGTCAACTACCGTCTGCTCACAACACACAACAAGCCCTCCCCCTTAAGATTTGGATCTGTATGTCCCCTCCTCCGATAAGCCACCAATCACATTTGATATTCAATTTTTAAGTGTTTGCAAGTTCAGTATCATCCAATCATGACTCTCATGTTGTTGATACACAATTATGTCTACATACACGGGGGTGAAGGAAAGAGGTTATTATAGTGCAAGCCAAAATTTTGAAGAAAATATTCTTCAATCCCTAACTCGCTTTCTTGATGGGTTTTACCTTTAAGTTCAGTAATTCCTGAATTCACGATCCATATATCCCTGATGCCAACTAAACTATCTATTAAAACATCATCTAAGTATTTTTTTCTAGATCGACCTTCTATACCATGGTAGTTTTTCTTACACTAGACATTTGAATCTGAATCTAGAATTCACAACACAAGGTTAACAACACTTGGTACACTTTGAGGTAACTAGGGGCATTCATTTTTTGGTTTCAGTGAGTTCCCTTTACCTAGGGGCAATCACGATTGATATATAAAGAGTGGTCAAATCACTGTAGGAAACTACTACTGAATAAATACCAACATCCATCGAACTAAATGCAAAATGATAAAATTTGTGGGTCAAAATGATATATTGATCCAATTAATAGTTCGATCTCATTGGGATCAAATTCATGGTCAACAACCCTCCAATTTAGAATCTGATATAGGAGAATGATTGTTGATCATGTTCATTGGTAGCCATTAGATCTCAGTGGGTTCCAAATTAGCGTTAGCTTTAGGTATTTTCATATCCGACGTCAAATATGAGTCGTCCATCATTTTACGATTTACCTACTATGAGCATGTGTGATTATGCCTCACAATTAATTCGTTTATAAAGATATTATCCACAATTAATCCAATTTTAAGATTCCATTTGTTAAAAATTTACTAACTACTAATTCAAATTGTTCTTAACAATCAGGGTTCATTTATCAATATTAAAACACGGGTTTCTAATCCAACTCTTAAAGCGAAACAAACTGAACTATGACATTACTTGGATATGATCATTCTCTTTTAGTATTTCTTCTTCTTATTAGTCCCTGCCCTCAGGCATGGACTATAGTAATCGAAAACGAAGGAGATAGCATTATTTGAGCCGTTTTTACTTCGGGTTCATTAGCGATAAACAAAGTTCTTAGAAACATATTAGAAACATATTAATATATTGTGTTATTTGGCCTCTTCCCGAGGACTAAAGCTGGACCGAAGCTAAAACAATAGGTTATTTTTGTTTGTGTGATATTTTCAAACTTGTAAATCCTACCACCTAAACTAATGTTAGCATTATGTGAGGAAATTAAATGTTAGCTCAGCTCCCAGGAACATGCTGGTATATATGAACATATAAGCATCCGCAGGTTCCTAGCTACCCACATGGCGATTTCCCCACACATCTATATTGCATGTGAAAGCTGCTTTTGCTGCCTTCAAATACAGATAGGAGGGCCTCAAGAATACAAATAACACTGGCAGCAGCAGCAGTTTGATCATTTGGCTTGCCATGAAACAGCACGGGCAGCAACAGCAGTTTGATCATTTGGCTTGCCATGATTTTAACAGCAACAGTATGCACCAGCAGCACAAGTAGCAGAAAAAGCACCACCACCTGAGTAAGCAGCAGCAACACAAGTAGCAAAGAAGCACCACCACGGCTACCTATCACCTATGCTGCCATTTGCGGGAATGGCTCTGCACCGGGAGCCACCACTGCATGAATGGCTCTGCGCCAGGAGCCAGCCACCACTGCGTGATGTGGTATGCGAGCTCTAAATAACTTCTTGTTACGAGCTTATACTTGACTATGTCCTTCAACCTAAAATACCAGAATGCAGTTGTTACAGGTTGGGTTCCAATAAAGGTGAGTATAGGGCTTCGCTCCGATCCTGTATACAGATTTCAACTGGCCTGTGTGAACCCAAAATAAGTATTCGCTACCACATAAGTTGAGAATTAGGGTGACGTGCTGCCCTAAACAACCTTAGGAAGAGGAAACCAGCCACCGAACGTAGCTTAGAATGCCCTTTCTGCCCCGTTGAGGTTTCATTGGTCCAAACTAAACTCCTGAACCTCCAGCGAATTGACTTTTGGACTCGATTAGAGCACCACTTGGCTTAGGTGGACTTTGCTGCATTACCAGCACGTTGGTAGCCACAGGGTTCCACAGGTAGCCTTCGGTTTTTGGGTAGAGAGAATCCTCGGTAGCTACAAAGAAGAGAAGACTTTCACTGCCTAGAAACTGAACTCGTTGAACTAGTAAATAACCATAGAGAGCTCCTTGGCTAGAACAGATCCAAATTGCTTTAAGAGAATATGTTCTTACAGGACAAAGAGAAAAAGAGTGACTTCAAACGGGCGAGGATGCTACCTTGGATACATGGGGAAGGAATGTGTGTGCCTGCCTGTAGAATACACGAAGGCACCCATGTTGGTTTAGACAAACACCTTGATGCAGGGCTACTGCAACATCACACCCAACTTGCCTCTTAGAGGAACAAGCACCGCCTCAGGGGATCTGGTTCCCCTCTCCTACATTGTCGGATTGGTCACCGCTCACCCCAACTCAAAAACCCTCTCGCCTCACTACGACCTGTTGGATGTCATGGAAGCTCTCCAGAAAGGCGGCTTCAGAAGTTGGCTAGGATGGCTCGAATAAACCCGGGTTGGGAGATGAAATGAAACTGACCTGGACTTGGACCTGCTTGCTGCTTCGACATTGGGACCTGAAGAGAGGTGGAGCCACGAAAAGATATGGCTATGGCACGAATGATAGGAAATAAAACTTATAACCTTATTCAATGACATTTGTCAAAAATGCATGTGGAAATATTTTCATAGATTGAATGCACTTTCTTTAGAAATTGTCTTTCTTTTATAAAATTATAGGATATCTTTTCAACTACATGCTCTCGACGAGATTCAACGGTAATCATGAATGCGAATCTTTCCAAATTGTGCAATCGCTTAACTGCAAGTCCAGAAGATCCTGGCTGTTGAATTCAGTTCTGCACAGCTCAATAAAAACTAAGGGCCCTTAGTTTAGTAAAGTAATCCCTTAGAGCAAGCAGACCTTGAGCTGGTTGACCGGTTGTAAGGATACGTTGCATCTACTGCAGAGCTTGTTGATGGAGATTGTTTGACTCGTATGTCCAGGCCCACCCTCCTCGATTTTCATATGTTGTTAAGTTCGATTGTCATATGTTGTTATGTTTTATTTACAGGCTTAATAGACCACCTGTAGCTTACCCAGTGTTCCACAACATCCTCATCGCGTGATCAGGCAGGGTTCCCATGTGACACGTCAAGGTACCTTGGTAAATTTTCAACGACATCGATTTGTTCCCTAGTGATCTACGGTGCAGCTACATTTGCAACCCTAATTCATCGCATTACCATAAGTCCTCCTCACATTTCGCCATTCTTCCACCACGTTAGGGGTGAGGACTTGCAGAGGTAATCTGCCTGGTTGTCATATAGACGCCACTGCATCTCTATATTGGTCATTCTTAATCACTGATGGTATCATTTCCTCTTCAATCGCGACATAAGGTTGAGAAAGGTAACAATTACAAGTATCGCCTTTAACAAATTTAGGGTTTTATATTGATTATACATTTTTTTTTTGCATTCTGGTTTCCAACAAAACAATTTATTTGGGTCCATAATTGGTAAGAGGAGGTGGCTACTGGTCCATGTTGGGGTGGCCTCATCTCCGTGTTTACAAATGGGTTTTGATTTCTTTATGCCAAATATATAGGTACCAACTGTATCTTTTGGTTTGGTGGTTTTTGTATAACAGCATAATTTTCTGTACAAGGTTTTCATACTAACTCATTTCTCGTCTTGTTCTGGGCATATCCGAAGATGGCGCCAAGCTCTATTTCTGATTCTTGCATTTTCTCATAGGTAACAGCCTCTTAGTGGTTTCTCATTTTCTAGTCTTTATCTTCATTCAAGGATTTGATTCTTACTGCATTTTCTTTTTCTTTTCCTGTATACTCTTGGATGCACGTATCCATCTCTCACTGGTCTAAGATTTGAGTACGATGTGACCAAGGTTTATTTCTCTGATTACTTATGGGTCAACCTGAATTCTTCTCAATGTCGGTGGAATTTCGTCATCTCATTGGAGTTTTGGGACCACAATTTCTATAAGAAAAAATGTTTTCTTACCTATGCTACCAACAATAGGGTTCAACATTTCCGTTGAAAACCCTCAAGGCTATATGCATTTGTTGCCTGTACTACGGGAATCTTCCTAGTGTATACTTGTCTATGATACTTTGCATGGCAGTTTATAACTAGCCTTTCTCATACTTTGGCCCTATATCTACCATGATCGACTCTATTTTAGTTTTGGTACTGAGTTTATCTAATTAATTTATTTTGGTGGAGGAGGAGTGCACGTCCTTGGTTTATGTTAACTTTACAAACATATTTAAAATAAATTCAATTATTATGATGTTGTTAATGGGACTGTGTTGATATCACGATGAGGGACTCCCTTAGTGTTCTGTTTTTATCTGTATAACAAAGATATTGTTTCTGCTTTTATATATGGTTCTGTGATACACAGTTATTTCTATGGTAATAAACAGTCCTATGGAAAAAAAATATTTCTTTACTGATATGTTGCATCTGTCAAGATTTAATGATTCCAGAATAGTTTACTGTTTATTACCTATTGGATCGCTATTATTCTTCTACTTCCGGTTTCACACATGCACCATTGGTTTCTCCTTTTTCCTAAATTATAAAAGAAAACCCACGGAAATTATATGTGGAGTATTTTTCATTCTTTTGATCACGTTGAAATGTTGAGGTTAATACCATCCCTTTAGATGTTAACCTACCACAACTATCTAATAGTGTAGTTTCCACCACTCTTTGAATTTTCTAGGCTTTTCTTTAACTTTACTCTCGTCAATTTTTCTCATGGAATTAGTGTACTGATTCATGATTTCCCCACTAGGGTGGTTATGATCTAGGAACCTCTTTCCCTGTCCCTTTTTCTTCCCCTTGATGTTGTCCAAGCTCTTGGAATGCATAATAAACTTCATCAAATGGTCCTTAGTGCTAAGTTCTCGACTGTCATCATGTTTCCTTGACAACCAATCTCTACTCCATGGTTTCTTCTTTTGAATCTCCTTGTTATGGTTGTCTGAAGGCACTGCCTGCAGCTCCTTACTCCACCAATCAGGTCTTTCTTCTGATGGTGGGTAAGGCCAATCCCGATCAGCTTCAAACAGGTGATGAAGCTTTACAGATCTAGAAGCACCCATATTCTCAGAAACAATTTCCTTCCCCTTAGCATGAAGTTCATTAGCATCTACATCCTGTGCAAAGGATTCAAGTTGCTTTTTTGTGGGCTTATCACTATCTACAACAACGACATCCATCTTTCTCCCAATGCTTCCTTCAAAGTGATATTTGTGCTTAGATTATGTTTTACTTCCATCATCTGAAGCTAATTCCAATTTCGACCCCATGATCTTGGCAAGGTCTTGGCTTTTCAAAAGGTCTTGGCTTCTACCCATCAACTCTTGGCTCCTTCCAAGGTCTCCGCTGAACATATCATGACGTAAATACATATCATCATCCTTGAGTCTTGCAAGTCCAAAGTCTGCAATACGAGCACTGAAATTGTCATCTAATAGCACACTGTTGGGCTTTACATCTCCATGGATGATGGGCAGATCACATTCAAGGTGCAGAAATGCCAGAGCCTGCACAACATCAATGATAATTTTGAATCTCTTCTCCCAATCCAACTTACCAGGCAAATTCAGATCATCCTTCTCAAACAAAGCTTTCTGCAGGCTCCCGTTCTGCATATATTCATAAACGAGGAGCCTCCTCTTACCATCTGCATAGTAACCCAAAAGGCTAACGATGAAAGGAGAGCACAACCCACCTATGATGGCCATCTCGTTCTGAAACTCTCGTTCACCTTGCAGGGACGAGGCATCAAGTTTCTTGGCAACCACCTCCTTGCCATTGCGCAAAACTCCTTTGTAAACAACCCCAAATCCTCCTTTCCCTAGCTTCATCGAATCGTCAAATGAGCTGGTAGCGCCCTTCAGTTCCCTGAAACTGAACCTCTGAAGCTTAAGTCATGAAAAATCATAGGGATTGGTTCTGTTGCTCTTCACACGACTGTAGTACAAAAAAACAAAGAACACTATGAGTACAAACATGTCCAACCCAAGTGCTTCGAGCCCAAGAACCAGGGGCTGGTTATTGGCTCCGTAGTCATGTTGGTTAGAGTCTTCTGCCTTTAGTTTTAGTTGATCTGGGTGGATGCTCTGAAATGAGTAGGTTGATGATGGAGATCCCACAGATCATTGTGGGTGTAACTTTCTGGATGACATCTTGCCTACGTAAACCCAGAGCGCATAACTCTTTTTCATTAATAGTTCAATAAATGAATGCCTTATCCTTGTATCCAATCATGGAGATAAGCCTAACTCCCTGCATTAATTCAAAATCCCAGTTATCCATACCTGAAAATGATTCCACAGAAAGAAAGGAGCCTTCAAGTCATTGATGTCTGTAGACCATCATAACAGAACTGCACCTAAAAACAACCTAAATATCTGCTTCTTGCACCATAATCTCAACAGTGTAGCCAGATGAAGAGGGAGGAGATTTTAAAAGCAGGAGGGGTTCAGATTAGAACCCCAAGTTTGGCGAAACCTATTAACCACAATGACTTGACAGAAATCACATTTTGAAAGAAGGGTTGACTTATTGTCTAGTGGAAGAAAGCAAAGCAACATATATTCAGAAGTTCACGGTCAACCTAGGCCTGTGGGAAGCAGAAACAAAGATTTGAAATTGTGTAATGAAATTTTTAATGAAATGAAGCAACCTACCCAACAACTCAGCACGGATGTCAAATATTGAATGGACAACATACATTCCTAAGGACATACATCAGTGAATATTTATCTAGAAGACTGAGGATTGGAAGTTGGAATGGAGTTGGGGAATTAGAATAAGAAGATAAGGACGACAAGCATAACAAAGATCTAGGGAGTCAGGTAGTTATCAAAAATCCAATACATCCATTTCTTCTCCTTAATAATGAAATTTAAATGCACGGGACTGGTAGCTTGGTAAGTGGGTAACAACTAACCCTAACCTAAAGCTTAGAGCCTTAAGAGTTAGCTCCTCAAATTCATAATAAAATACATCTTGGGTTGCTCAACTTGACAACAACAACAACACACTAAGTTCCATCGACCTATTCCCAAGGCTGAAACGTGATCTCCATCAATTTGTTTCTTTCTATTTTTGAATTTCCAGATTCAAATCAAATATATTATTAGACATTAACCTTTTTATCAGATCCTTGTAAATTTCCCATCTTCCCAATATCCCACTACACAGATTGTTCATGAATTTGGATCTTTCCTAATTCACCCACTTATAAATCAAGAATGGCAAATCAAATATAACTTTTTGAGCATCAACATTTACATGAATCCCGTCCATCCATAATCAAATTTACTTTTTGATCATCATATTTATTTTCTTACAAAATCCCAAACACAAAGTACAAGCATAATTTACTTCTTTATTGTCAATGGATTTGCTTTGCGAAGGCAGTCAACTTCATATTGTGTTTCCAACCTGTCCTCTGCTGTGAAATTGAAGAACATGCTAGGTTAAAGCTATCACCATATTTTGATCATCTCCATTTACATAAATGGAGAATGTTGTTATGGGCAGAGAATGAGGTATGTGGATTAGTCCCCACAGAGGATGCTGATAATGATTCAAAATGAGGACGAATGTAAAAGAAGTTTAGGCTTGCAGGCCCTGCCATCCATGTGCTCTCAGTACATGAAACTTTCATCTCATAGACTGCAAGCAAAAAAATCTGAACATATTGCCCCACAGAAAGGAGACTCTACGTATGAGATTTCTCCATTTCTATTCTATTCTTTTTCTCTGGACATTTTTTGTCTCCTTTTAAAGGAGATCTTGCCATTTTTTCGGCCAGGGTGGAGTCAATTTATGCTCAAGCTAATTGTAGTAAACTTCTATTGATTGCAAGCATGCCACATAGCTCAGCTGACTTGAACTTTCCTCTCCCCTTACAACAAGAAAATAAACAAACTTACACCTTTACTATCACAAACAAAGCCAAAGCCTTAGCCTATGCCTATGGATCCCAACCTCCATTAGGTGCTGCTTCATTATCTCAACAAAAACAAACTAGATCATGATTTATCTAATAATAGCTCATTGATCCTGACTTCCTCAGATTTCCTTATGCACAAATTTGGCTTGGGATTAGGCCTAAATTTACCACTTTACTCCTCCAATCTTTGATTGTGTGGTTTACAAAGCTTTTGTGATTAGGATATTCCTTTCCCAACAAAATTGCCTACCTTGTGGTTTTGATAATCCTTTTCCCCACAAAGCTGTCAGGAAACGATGAAGCAAATTGACAGCTGACTCCATTGGTTGTAAGGTGCCAAAAAGTAACTTCAGAATGATCATGAACTAAAGCTATAAAATTCCTAATTCACCCACTTATAAATCAAGAATGGAAAATCAAATATAACTTTCTGAGCATCAACATTTACATGAATCCCAACCATCCATAATCAAATTTACTTTTTGATCATCATATTTATCTGCTTACAAAATCTCAAACACAAAGTACAAGCATAATTTACTTCTTTAATATCAATGGATTTGCTTTGCGAAGGCAGTCAACTTCATATTGTGTTTCCAACCTGTCCTCTGCTGTGAAATTTAATAACATGCCAGGTTAAACCTATCACCATATTTTGATCATCTCCATTTACATAAATGGAGAATGGTGTTGTGGGCAGAGAATGAGGTTTGTGGATCAGTCCCCATAGAGGATGCTGATAATGATTCAAAATGAGGACGAATGTCAAAGAAGTTTAGGCTTGCAGGCCCTGCCATCCATGTGCTCTCAGTACACGAAACTTTCATCTCATATACTGCAAGCAAAAAAATCTGAACATACTGCCCCGCAGAAAGGAGACTCTACGAATGAGATTTCGCCATTTCTGTTCTATTCTTTTGCTCTGGACATTTTCTGTCTCCTTTTTGAAGGAGATCTCACCATTTTTTTTGGCCAAGGTGGAGTCAATTTATGCTCAAGCTAATTGTAGTAAACTTCTATTGATTGCAAGCATGCCACATAGCTCAGCTTACTTTAACTTTCCTCTCCCCTTACAACAAGAAAATAAACAAACTTCCACCTTTACTATCACAAACAAAGCCAAAGCCTTAGCCTATGCCTATGGATCCCAACCTCCATTAGGTGCTGCTTCATTATCTCAACAAAAACAAACTGGATCATGATTTATCTAATAATATCTCATTGATCCTGACTTCCTCATATTTTCCTGTGCACAAATTTGGCTTGGGATTAGGCCTAAATTTACCACTTTACTCCTTCAATCTTTGACTGCGTGGTTTACAAAGCTTTTGTGATTAGGATATTCCTTTCCCAACAAAATTGCCTACCTTGTGGTTTTGATAATCCTTTTCCCCACAAAGCTGTCAGGAACTAAAGCTATAAAATTCTTTCTTTAGCCAGGGAGTTTCAATAGAATATTGTTCAATTTTCTCAACCTTCTTGTTTTACCTTTCTGGTGGTGTTTCTGTGCACTGAAATTGCTGGATTGCAAATTACCAATGTCAATGCTGCTGTCACCTGCATGGGAATGGTCTGAGATCTCATGGCAGGGACTTGCTGCCATGCAACTTATCTTGTTATTTAAAAAATCTTACAAACTGAACCATGACATTACTTAGATAGGATAATATTTTTAAATTTTATTTAAAACTTTAAAAGTTATATTAAATATTTTTAAACTTTATTTAAAAGGTTTAAAATAAGATGGCTTTATTGAATATATATATATATTTTAATAAAAAATTATTAATTAAGAAATTAAATGATTGAATTTTTATTTTTTAATTAATATGAAATATTTTTTCTTGTGGAGTGTAGAATAAGAGTGATGGGGTGTACTATTAAGTCACTCTATCATGTAAAGGTCACTGGTTCGAAATTCTGTGGGAAAAAATCTAACCATGTTAAAGGTTGGTGTGGCCCAGGTCATGCACAGCCCCTGGTATTGAGAAATGTAGGAGCAACTTGAATAAGTGATTTCTCTTACTTTGATAATTGTTTGTTATGTATTTTTATTTAACTTGATTAGCTTTGTCTTTACTTGATTACTATAATGTTTTTTAATCATAAAAGAACTACCAAACAATCAAGAACAATGAGACAAGAGGACACAAAATATAGGCTGCTAGCCAGGGCCAAAACTTCTCCTCTTGAGAGGAAAACCCACAAGAATTCTTCTCTTCTTCTAGAATGTTTAGATAATGAAATCCAAGATCTATGACCCTTGACAAAGATCCCAGCTCCAAGACCAAGTTAACCCTTCCTTTGATGAGCTTCTCTTCCACAATTTCAACATCAGTAAAACTCGCTTACCAACTTTAGCTTTTCGGCCTAACTTTAGATTTTGGTCATTGCTTTAGTACTGTACTTTTTGGCCTGTCTGTAGCTCGTACAATTCTGCACATGTGGGATGTCTTAGGGAAAATTTTGAGTCTCTTTCTCCTTCGCTTGAGATGCTTATAATTCCTTAGTAATTCAGCTCCTTTTCTTGATCCTTTGGCTCCCAAATTTCTGCTTCTTGACAATTCTGAAATTTTGGTATTGCTGCAATCGCAGTGGTGCCCTAGTCTCTTCACATGTATGAGAATTTTAGGCCATAAAATAGTCATAAAAGCTTAGATTCTCCTTCCTTGAAGTCTTCTCTTCCTTTGATAGTTCTAGGTCACATTTTCTTTCCTTGATCAAACTTCTTATGAGCTTCATGGATGATCTCAAATGTGGTCGACTTCCCTCTTATATATAGGCTTCTAGGGAGCCCTAATAGGCTGACATGTCATCTCTAGGTGGTCTACTTTGATAGGTTGACTTGTTGATGCTTGTTGACAAGGTATTGGAGGGTCTTTTATGACTCAAATAAAATTATTTTACATGATACATGATGCCCAATTGGGTCTTATACATATTACAATGACTCTTTTTACTTTTTGACTCAATGACAAAACCTAGAAGCATTGAATGGGCGTTTGACCTACAAATAAAATAACCTTGAGCATGAAAACTATGCTTCAAAATTTCTTTTTCTCTTTTCATCAAATACATAAAATCATGATTACAATAGACATTATGAATATCATACCTAGTTACACATTTTCCAATACTCCCTCTTAATTACGGAGGTATTTATAATCCATACAAGGTACTTGGGGATTCTCATACTGAAGAATTCTCATAAGAAGATTCGAACTAGTAAGCCATATCATAAGCTATTATTTCATCCTATCTCATTGCATCTCATCATATCAACCAACATTGTCATATAGTGATGCCTTAAATAAGAGCTCTATCTCTCCACAAGAATAGAGCACAATGTTGGGGAGACAATGACTAACATACACCATCATCATTGTCTCTCAAGGACCATACCCTTCTTGGATTAACACATCCTCATGGAATTTCCTCTTCAGCTACTCTTACCTATTGGATGACCTACCTCATCCTCAAAGAGTATCATAAACAATCTCAGATGCTTACCCAATCCTCCATTATTTTTTCATAGCATGAAGACACAAATGATGTGTCTATCTCTCCCTCTCAACTAGATAGGATCAACTTATTCCTATCAAATGAATATACCCAAGCACCCTCTTAACAAGGTACTTTCTATCAACAACAACTCTCTTTGATGGAGATACTATTAGCTGCTTGTAGCACTACTTATTTTTTCATTGCGTCATGAACTTCAACTTGTTCATCATGGATCCTTCTTCTTGTAGGGCATCGACCATCTTCATAACCACTTCCTTTAAACGAAACAATGTGTTGACCCAATATCCGTGTCATCCTTCTCTTCATTAGAAAGTGATCTTCTAGTCCACATCTGGCTATCCTTCATACAACTACCTTTTCTAACTCATCATTCTTGCAGGATCTTCCATCCAATCTCATGAATGCTAGTTGTAGGTGACTTTTGCAACCCTCTTCCTGTAGCCTTGTTTCAACCCAACTATATGTTTTAAAAAATCAAAATTAACATCAAATCAAAGTTACCTTTTTATGATGGCCTTTCATCATGACATCCCTTCTTGCATCAATGCCTTTTCGCATATTGTATGAATCCATATCCAATACACACATTACCAAAGTTTTCCTTTCTCTAATGTACATATCAGGTTCTTCATATATTCTCCATGGAGATTTCATATCTAATCTTACTAGATATCAAATGTTGATCGCTTATCTTATCTTACTTGACAATAGATGCATCTTCTCACGAACTCTTCTTTCATCTTTCTTTGCATATTGCTTCATGAGAATCTTTTTGTACATCATTCCTTTATTATAGGAACCATGCTTGTTAACCACCTCATATTCTCCATGAGGTCATATTATGTTGATTTCATCTTTTCAATATATAGAAGAGTTCAAGGCATATTGTCTACATGCCTTCATGTGTCATCCTAATGGAAGAGTTTCTTCTTCTTTCATCATGGTCATGAGATAGAGCATTTTAACCCATACTATTTGCAACCATATAATGACATGAATTTATTTATCTATTACCAAATATATACATACCTCTTCCTTAATGTGGTCATCTTGACTTCCTTCCAGCAACTTCCTTTTCTTGCTTGAAGATGAGAGTACTTTAATAAACTTGACATGTTGCACAAATTTGTCACCATACCTTCATCCTTCTTAACGAGCCAATCCCACGCAAGGTGAAATGTAGACTTTATGTGATACACTTGTTTCTTCTAAGTAGAGATGAACATTCTAATGAAGATTCCAATGGAGGAATTTGATGGTCCTGATTATGCAAATGCTCCTTCTTAATTATGATGATATATGATTATGTCTTTTATCTTGCTAGATGACTTACTCCAACCATAAATACTGCTACTTTTCTTGTCCTTCTAATCTGATGAGCTACTTCCTTTCTGTCATGATGATTACTTCAACCATGTAGATTTCTACTTCAACTAACCTTTCATGCTTCAATGACGATGTCATCTTTATTTATGCTATAATGCATCCTATCATGCTGTGATGCATTCAATCATGACAACAATTTTTCTACAGAACTGAAAAGAATTAAGTACATGGTGTTATCTCAGTCATAGTAGAGGTATTTTACTTTATTTTTATTTTTCTTCTTCTTTTCAGGTTCTTCTACTTCTTTGGTGACATGGGATTCATTTCTTTCCTTTGCCTTTTTATTGTCCTTCTTATGTTTAGGATAATTCCTTTTGAAATGTCCATATTCATTACATTCATAGGATTGGATCTTTGACATGTCAATTCTCTTTCGAAACTTCTTTCAAGTGGCCCAAACTTCCCAAATTTTCCTTTCTTCCTTGTTGATGTTGCATATTATTGTATTGATTTACTTGATCCAACATCATTCTTTGCCTTTAATTTAGATCCTTCAATTTTTCATAGTGACAACAAATCCCTGAATGGAGTGGTTTCCTTCTTCCCATAAATGCTTGACACAAAGTTTTCCCATTCATTAAGTAGTGCATTGAGCACAATGGTGGTCATCTCACGATCAAACATTACTTCTCCAAGTTCTTGTAGTTGGTCTCTAATTTTAGATACCTTCATGAAATATGAATTTATCCCTTCTTCCCTTGAGATTTGCATCTTGTATAATTTGGTTCTCAAATATATGATTTCACCTGCAGTGCTAATGGAAAATAATTCCACCAATTTTTCATATATCTCCTTTATTGTCTTCAACTTTGCAACATAAGGGATAAGAGAATCCTTCATTGACTCTATGAGGATCCTTTGTGCCCTTATCTCTCCTTTCATGTACTTTGATATTTCTTCAAATTTCTCTTCAGATGGTTTGGTGATGGAGCCCTTTACATATTCAATAAATTCATTCTCCATGAGAATTAGATCAATTCTATTTTTCCGTGCAAGGTAGTTCAAGGTTCCAATCAATTTATTGTTCTCCTTTCAGATTGAATTCATTAGGTTAGTAGATTGATACATAAAAATATAGAATACTTACTTGTCAATATGCTCCTTGACAATGATATATTCAACTTGATGCCTTCTTTGATGATGATGACTTCCTTGATGATGTCTTATTGATGATGATTTCTTCCACTACTCCTTTGATGTTGACAACCAAAGATGCCTTATTTGATGATTTCTTCCTTTTTCAAATATGAAAATAATTATTTTCTAGATGATATGTTTGAGATGAGATCCTTTATTTAATGAGAGGGAGATTACCCTTGATTTCTTTAATGATGATGGCAATGCTTCCTATTTCTTCCTTGGATGTAGAAATGTAGAATGTGGAGACTTCAAGATGTGTTAAGTCCTTCTTGAATATAGGTATGGTCTTTGAGGTCTTCTTCTTCTTGTGATGAAGTGATCCTAGTGATGTGATGGATAGTCCTCCTTAATGCCTTTTGTTTTCCTTGATGTCTTGATGTCTTTTGATACTTATTAGTTCCCCTTGTGCTCAACCCTTATTTGTATTTCTTCAATTGAATGATCTTCAAGATGCCACTTTGACTTGTTCTTTGTGCCTTAGCTCTAATCCCATGTTGAGAAATCTAGGAGTAGCTGGAATAGTTGATTTCTCTTACTTTGATAACTGCTTGTGATGTATTTTACTTAACTTGATTAGATTATTATAGTTTTATTTAATCATCAAATAGCTACCAAACAATGAAGAACAATGAGACAAGAGGACACAAAATGTAGGCTTCTAGCCATGGCCAAAAACTCTCCTCTTGAGAGGAAAACCCACAAGAATTCTTCTCTTCTTATAGAATGTTCAGATGATGAATTCCAAGATATATGACCCTTGACAAAGATTCCTCCAAGTCCAAGTCAAACATTCCTTTGATGAGCTTTTCTTCCACAAAGTCAACGTTAGTCAAACTTCCTTAACAACTTTAATTTTTCAGCCTTAACTTCATATTTCGGTCACTACTTTAGTACTGTACTTTCTAGGCTGTCTATAGCTCCAGTAATTGATAATATACTTTATGTTTTTGAAGTTTTTATATACAAAAGTCAATAATAACATGTGAAAGTTTCTATATAACACTTTTGTAAAAGTTATATTAAACATTTTTAAATTTTTAAAAATAAAGTGGTTTTATTGAATATTTCTATATATTTTTAATAAAAACATTATTAATCAAGAAATGAAATGATTGAAATTTAAAAATCTTATTTTTTATTAAAAAAAACTAACTTTAATTAATATGAAATTATTTTTTCCATGGGGTGTAAAATATACAATGATGGGATGTGATGTTAAGTCACTCTGTGATGTGAAGGTCACTGATTTGAAACTCTATGGGAAAAATCTAACCATGTTAAGGGTTGGTGTGGCCTAGGTCAGGTGTGATCCCTGATGTTGAGAAATCTAGGAGCAACTTGAATATGTGATTTCTCTTACTTTGATAATTCCTTGTGATGTATTTTTACTTAACTTGATTATCTTCTTCTTTACTTGATTACTATAGTGTTATTTAATCATCAAACAACTACCAAACAATGAAGAAGAACGAGACAAGAGGAGACAGAATGTAGGTTGCTAGCTAGGGCTAAAACCTCTCCATTTGAGAGGAAAAGCCACAAGAATTCTTCTCTTCTTATAGAATGTTCAGATAATGAATTCCAAGACCTATGACCCTTGAAAAATATCCCTCCAAGAGCAAGTCAAACCTTCCTTTGATGAACTTCTCTTCCACAAATTCAACGTCAGTAAAACTTGCTTACCAACTTTGGCTTTTCGATCTTGACTTCAGATTTCGGTCACTGCTTTAGTACTATACTTTTTGGCATGTCCATGGCTCCTAAAATTTCACATGTGTGGGATGTCTTAGGTCATATTTTGAGTCTCTTTCTCCTTCGCTTGAGGTGCTTCTAATTCATTTGTAATTCAGCTCCTTTTCTTGATCTTTTTGCTCCAAAATTTCTGCTTCTTGACAATTATGAAAATTTGGTCTTTCTGCATTTGCAATGGTGCCTTAGGCTCTTCGCACATGTGATAATTTGAGCCAAAAAAAATTCCTAAAATCTCATTTTCTCCTTCCTTTAAGTCTTCTCTTATTTCTATATTTCTAGGTCACCTTTTATTTCCTTGATCGAACTTCTTGTGAGCTTCATAGATGATCTCAAATCTGGTCAACTTCCCTCTTATATATAGGCTTCTAAGCAACCCTAATAGGCTAACATGTCATCTCTAGGAGGTCGACTTCACTGTTTGATAGGTTGACTTGTTGATGCTTGTTGAAAAGGTCTTGGAGGGTCTTTTATGACTCAAATAAAATTCTTTTACATTATACATGATGCCCAATTGGGTCTTACACATATTACAATGACTCTTTTAACTTTTTTGACTCAATGAAAAAACCTAGAAGCACTCAATGGGTGCTTGACCTACAAATACATAAAATCATGATTACAATATACATTATGAAGACAAGACCTAGTTACACATTTTCCAACACTCCCTCTTAACTAGGGAGGTATTCATAATGTACATTTTTACTCGTAGATTCAACAACTTATTGAAAAATGTAACTAGGTTCGGTCTTCATAATGACATGTAATTATGATTTTATGTAATGAAAAAGAGATTTTATTTTTTATTCAAGACTCCCATGGAGAGTCTTTAAGAATTATTTGTCATCTAGTCATAAAATGATAGAGTCATTGTCATGTAATGAAGTCATGTTACACTTTGTATAGAGTCAAACTTGTCTATGTAAAGTATCCTCCAAGACCTTGTCACTTATCCTCTTCAAGTCCGCCTACAACGATGGAAGAACATGTTAGAAGAAGTCAACCTAACCTCTAGTAATCATGTCGAACTAAAAGACATGAGATGAGGTGTATATAAAGCCTAACTTGGCCTCACTTGATAACAAGCAACTTGACAAGCATCTCGACAAGAAGAAGTGTGAAGAAGAGGTCAAGCATAAGTACGAAGAAGAGGTGAAGAAGTAGTGTGAAGAAGAGGCTACAAAGGAAAGTGCGAAGGTAGGTTTCTTCCAGTAAAGTGAAGGAGGTTTCTTCTAGGGTCAATGAAGAAGAGTTTTTTCTGGGGTAGTGAAAAAGATATTCTTATGGGGCATTTAAGAATAGGTTTCTTCTGGGGTGTCGAAGGAGGTTTCTTCTGGGGCAACAAAGGAGGTTTCTTCTAGGATACTTGTTCTGGGTAACTGAGATAAAGATATATAAAATGAGATTCTCTAGTGGAAGCAAGTGAGATCATAGAGACTGAGTTTCTCTAAAAGGAAGTCAAGAAGAAGAATGTGAAGTGTAGAGACCAAGTTTCTCTAGAAGGAGCCTAGGATAGTAGTTCAAGATTAAGAAGAAAGTCGAAAAAGGGAAGAGGCGGAGCATCAAGGTTAGTGACAAGGTTCTTGGGAGGATAATAGAGGCAAGGGTCTTTATCATTGTCTTGGTACTCATCAATTGAAGATCTAGAAGAAGAATTTTGATAAGGTTTTCCTCTAAAGAGGTGAGAGTTTTTGGCCCTGGCTGACAAGCCTAGATACTGTGTCACATTGTCTTTTATTGTGCATATTGGTAATTGTCATGATGAAAATAACACAATAATAACATAACGAAGAAAAGACTATAAGATAAGAAGTAAATGTATATCACAAGAAATTATCAAGAAGAGAAATCTTTTAACTATTCATGCCCTAGATTTCTCAACACCACTTATGTGATATGCTAAAACATAAGACAAGAATATACTCTACTCATCAGAGAAAAAAAATTGATTGATGAAAACACTAAGTAGAAAAGGAAGAATTTCAATCACACATAACACAATATTTTTTCCATGGAAAGAAACGTCTCAAAATCTCGACTATCTAGATTGCATTAACCAGAATATCTAAGAAGAAAATACAATGCTTGTTCAACCTGAATAATTCCTGCGCAAGTATAATCTATCTCTCTATTTCACGAACCAACTTAAGCCAACACTTAGCCAAATATTCTACCTTCCAAGCCCCTACTTCCTTTCCAATTCTTGAGGTAATTAGCCCATATTTAATTGGGAAATTCTCTCTCCATAATTTCACAATCCATCCATAGGCCCTCAACTTATTGCATGCACCATTTGTACAACTCAAAAAAATTTACAATTGATAGTACATTGTCCCTGAACTCTAATCTCAACTGGATCTTCCCCAGAACTGACATTATGAGTGAATCTTCAGTTAATTGGTCGAGGAGTGAAGCTGAACCGGTGCTTGTCCCCACTACTAGACCTCCTACTAGTTCCTCCAACTGATTGAACTAGTTTAACTCACTTTAACTCAGTTAGACTGAGCTAATTAATTACAACTCAAAAGAACTCAACTTGGACCCCTAAAATTTAGGAATCACTGTACATAACTCTATATAGCCTTCCAACTCAAATTTATTGAGACAACTAAGTCAAATTAACTTAGTTAAGTATTACAAGTTTCTATGAGAATAGAGTTTCAATTTAATTCAAGGAAAATTTAAATTATATTTTCTAGATGCTATTTTTAACATTTCTTGTTGTTCTTTTCAACACTCCCTCTCAACAAGAAAGGAATTCAACTCTATCCTGATCAAATACATTTGGAATGTTTTGCATGCAACACTTGTCTCTATTGTTGTTGTTGTTACAGCTTTTGAAGCTGAAAAAAGGATCCAAACTGAATTAGTATCATGCATCTGTCACTAGAGTCTCTGACTACTACTAGATACTACAATGTCTACTGAAAAATTTGTACTTCTGTTGACTTTTGCCTATGCCATCTGCATTGTTGCCAACTTTTCTCTCCGCTCCCCAATATTTGACTACTGCTAGTCTCTACCTCTGTCACTCTAACATATGAATGCATCAACTGCCACTGATCCATCCTACTACTACGTATTGTGGGCTCTTGTAGCAAGGTAATGATTCATGAGACAAAACATCTCAATGGACCCTGCCCAAATTTTTGCACTCTTGGGATTATTACTTCAGATCGCCCCACCTCTCACTTAGAGGTATGGCTGCATCTGCTCCCTCTGCCCAATTGGATTGAAATTCCCCCCTATTGAAGGTCTCTTCTTGAGTGGATGTATCCATGTGGTCTTCTCTCTGCTTCTCTAATTATGGCTGCTCCACAACTTACTGAGGCTGGTTCTGGGGCTACATCTAAGGCTGATTTTGAGGCTTCTTCTAGGGCTGCATCTGAGGTTGCATGTTGAGAGGTAATTCACGCTTCCTCTCAACCACCAAGTCTCCAACCTTTTCCTTGCTCCTCAAGGATTTTCATGCATCTTGTACCTCAAGTGCATATTTGTTCTTAACTCACACACTAATCTGTTTCACTTTTACGGTGGTTATGTGTCTATGGAAAACCTTTCCTTTTCTAAAAATCACATCATATCCATGATCTTCCAATACCGCGACAAAAACAAGATTCTTCTTTAGTCCTAGAACATACATCACATCTGTGATTAAGAGATGGGAGCCAGAATCCCTCTGAAAGGTAAATGTACTGATGTCGGTTGCGCTATACCTCCCATCATCTCCAAACTCTATGTTCTTCTTGGGGTCTTTCTCCTCAAAGTCACTAAAGAGATATCTATTCCCTGTCATATGGAATGAGGCACTGTTGTTGAGATACCACATGCTTCCCATTGCAGTGTTGGTCATGCATGCAAGGAGAGTGAAATCAAGTTCGAATTGTGAAACTAGAGCTTCACCTATTGGTGCTATTATAGGCTTCTTCTTGCTTGCTTTCTTCTGTGGGAAATTTGTGGCATAGTGCCTATACTCATGACAGTGAAAACACTTGATGTTTGAAAAGTCCTTCTTCTTTCTGCCCTCCTCGCCTTGGGACTTCTTTCCCTTGATTTTCTTTTCTTTTATAACTAATGCAAATTCCTCTTCCACTTCTTTGGAAGAGGTCCCATCTCCGGTGTTCCGCCAAAACTCATCTTGTACCAAGTTGGACCACAATTTCTCCCACTCTAGTAGCTTCTCCCTCCCATTATCTAAGTCCTGGTAACTATGCCAGCTCCTACGAAGCCCTAGAAGTTATAGGCTCACCAGATCGTCTTCAGTAACAGTAATCCCAACACTTCCAAGATCATCCCGACATAGGGTGAACTTGGTCAAGTACTTCGGAATTTAGTTGCCTTTCTCATTTTTTATATTTTTGAGTTTTTCCTTTAGTGCTATCTTCTTGTGGTCGATGCTACTTTGAAACAGCTCCGTCAATGCCTTCCACATTGCAAATGGAGTTTCCTTACTATGGAGATTCGAGACAATATGATATCAAACTTCTTTCTAGGACAATCCTTCTTGCTTTTTCCACACACTTTCTCCACTCAACTAGATCTTTAGCATCATACGCTGGAGTTTTCAAAATATCATGATCTATGGATTCCTTTAGCGCGTTGTCTTCTAGCGCTTCCTCCATGTTGTCCTTCCAATCTATGCAACTTGAGTTTCCCTTTAGGGCATACTCAAGTCTCAAACCATATAATGACATACTACTAACTCAGACGTATGAACCTGCAAATTCAATTTCACCTACACAATAAACTCAAATTATCCTCTTCTATAATGTCTTTAGCTCCGATACCATGTAGATTTTTATTTGTAGTTTCAACATCTTATGTGATATACTAAAACATAAGACAAGAGTCTACTCTACTCCTCAGGGGAAACAAAAATTGATCGATGAAAACACTAAGAAAAAAAGGAATAATTTCAATCACACATAACACAATATTTTTTATGGGGAAAGAAGCTACTAAAAACCCTGACTATCTATATTACATTAACCAGAAGATCTGAGAATAAAATACAATGCTTGTTTAATCAGAACAATTCCTGCACAAGTAAAATCTATCTCTCTAGTTCACAAACCAGCTCAAGCCAACACTTAGCCAAATTTGTTGCATGCCAAGCCCCTACTTCGTTTCCAATTCTTGAGAGAATTATCCCATATTTGATTAGGAAATTCTCTCTCCATAATTGCACAATCCATTCATACGACCTCAACTGATTGCATGCACCATCTGTATAACTCAGAAAATTATACAATTGATAGTACACTATCCCTGAAATCTAATCTCAACTGGGTCTTCCTCAGAGCTGACATGCAAGAGTTATTTATGAGTGAATCTTCTATTAACTGGTGGAGTACCAAAGCAACACTGGTGCATGTCCCCACTACTAGTTCCTCCAACTAATTGAACTAGTTTAACTTACTTTAACTCAATTAGATTGAGTTAATTAATTACAACTCAAAAGAACTCAACCTGGACCCCTAAAATTTAGGAATCACTCTACATGACTCTATATAAACTTCCAAATTAAATTTATTAAGCCAACTAAGTCAAATTAACTTAATTAACTATTACAAGTTGCTATGAGAATAGAATTTTGATTTAATTGCTAATTTAATTCAAGGAAAAATTAAATTAGAATTTCTAGATGTTATTTGTAACATTTCTTGTTGCTCTTTTCAACACATAATCCATACAAGGTACTTGGGAATTCTCATACTAAAGAATTCTCATAAGAAGAGTTGGATTAGTAAGCCATCTCATAAGATATTATTTCATCTTATCTCATTGCATCTCATCATATCAACCAACATTTTCATATAGTGAGGCCTTGACTGAGAGCTCTATTTGTCCACAAAATAGAGCACAATGCTGGGGAGACAATGACTAACAATGACCTCCATCATTGTCTCTCAAGGCACATACCCCTTATATTTGTTCTCAAGTTATGTCCTTCTAGGATCATTCCCATATTGGATTAACACATCCTCATGGAATTTCCTCTTCAACTACTCCTACCTATTGGGTGCCCTACCTCATCCTCAAAGAGTATCGAAAACAATCTCAAATGCTTATCTAGTCCTCCATTATTTCATCATAGCATGAAGACAAGAATGACGTGTCTATCTCTCCCTCTCAACTAGGGAGGATCAACTCATTCCTATAAAATGAATATACCCAAGATCCCTATTAACAAGGGACTTGCTATCAACAAAAACTCTATTTGGCGGAGATAAAAGTAGCTACTTGTAGGGCTTCTTATTTTCTCATCATGTCATGAACTTCAACTTCTTCATCATGGATCCTTCTTCTTGTAGGGCATCGACCATCCTCATCACCACTTCCTTTCAATGAAACATTGTGTTGAACCAATAGTCATGTCATCCTTCTCTTCATTAGAAAGTGATATTCTAGTCCACATCTGGCTATCCTTCATACAAATACCTTTTCCAAGTCATCATTATTTCAGGATCGTCCATCCAATCTCATGAATGCTAGTTGTAGGTGAATTTTGCAACCCTCTTTTGATAGCTCTATCTCAACCCAACTAAATGTTCAAAAAATAAAAATGAACAAAAAATTAAAGTTGTCTTTTTATGATGGCCTTTCATCGTGACATCCGCTTCCTACATAAACACCTTTTCACATATTATATGAATTCATCTCCAAAACATACAATACAAAGGTTTTCCTTTCTCCAATGTAGATATCAAGGTCTTCATATATTCTCCATGGAGACTTTGTATCTAATCTTACTAGTTATCAAATGTTGATCATTTATCTTATCTTACGTGACAGTAGATGCATCTTCTCATGAACTCTTCTTTCATCTTTCTTTGCATATTTCTTCCTTAGGATCTTTTTATACATCATTCCTTTGTTATAGGAACCATTCTTGTTAACCACCTCATATTCTCCATGAGGTCATATTATGTTGATTTCATCTTTTCAATATATAGAAGAGTTCAAGGCATATTATCTACATCCCTTCATGCGTCATCCTAATAGAAGATTTTCTTATTCCTTCATCATTCTCATGAGATAAAGCATTATTTTAACACATACTATCTGCAACCATATGATGACATGAATTTATTTATCTATTAACAAATATATAAATAACTCTTCCTTAATGTGGTCGTCTTGACTTCCTTCTAGTAACTATATTTTCTTGCTTGAAGATGAGAGTACTTCAATCAACTTGACATGTTGCACAACTTTGTCACCATACCTTCACCCTTCTTAATGAGTGAATCCCACATAAGGTGAAATGTAGACTTTCTGTGATACACTTGATTCTTCTAAGTAGAGATGAACTTCTAATGAAGATTTCAATGGAGGAATTTGGTGATCCTGATTCTACAAATGCTCCTTCTTAATGATGATGATGTATGATAATGTCTTTTATCTTGCTATATGACTTACACCAACCATATATATTTCTACTTTGGTTGTCCTTCTAACCTTTCGATGAGCTACTTCATTTCTATCATGTTGATTGCTTCAACCATGTAGATTTCTACTTCAACTATCCTTTCATGCTTCAATGATGATGTCATCTTTACTTATGCTATAATGCATCCTATCATGTTTTGATGCGTTCCATCATGACAACTAACTTTATACAAAAATGAAAAGAATTAAGTACATGGTGTTATCTTAGTCATAGCAGAGGTCTTTTACTTCTTCTTTATTTTTCTTCTTCTTTTCAGGTTCTTCTACTTCTTCGGTGACATGGGCTTCATTTATTTCCTTTCTCTTTTTATTGTCCTTCTAATGTTTATGACACTTCCTTTGGGAAATGTCCATATTCATTAAATTCATAGCATTCGATCTTTGACATGTCAATTCTTGTGTTGATTGATATGATCCAACATCGTTCTTCGTGTTTAATCTAAATTCTTCAATTTTGCATAGTGGCCACAAATCCTTGACTGGAGTGGTTTTCTTCTTCCCATAAATGCTTGACACAAAGTTGCCCCATTCATCAAGTAATGCATTGAACACAATGGTGATCATCTCACGATCAAACATTACTTCTCCAAGTTCTTGTAGTTGGCCTCTAATTTCAGATACCTTCATGAAATATGAATTTATCCCTTCTTCCCTTGAGATTTGCATCTTGTATAATTTGGTTCTCAAATATATGATTTCACCTACAGTGCTCATAGAAAATAATTCCCCCAATTTTGGATATATATCCTTTGTTGTCTTCAAATTTGCAACATAAGGGATGAGAGAAACCTTGATTGACTCTATGAGGATCATTTATGCCCTTATCTCTCCATTCATGTACTTTGATAGTTCTTGAACTTTATCTTGAGATGGTTTGGAAATGGATTCCATTACATATTCAATAACTTCATTCTCCATGAGAATTAGATCAATTTTATTCTTCCATGTAAGGTAGTTTGAGGTTCCAACCAATTTATTATTCTCCTTGTAGATTGAATTCATTAGGTTAGTAGATCGAGACATAAAATATAGAATACTTACTTGGAAAGTGAATATGCTCCTTGATAATGATATATTCAATGCGATGCCCTCTTTGATGGTGACGACTTCCTTGATGACGTCTTCTTTATGATTATGACTTCCTTGATGATGATTATTTCCACTACTCCTTTGATGTTGACAATTGAAGATGCCTTCTTTGACGATTCACTTCCTTTTTTAAAGATGACAATACTTATTTTCTAGACGATATGTTTGAGATGATATCTTTTCTTTATTGAGACAGACATTACCTTGATTTCTTTGATGATAGTGGAAATGATTCTTATTTCTTCCTTGGATGTAGAAATGTAGAATGTGGAGACTTCAAGATGTGTTAAGCCCTACTTGAATATAGGTAGGGTCTTGAGGTCTTCTTCTTCTTGTGATGAAGTGATCCTTGTGATGTGATGGATAGTCCTCCTTATGAATTTTGTTTTCCTTGATGTTTTTGATGTCTTTGATACTTATTAGTTCACCTTCTGCTCAACCCTTATGTGGATTTCTTCAATTGTATGATCTTCCAAATGCCACTTCGACTTGTTGTTGTCACCTTAGCTCTAATCCCTTGTTGAGAAATCTAGGAGCAACTAGAATAGGTGATTTCTCTTACTTTGATAACTTCTTGTGATGTATTTTTACTTAACTTGATTAGATTATTATTTATTTTATTATTATAGTTTTCTTTAATAATCAAATAGCTACCAAAGAATGAATAAAAATGATACAAGAGGACACAACATGTAGGCTTCTATCCACGGCCAAAAACTCTCCTCTTGAGAGGAAACCCCACAAGAATTCTTCTCTTATTATAGAATGTTCATATGATGAATTCCAAGACATATTACCCTTGAAAAAGATCCCTCCAAGACCAATTCAAACCTTCCTTTGATGAGCTTCTCTTCCACAAATTTAACGTTAGTCAAACTTCCTTACCAACTTTAGTTTTTTTAGCCTTAACTTCAGATTTCGGTCACTACTTTAGTATTGTTCCTTTCGGCCCATATATGGCTCCTTCAATTTCACATGTATGGGATGTCTTAGGGAATATTTTGATTCTCTTTATCCTTTTCTTGAGGTGCTTCTAATTCCTTAGTAATTCAACTCCTTTTCTTGATCCTTTGGCTCCCAAATATCTGCTTCTTGATAGTTCTGAAATTTTGTTCTTGCTTTAGTCATAGTGGTGCCCTAGTCTTCTCGCACGTGTGAGAATTTCAACCCAAAGACAGTGCTAAAAAATTGGATTCTCCTTCCTTGAAGTATTCTCTTCCTGCATTGGTTCTAGGTTACCTTTGTTGAAAATGCAACAAGAAAATCCTAATTTAATTATGTCCTTGAATTAAATTAGGAATAAAATTGTAATTTCGCATCACAAGACAACTTTTACGAGTTAACTAAGTTAAACTCACTTAGTTGGCTTAGTTAATTTGATTTGAGGGTCAAATTTGAGTCACGTAGAGTGTCTCCTACATTACAGGAGCCGTGGTTGAGTTTATTTTGAATTGTAATTAATTAATCTAATTTAACTGAGTTAAAGTAAGTTAAACTAGTTCCAACTGATGCAGGAACTAGTAGGAGGTCAGATGGTGGGGTGATCCTTCATGTGTTCAGCTAGTTAACTGATGATTGACTCATAAATAACTCATGCATGTTAGATATGAGAGTTACCTAGTTGAGATTGGAGTTTAGGGATAATAACTATCAGTTGTATAATCATCCGAATTGTACAACTGGTGCATGTAGTCAGAGGAAGAACTATGAGGATTGCACAATTCATATTGAGGAATTTTCCTAATTAATAGGGGGATAATTCCCAAGGAAACAATGCAAAGAAATAGGTACATCGGAAAGCGAAAATTTGGTTAAGTATTGGCCTGGGCTTGTCTAGGAAGTAGTGAGATAGATAGAGATAGTGCAGTGGTTGCTCGGGCTTGAGCAAAGCATTGCAATTTTCTCATATTTTCTGACTAATGCAATATATTGATAGCAAGGGATTTTAGTTGTGGCTTTCCCTAGGAAATCATTGTGTAATGTGTTGTTTGAATTCTTTGTCTTGTATGCTTCATGATTTTGCGATCATTTAATTGTTTCCACTGATGAGTGGAGTAGATTCAAGTCTATTGTTTTAGTAAATTAAAATTAGCAGTTTGAATCTACAGGGAATTTCTACATGGTATCAGAGAAGAAATTACTCTAGAATAGGAGAATATGAGTTTGTATTTTTCAAGTGAAATTGAATTTACAGTATCATTCTTCAAAGCCGGTAGGATGTCATTCTACGTATTGAGAATCGAATACGCCTTTGAGGGTAGTTCAAACTATATTGTTTGCAAGGATAGGATGGAGGAATTGTTGGAATACAATAGGCTGAAAGAATTCATAGACAAATATATTACTAAGTGTCCAACAATTGATGTTGAAGATCTGGCATAATGGAGGAAATGTGTTGCGAACGCAAGAAGGATCATACTAGAAGGATTTTGAGATCATATTGTATTGAACTTCCATGGGAAGGAGATTCCATATGCAATGTGAAAGGCCTTGATAGACCTAGTTCAGAACAATAGTGACCACAAGAAGTTGGCACTGAAGGACAAGATTAGGAAGATCAAGATGGATAAGGGTGACATAATACCAAAGTACTTTACCAAGTTCACCCAATGTCAGGATGAGATTGGGAGTGTTGGTGTTATAATTGCTAAAGATGATCTGGTCCACCTAGAACTTCTAGGCCTTCCCAAGAGCTGGCACAACTACCAGGATTTTGTAAATAGGAGGGAGAAGCTATGAGAGTGGAAGCGTTTGTACTCTGACTTCGTGCAAGATGAGATTTGACGGAACATCAGATATGGATCCTAATCCAAGCATGACGATGAGGATAATTATGCCTTGGATGGAAAGGAAAAGAAAGGGAAAGGAAATTCATCCCATTCCAAATCAGATTCTAGTCAGGCATGCAAGAAGAAGTACTTGTCAAAGATTAAATGTTTTCACTATCACAAGTTGGGACACTATGCCATGAAGTGTTCGCATAAGAAGGTTGAAAAGAAGCCCTTAGGAGGAGCGGGAGGCGAAGCTCTTGATTCACAATTCGAGCTAGATTTCACCCTCATTACTGGCATGGTGACACTAGTGATGGGTAGTGTGTGGTATCTAAATAGTGGATCCTCATTCCATATGACCAACAACAAAGAATTATTTAGTGACTTGGAGGAGAAGGACCTCCAAATGCACACTGAAATGGGAGATGATGGAAGGCATAGTGTGACCGACATTAGTACTGTTACTTTTTAGAGGGATTCTGGTTCTCCTCTCACATTAAAACATGTCATGTATGTTATGGGTCTGAAGAAGAATTTGGTGTCAGTTTCTATGTTGGAGGATCATGGCTATGAATTGATATTTAGCAAAGGAGAGGATTTCCTTTGTTACATAGCCTTAGGAAAAGTGAAGTGGATTTGGGTTCGGGGGAAGAACCTCTACAAATTGTATGTAGAGGATTGTGTTTCTTTGAGCACAAAAGTAGAGAAGGTGCAAAGATGAGACCTCGGTGAATTGTGGGATTGAATATTGGGCCACTTGCACCACGGATATTTGAAGATCATGTAGCAGATTTCTATAGGACTTACCAAAGGTGCACTAGAGTAGAGAGATACACGCAAAAGGTGTACATTGGGGAAGTACACCAAATATACCTTTTGTGATAAGGACATTCGGGTGCAAGTGATACTTGAAAGATTTCACTCAGAAGTGTGTGGATCATTCTCGACAATCTCCACAACCAAGCACAGGTATTATGTAATATTTGTAGATGATTTTTCACATAAGTGTTGGATTTTCTTTATGCAGAAGAAAGATCAAACATTCTCTAAATTTTCTTAATTTAAAGCACTTGTTGATAAATACACTAGCAAGAAAGTGAAGGCTCTTAAGAGTGATAACGGTGGAGAATATGTGTCGATTGAATTCAATAACTTTTGTGCATCAGAAGGCATTCAATGGGAGTTAATAGAACCCCATAACCCACAACAGAATGGGGTGGTTGTAAGGAAGAATAGAAGTATTATGGGAGTTACATGGGTGATGTTACATGATCGAGGCCTAACGTTGCACTTGTGGGCTGAAGCATGCAACACAACTGCATATGTGAAGAACAAGAGTCCTCATCGGAATCTCGGGATGAGTACACCAGAACAATATTTTTTAGGTAAGAAATCAAATGTGGCACACTTCAGGATCTTTGGTTCATCAGTTTACCATCATGTTCCCAAGGATGAAAGGAAAAAGATAGAGCCAACAATTGAGTTTGGAATATTTGTGGGGTACACTTATACACCTCACAACTATGGTGTGTACCTGCCATCTCACAGGATGACAATGGTTTGTAGATGTGAATTTCGATGAAGAGAAGGCCATGAGATGTTACCTTGAGAGGGAGCTTCAGTTACATGCAGATGAGGAGATTTTAGTTCGAAAGGAAGAACCTGAGGATGATGTGGAGAATCCACATGTAGAGGAGAAAAATGTGAATCACCCACTCATGCAAAGAATTCCAAAGATGGAAGGAAGCGCACAAGAGAGGCTAGCAATTTCACGCATGATTCTAGAGAGAATGTGGGAGAACCCACATCATAGCGTAGGCAGAGGAGGTCGCCAAATTGGTACACTGGATAGATGACTCTGATGAGTGAGAGTTTAGAGATTTAGCCATCCTCATTTGAGAAAGTAGTGCAAAAACCAGTATGGGTTGATGCCATGGTAGAGGAGTATGAATCCATTATCAAAAACATTGTTTGGGAAGTGGTCCCAAGACCAGCAGACAAGTCAATGGTGAGTTCCAAATGGCTTTACAATGTAAAGCAAGCAACAAATGGGACTGTGGAGAAACACAAGGCCAGATTAATAATTATTCATTATTAATTATAAATATAAATTATAATTATAATTAATAATTAATAAATATATTTAATAATTAATTAATTATAATTAAATTATGTTTGATTTTATAAAACATGGTTGGCCATGGATGACAATGATTATCATATTGAGATAATCTTTGTCAGATTGCAGCGTTCAACCATGGTTGAGACAATAATTGATTTTCATATTCAAACATATTTGTCACAATGCGATGTTGGACAATGGTTGACCACAATTGATTTTATAAAACATGGTTGACCATGAGACAATACTTGTCACAATGTAACGTTGGACCATGGTTGATCATGCTTGGCCATCATTGATTTTCAAATCGAGAGAATCTTTGTCACAATACGAAATTGGACAGTGGTTGATTATGATATTGAGACAATATTTGTCATAATGCGACATTGGACCATGGTTGACCATGATTGATATTATAAACCGAAGGGAATAAACTTTATGGATTAATACTAAAAACCCAAGGGATTATAAACTTAAGGAAATAATATTAAACCCTATAAATATGAACCCTTGGATTAATAAACCCGAGGAACTGATATTATAAACCCAAGGGATAAAATTTATAAACCCAAGGTATATAAACCCTAAGATAAATATTATAAACCCTAAAATAAAAATGGTTGACCATGGTTGATTTCCCTATTAAAATAATCCTTGTTACAATATGATGTTGGACCATGCTTGACCATGTTGGACCATGGTTATTTTCATATCAAGACAATCTTTGTCACAATGCGGCGTTGGACCATGGTTGATTTTCATATTGAGACAATCATTGGTTGACCATGGTTGGCTATGATTGACCATGGTTGACCATGATTGATATTATAAACCAAAGGGAATAATAAACCCAAGGGATCGATATTATAAACCTAAAGGAATAATAAACCCAAGGGATTGATATATAAACCCAAGGGAATAATATTAAACGAAAGGGACTAATATTATAAACACAAGGTATATAAACCCTAAGATAAATATTATAAACACTAAAATAAACATGGTTGACCATGGTTGATTTTCATATTGAGACCATCTTTGTCACAATGCAACATTGGACCATTGTTGACCATCCTTAACCATGGTTGATTTTCATATCAACACAAGCTTTGTTACAATGCGACATTCAACCATGGTTGACTATGATTGACCATGGATGACTATGTTTGATTTTATAAAACATGGTTGATCATAAATGACCATGGTTGACCATGAATGACTGCACTTGACCATGATTATCATATTGATACAATCTTTGTCATAATGCGAAGTTGGACTATGGTTGAGACAATGTTTGATTTTCATATTGAGACAATCTTTGTCATAATGCTACATGGGACCATGGTTGTCTGCGATTGATTTTATAAAACATTGTTGACCATGGTTGAATAATATTAAACCCAAGGGACCACTATTATAAACCCAAGGTATATAAACCTTACAATAAATATTATAAACACTAAAATAAACATGGTTGATCATGATTGATATTATAAACCCAAGTGAATAATAAACCCTAGGAATATGAATCATTAGATTAATAAACCCAAGAGATTGATATTATAAAAAAGGAATAATAAACCCAATGGATAAAAAATATAAACCCAAGGTATATAAAAACTAATATAAATATTATAAACCCTAAAATAAACATGGTTGATTTCCATATTAAGACAATCCTTGTCACAATTTGACGTTGGACCATGGTTGACCATGATTGAATTTTGTCACAATGAGACATTGGACCATGGTTGATTTTTATTTTGAGACAATAACTATCACAATGTGACGTTCGACCATGGTTGGCTATGATTTACCATGGTTGACCATGATTGATATTATAAACCCAGGGGAATAATAAACCCAAGGGATTGATATTATAAATGTAGGGGAATAATAAACACAAGGGATTAATACTAAAACCCCAAGGGATTATGAACCCAAGAGAATAATATTAAGCCCAAGGGACTAATATTATAAACCCAAGGTTGGGGGAGAGAACTAGGGTTTGATACAGAAGACTCGAGAAAAAGCTGGTAACCATGGAGGGGAAAGGAGGAGGGAGCTCCACTCCCTCCTACAGTAACGTGGTTTCGAACAGAAGTAGAGGAGCGAATCGGAACAAACCTCAAAATTCTTTGGAGAATGAGAAAAAAATTACTAACACCCAAAAGGCGGAAGGTAGAAAACCCCATGAAAAGGAAGGGACCCACGAGGAGGTTCGACAAGAGGAGAAAGCTGAAAACAGTGGTTAGAGAACTGTGAACATTAAAAAAATGGGGCCCTGCAAACCCAAGTCTAACATTAAGCCTCAGGTAGTCCTAAACTATCCAGCTCTGTAAGTGCACAGGGATCGCATGACAAACTATGCGATCACATGCGAGTTTATGGGTATCTGGCCCATGGAGAAGGCACTATACACTTGGATAAAAAACACCTGGAAACCAAAAGGAGAACTAAATATCCATCTTGGATCTAAGGGTTTTTTACTATGGTATTCACAAACCTGGAGGAAAAGGACATAATTTTTTAAGGAGGACCATACTTCTTTGTGGCTGCTGGTCTCTACATGCAACCTTGGACGATGAACTTTGTTCCGGAGTGTGAGACATTCACATCGGTCCTGGTATGGATAAGACTATGCTATTTACCTTTAGATTATTGGATGTCGAAATCTTTAAAAGCTATAGGCAATAAATTAGGGCATTTCATAAAGATAGTAGAGGCAACTCTGCGACGAAAATACACCTCCTTTGCTTGCATATGTGTAGAGATGGACTTATCAGGAGTACTTTCGGATGAGGTCATCCTAGAAGTTTATGATGAGGAATGGGTTTAGACAGTTGACTATGAACACATACCTTTTAGGTGCCGCAAGTGCCATGAACATGGACACCTCTTCAGGGACTGCCCACTTAATAAAAGGGAGGAAAACCAGAAAACCAACAAAGGAAAAGACCCTGAAGGTTTTACCAAACTGGGAGGAAGGGGGAAGGAAGGAGGAAAGAGGACCCAAAAGAAACCCAGTGAAAGCAAATTACCGAGTCACAATGGTTTTGAAATTTTAGAAGAGGAAGAAGAAGGAACACAAAGAATACGAGAAAACCACCAAAGAGAGAAAGGAAAAGAGGCTAACATGGAAATCATACAGGAACAAGATGAAAACAGAATGGATCCTCAAAAATCCATGGAATTAGACAGGGACCATGAGATGACCCCAAGTGAAAGAGGCACGGAGGACCAAGATCTACAGGAGATTCTTGAGCGGGAGAACCTTGAACTAGAAAAGTTTCTAGAGCAAGGAAGCACAAAAGGAATCAACTCTCTACCATAGGAGGAACTTGATAGAGTACAACAATTATTCCTAAACAGGTCTAATCAAAAGGCTATAGGAGTAAAAAGAGACCATGACAACTAGGATAACAAAGGAGTTAAATCAATGGGATTAGTATTAGGAAAATCTATCAAATACCCAGGAAAAAAAAGAGGAAGGAAGAGACAAAAAGAACTGTTGTTAGAATGTGGAAAACTCATGATTAACTCAGGAATGATGAAAGATCTCTCCAGCTGCTCCTTTAAAAACCTCACATTATGAAACTCACAACATGGAACATTAGAGGACTAGGGAGCAAAAGAAAACAGTGAAATTTAAGTAACAGAATCAAGGAAGAAAAACTTGATATGGTGTTCATACAGGAAACAAAATGCTCAGTAGAGAAAATTAGAGAAAAGCATAACAAATGGTTAAGTAAGTATGAGTATCTCGAAGTCAAAGCAACTAATGTAGCAGGGGGAATTCTCACTCTATGGAATCCACAGAAATTTGGTATTCTTGATGCGGAGGCATCCAAACACCACCTCTCTCTGATTATTCAACCTATGGGGGACAAGGAGTGCTACATGATTACCAATGTCTATGGTCCTCAACTTTTGGAAGAAAAACTCAAGCTCCTCCTAGATCCTAGGAGTAGATTTTAATATGCTTAAATCTATCAGGGAAAAAAAGGGGGAACCAGAATACTGGGTAGAGACTCAGTAGCATTCCAGAACTTCCTCACTCATATGAGACTGGTAGACATGGATACTGGAAATGGCACATTCACGTGGAATAACAAGAGAGGGGTATAGCTCGAGTAGCCTCAAGACATGACAGATTCATAGTCTCAAAGGAATTATTGCTCACAGGGAACAACTTGACTACTTGCATCGTCCCTTTTGGGGGATCAGACCACTGGCCCATACAACTAGAAGCTTCCATGACAGGAACCACGAGAAATAGGCCCTTTCGGTTTGAGAATGTCTGGCTCACACACTCTGATTTCATCGCAAACATTGAGAAGTGGTGGGCTGAAGAGTTACAGACCCAAGGAACAAAAATGTTCATCCTTCATCTTCGACTCAAACACATCAAGAGAAAGCTCAAAGAGTGGAATAAAAACGAGTTTGGCAACATCTTCAAAGCTAAAGAACAAGTGGAAAAGAAATTATGGGAGATTAATCAAATTCTCATCTTAGAAGGATTCACAGATGAAAGAAAAGAGCTAGCGGACTCACTTCAACAAGAATGGGATAAAAGATGTTATCATGAGTAAATCTTCTGAAGACAAAAATCCAGAGTGTAATGTATTAAGGAAGGGGAGAGGAACACTAATTTCTTTCACAAGTCTACCATTGCACACAGGGCTAATAATAGGATAACGAAACTTACAGATCCCCAAGGAATAGAGAAAAATACTCATGAAAAAATGGAAGATGTTCTAGTCCAACACTTTCAAAGTATTGTCGAGGAGAATATGGCAGACAGATCCCAATTCACTAAAAGATTTACCCAGCACATTCCAAAGCTGGCAACCAGGGAAGACAATCATAATCGCAATAGGCCAGTGTTGGAGGAGGAGGTCAATGAGGTCATTAAGGAAATGCATAATGGGAAAGCTCCAGGAATGGACGGTTTCAATGTAGACTTCTTCAAATCTTGTTGGATGATAGTCAAACATGACATTTTGGAAGTAGTGGAGGAATCAAGAAACTCTAAATCAGGTTTGAGAGTGATTAATGAATCATTCATTGCCTTAATCCCCAAACAAGAAAAAGCCACCACTCCTGATAGATTTTGACCCATAGTTTTATGCAATTTGGTGTACAAAATCATTTCCAAAGTCATTGCCAATATACTCAAACCTCTTCTACCAACACTTGTGTCAGAAGAGCAGAATGGATATGTGGAAGGGAGGCAAATTCTCAATAATATCATTCAAGCTCATGAAGTGGTGCACTCTCTCAAAACCAATAAGCAAATAGGCATGATTATACAACTGGATATAGCGAAAGCTTGTGATAAAATATGTTGGTCTTATATCAGGGATGTTCTCAAAGCATATGGCTTTGACCACAATCGGATAAGGTGGGTCATGGCTCTTGTCACTATTGTCAGTTGCTCAATTCTCCTTAATGGCTCTTCATCTAGAACTTTCAATCCTTTAAGAGGCCTCAAACAAGGTGATCCTCTTTCACCATTCCTCTTCATTCTCATGATGGAAGGATTGGGCAGAGCGATCACTGTTACTAGGGAGGGAGGAAGAATACAAGGACTGAGACTTACTTAGAATGGAGACACTTTGACCCATCAACAATTTGTGGATGACACTATGCTGCAAGGCATACCCACAGTCAAGGAAGCCAAAGCATTCAAACAAATTCTATATGAGTTTGCTTTGGCTGCTGGAACTGAAGTAAGCCTTACAAAATCTAAGATCTTCTTTTTCAACACTGATATCTCTATTCAAAGGAGTCTCTCTAGAATTCTAGGATTTCAAAGAGATTCACTGCCCTCCAAATATCTGGGAGTACCCCTCACAGACAAACACCTGAGAAAGGACATCTGGGAGGCTGTAACAAATAAACTAAAGGATAAGGTCAGCAAGTGGACTAGCAGATCCTTGAATTTAGTGGGAAGGTTAGTCCTCACCAAGGCGGTACTACAAACCATCCCAATCTTCATGTTTTCAGCCCTCTGACACCATTAGGAATCCTTCAGCAAATCAGAAATATCTAAAGAGACTTTCTTTGGGGAAAAGGAGAAGAGAAAAAGAAATGGGCTCTGGTTTCTTGGGACAAGATCTACAAACCCAAATCCCATGGTGGTTTAGGTCTACATGACCCAATGATTCTAAACAGAGTCTTGAAACTATGGTGGAGATGGCTAAAGGAAATACAAAACCCCTAGGCGAAACTCTGGAAACAAAAATATGCAATGGATTGGCAAGAAAAGGACCACATAAGAATGCCAGGAAACATAAAAGGTTCCCATATTTCGAACAAGGCCTGGGAGAATAGAGCTTTAGTACAAGAACACAGTTTCTGGGAGATCAGAAATGGAAACCTTGCCTGGTTCTAGGAGGACAACTGGCAGTAGGAAGTTAACCTTATCAGAGAGGAACTAGATAGTATTCAAACTGATACAATAAACAAAGGACTGAAAAAAGTGAGTGACTATTGGGAACATTCAAGGGAGAATTGTAAATGGAGAATTTGGAAGCTACTAGAATACAATGAGGGGACCCTGCTAAAAGATTAAGCTAAAGCTCTGGAGATCATCTTGGAAAAGAGACAAATTTTGACCTCAACTTCGGATGACCTACTAAGATAGGGTAGAAATAATGAGGGTGTCTTTAACCTCAAGGAAGCCAAAAGAATAGCTATGGGACTTAACTTACCAAGCACTGATAACACATGAAAATATATATGGAACAAACCACACTAGAAGAAGATCAAACTGTTCAGGTGGTTGGTCCAACATGGAAAGATTCTAACTTGGGAGAATCTCATAAAGAGAGGGTTTCCTGGACCTTCAAGATGCCATTTATGTGGCCAGCAGGAAGAAACCATGAATCATCTTCTCAACCTCTGCTCCTACACCTCAACCTTATGGAATTGGGTAGTTGATGTCTTCAGGCAGACATACAGAATGAAAATGACATTACTGTTACATTGAGAAACTGGAGAAGAGACTTCTCAGGCAATGAGACAATAAATACTGCCGAGGCCCTGATACCCGATTTCCTGGTCTAGAATGTCTGGAAAGAACGCAACAACAGAATCTTCAAAGATAAGATTTGCCTAGCTCAAAATATCATAACAGTAATCCTAAAGTAGCTTAAGGAAATGGTCAACGGCCTTGGGGGGCATTCTCCAGAAAAGCCCCCAAGCAACAGAGAAGCCTACATTCTGATACTGTTGGGACTCCAGCCACCTAACCCTTAGAGTCCTAATGGAACTATGAAGCATACCTCAGAAGGAAAAGATTTCTGGCAACATCCTCCACATGGTTTTTTAAAATTCAACATAGATGGAGCCTTAAAAGGTAACCCTAGGGACACTAGTTATGGTGGAGTTATAAGAGATGAGGAGGGCAACTTAAAAGTCATCTTCCACAACCACTTGGGAAGGGCCACCAATAATATGGCAGAACTCATTGCTATGGATCTATGCTTGGAGATTCTAATAGAGTACAACATTCACAACACCATCATCGAGGTTGACTCTGAATTAATCATCAATTCGGTCAAACAGCTAGGCTCAGGCACTTCACTAGATAAAGTCTCGAGCCACTAGAGACTTCTACAGGTCTATCACAGAATACAAGCTCACCTCAGAATTCTAAGAACTCTAAGTTTCATTTATGTAAGAAGAGAAGCCAACAGTGTAGTAGACTGGCTAGTCAATGAAGGGGTAATATGCACATGAGACAACAGGTGCTGCAGGTGGGAGGAGGTACCAGACAGCCAATTGCGTGATTAGGGGCCTCACAGACATGGAGCAGTACTAGATTAGATAGGGAAACTGATTGTCTCCTCTCGTCAAAAGAATAGGGGTATATCAAGAAGATACACAGAGTTTGGGAACTTGCGGGTCTTGAAGGAAAATAGGCAGCGGTGGAGCAAAGGCTACAGGCCAACGAGTAGGTTGGTGGGTTCGAGAGTTAGTCAGTGGGAGTCAAAATAGTTTTCGGTTTACCACCCTTATCGGGTGCCCTCAAAACCAAAAGTGGTTTCTACAAATCGCATGCGATGCCACTCAAATGTCAACACATGGCTTTGGGAGGAGAGTGAATACCGCCCTCATCGGGCGGGTATTCCTTGAGCTTTTGCTCCGCCCGATATGGCCATTGGCCATTTGATCATGGGGGAGTAGATTGACGGCTATCGGCTATCGAGCAGGTTAGTGGGTCCGGGAGAAAGTCAAAGGGAGTCAAAACAGCGTCCAGTTTACCACCCATATTGAGCACCCTCAAAACCAAAAGTGGTTTCTACGAATTGCATGCAATGCCACTCAACAATCTACATGTGGCTTGGGGAGGTGAGTGAATACCGCCCTCATCGGGCAGGTATTCCTCGGGCTCATATTCCGCACGATATGGCCATTGGCCATTTGATCATGGGGGAGCAGATCGACGGCTATCGGCTATTGAGCAGGTTAGTGGGTCTGGGAGAAAGTCAGAGGGAGTCAAAACAGCTTCTGGTTTACCACCCATATCAGGCGCCCTCAAAACCAAAAGTGGTTTCTACGAATTGCATGTGATGCCACTCAATAGTCTACACGTGGCTTGGGGAGGTGAGTGAATATCGCCCTCATCAGGCGGGTATTCCTTAGGCTTATGTTCCGCGTGATATGGCCACTGACCGTTAGATCTTGAGGGAGCATATCGACGACTATTGGATGTCAAGCAGGTTGGTGGGTCCAGGAGAAAGGCAATGGACCCGAAATCTTTTGGTTGCATTCTCTATTCCCATTTTTTTTGTCCGCCAAATGTTTTGTCAGGGCTTCCTTTTCAGTACGGGTACTAAGTGCTACTAAAAATCTTCCCTTTGCTGGAGGAATTGCTTCCTCTTTATGCTGGTTGTAACTTTTATAACATATTTTTAGACACAAGTTAATAGAAGGTTCGACTCTTGCTTTAGCAAAAAAAATATATTATAAACCCAAGGTATATAAAACCTAAGATAGATATTACAAACACTAAAATGAACATGGTTGACCATGGTTGATTTTCATATTGAGACAATCCTTGTCACAATGCGACATTGGACCATGGTTGATTTTCATATTGAGACAATCCTTGTCACAACGCAACATTGGACCATGGTTGACCATGCTTAACCATGGTTGATTTTCATATCCTCGCAACCTTTGTGATAATGCGACGTTCAACCATGGTTGGCCATGATTGACCATGGATGACCATGTTTGATTTTATAAAACATGGTTGACCGTGGTTGATAAAGGTTGACCATAGTTGAACACTAAAATAAACGCTAAATATTATAAACACTAAAATAAACATGGTTGACCATGGTTGATTTTCATATTGAGACAATCCTTGTCACAATGCGACATTGAACCATGGTTGACCATGCTTAACCATGGTTGATTTTCATATCATCACAATCTTTGTGATAATGCGACGTTCGACCATGGTTGGCTACGATTGACCATGGATGACCATGTTTGATTTTATAAAACATGGTTGACCATGGTTGACCAATAAAATAAACATGGTTGACTAGGGTTTATTTTCATATTGAGACAATCCTTGTCACAATGTTACATTAGACCATGGTTGAGCATGATTGACCATCATTGATTTTCAAATCAAGAGAATCTTTGTCACAATGTGACATTGGACCATGGTTGACCATGGTTCATTCTCATATTGAGACAATATTCGTCACAATGCGACGTTGGACCATGGTTGACCATGATTGATATTGTAAATCCAAGGGAATAACCCCTATGGATTAATACTAAAAACCTAAGGGAATAATATTAAACCATAGGAATATGAACCATTAAATTAATAAACCCAAGGGATTGAGATTATAAACCCAAGGGATAACAATTATAAACCCAAGGTATATAAACCTTAAGATAAATATTATAAACCCTAAAATAAACATGGTTAACCATGGTTGATTTCCATATTGATACAATCCTTGTCACAATGTGATGTCAAATCACAGTTGACCATGCTTGACCATGATTGATTTTCATATCGAGACAATGTTTGTCACAATGTGATGTTGGACCATGGTTGACCATGGTTGATTTTCATATTGAGACAATCATTGTCACAATGCGACATTCAACCATGGTTGGCTATGATTGATCATGGTTGACCATGGTTGGATATGATTGATCATGGTTGACCATGATTGATATTATAAACCCAGGGGAATAATAAACCTAAGGGATTGATATTATAAACTCAAGGGAATAATAAACCTAAGGGATTGATATTATAAAACCAAGGGTATAATAACCCCAAGGGATTAATCATAAAACCCCAAGGGATTATGAATACAAGGGAATAATATTAAACCTAAGGGACTAATGTTATCAACCCAAGGTATAGAAGCCCTAAGAAAAATATTATGAACACTCAAATAAACATTATTGACCATGGTTGATTTTCATATTGAGATAATCCTTATCACAATGCGATGCTGGACCATGGTTGATGATGCTTAACCATGGTTGATTTTCATATCAACACAACCTTTGTGATAATGCGATGTTCGAAAATGGTTGATCATGATTGACCATGGATGACCATGTTTGATGTTATAAAATGTGGTTGACCATGGTTGACCAAGGTTGACCATGATTAACAATGGTTGAGCATTATTGACAATGATTGAGGGAATATATTAAAACTTAGGAATATGAACCCTTATATTAATAAACCCAAGGAATTTATATTATAAACCCAAGAGAATAATAAACCCAAGGGATACAAATTTTAAATACGAAGTATATAAACCCTAAGATTTCTTTTTTTATAAAACCTAAAATAAGCATGGTTGACTAGGGTTGATTTCCATATTGAGACAATCCTTGTCACAATGTGACGTGGGATCATTGTTAACCATGATTGATTTCCGTATCGATATAGTATTTTTCATAATGCGATGTTGGGCCATGGTTGATTTTCATATTGAGACAATCATTGTCACAATGCAATATTTGACCATGGTTTACCATGGTTGGATATAATTGACCATGGTTGACCCTGATTGATATTAAAAACATGGTTGATCATGGTTGACAATGATATTGTAAACATGGTTCACCATGGTTGATCTTCATATTGAGACAATCCTTGTCATAATGAGACGTTGGACCATTGTTGACCATGCTTAACCATGGTTGATTTTCATATCGACACAATCTTTGTGACAATGCAACTTTCGATCATGGTTGACCATGATTGACCATGGATGATCATGTTTGATTTTATAAAACATAGTTGACTAAGGTTGACCATGATTGACCATGGTTGAGCATGGTTGATGATGATTATCATATTGAGACAATCTTTGTCATAATGTGACATTGGACCATGGTTGAGGCAATGCTTGATTTTCATATTGAAACAATATTTGTCACAATGCAATGTTCAACCATGGTTGATATATATTAAAAATTAAATGTGGTTGCTTATAATTAAATTTATTTTAATTAACCCAAGGGATTTATAATATTAATCTCTAGGGTTTAATATTATTCTCTTGGGTTTATAATTCCTTGGGTTTTTAGTATTAATCTCTTGGGTCAATATTATTCCCTTGGGTTTATAATCCCTTGGGGTTTTAGTATTAACCCCTTCGGTTTATTATTCCATTGGGTTTATAATATCAATCCCTTGGGTTTATAATCATGGTCAACCATGATACAATGTCACATTGTGACAAAGATTATCTCAATCTGAAAATCAACCATTGTTAGTCATCGTCAACCATCATCTCGTGGTAAAAAATGGAAAACCATTGTTAGTCATTGTCAACCATGGTCAACCATAGTCAAACATGGTCAAACATTGCATTGTGACAAAGATTGTCTCAATGTGAAAATAAACCATGGTAAAGAATGATCAACCTTAATACCTTTGTGACCCTCCATGCACTATTTTGTTGGTTTACACTTATAAAAGATCTTCACTTTTGTACCCACCGAACCATATTTTATTAAAATTATTTTAATTACAATTTATGCCCACACTATCTTTATATAAAACATAATAATTATTAAGGAATTTAGACTTTTGTGATCCATAACATTGTTTAGAGAATTTTCGGCGAAATCACATAAATGATCTTTTGTCGACGCGTTTCGAACCAACTAGTGTGGTTCATCGTCAAGACAAGTTGAAGAAACAGATCCAGCATAGCATGCTAAATAGTTTGAGCAGAGATTCCAACGGCTAACTTAACGGCTAAATCTGACTAAAGGACCCAGGTCCAAATTAATTTAATATTGTTAATATTTTAATATTATAATTAATAATTAAAAATTATTTTATGGAATAAGTTAAATCAAGTAAAAAAGTATATAAATAAAATCATGGT
>APFE031145623.1:273402-288907 GCA_000404065.3 Pinus taeda
AAATATAATTAAGATACGGTCCAAACATTTAATGGTTCGAACTTAATTATCAAATATCTTATTAATAACGGATAATCATAAGAAAATGGAACTGATTAAATTATATTAATTCCAATATATGCTTAGGATGCTAAGATAAAAGATGAATAAACAAATCAGTTAAAAGGCTAATAATATATTAAAGATTATAATAAACCAAGGGAAACAGGACCAACCACATAAACAACGCAGTAGTCTTTAACGCGACTTTTTGAAAGCCTTTCCAGCGGATTTTTCCGGTCAAAATCCAGCAGCAATTCATTGGAATCCCAAGTTTGATAGCTAGTTTCTGCACAATCAATGGCTCCCAGGGTTTTTCAGGGCGCTGAATCCAAATATGCAGTTAAAAAACCATTTTAACTGCTAAAAATCAAGATTCAACCTCATTTCTTCCGCCGGATTCCGTCACCGGAATCTCCAAAAAGTCGCATTATAGACAACTCCCATAAACAACTAATAAGGAGAGGGAAACAGAAACCCTAAGATCTAGAAAATTGAGGGACAGAGGAGGCTAGGAAGACAGGGCTGGGACCCAGCAACTGCTGATCTTCCAGCCATCATCCCTATTAAGATTATTCAGCCTTTTTTTAATCTCCAGGGCCTCCCTAAATTTGCGATGGTGAAACTGCGCAACTTTGGCAATGACTTGAGCCTCTTCAATACAGACATGATGCATCGTCTTCTCGGCATGTTCAGCCAGGGCTGAGGACTTGGTCCTACCATGCCTTAAGTCAGCCGAATGTTCGCTAATCCTTTGATTGATAGAGCGACCTGTTTCACCAATATATGGCGTCCCACAGGAACAAGGAATAACATAAATGCCCTTCATGTCTTTATAAATTATTAATTATAATAATAAAATATTAACAATATTAAATTAATTTTGACCTGGGTCCTTTAGTCAGATTTAGCCGTTAAGTTAGCCGTTGGAATCTCTGCTCAAACTATTTAGCATGCTATGCTGGATCTGTTTCTTCAACTTGTCCTAACGATGAACCACACTGGTTGGTTCGAAATGCGTCGACAAAAGATCATTTATGTGATTTCGCCGAAAATTCTCTAAACATAATAATTATAATAATTTTTTTTTATTTAGAACCTGTATAACCCTTTAAAGGAGATTTTATAGACTATACTTACAAAGAGCTTAGGGCCTTACATTTCAAGCCTTCAAAGTCGACCAAAATTTCCATTTATGTTTTTTCTCAAGTAAAATTACCGTAATGATATTAAGAAAATTAGTGATTAAACTATTTTAATTTTAATTTTAAATATTATTAATTTTTTGGTGCAAATTTGAAATAAAATGAAGGTAAATCTTTATGTGACTTGATGTGATTATTAGGCTCTTGTTCTTTTTATCAATATGTTTGATATGATAATAAATGAAGGATATTAAGGCATAGTGATACTTGTAATGTAATAGGATATATCTACAATATTCGTTAGATATGATGTTGTAATATATATTGGCATCTTGGATATAGTGTTCGTAAAAAGGATAGCTGGTAGTGAAAATGCTTATAGGAATGTGTTTATTTTCATTTCATCGACTTTGAAAAAAAAAAAATGCTCCAATTGTGTGTAGGGTAAGGAGAAACATAAATTTGCAAGGAATTTGAAGAGATTTGAAGGTACTGGAAGTTGACCCCAAAGTTGCACTTCTTTCTAAACTTGTCATTTCATTCATGCACTCCAAATTTAGAAGAGTTATGCAACGAACTCACAAAATAGAAGAAGAAATAGATCAACAACTTCAAAATTAGCTTCTAATGGGCCTCGAAAATGCCCATGTTTTCATCATGCAATATCCCCATTCATACCGTAAAAGCCTAGGTCTTTAACCCGTTCCGTACCCTAATTCCATCAACTTGTCGCCAAATCACATTTTATGTCTTGTGGTTGAATATCATTAGTTTTCTTAGATTTTCTATGATTAAAGATGATTATGCCATGATTTACTAATGATGGTTTTGCTAAGCTCATTTTTTCACAGGGTTCCATCGCCGAGTTTCTTCACAAGCCAGTGGAGTACGGAAATGACCAATTTGGGGCTTTGACACTTTCGACTTGCTTCCGAAGAAACTAAGAGAGGTTATTGTCGAAACTAAGAGAGGTTATTGTCGAAACTAATGTTGTAATACCTTTTCATAACTTGGATTGCACCCAAGTCACTCATGTGGGTCTCTAGAAGGAAATTCACAAATTTGCCCAAATTTGTAATAATTTTCTAACTGCCAAATTCCATCTCGATTTCCATGCAAGTGAAGGTGAATGAAGAAAATATGGAACATGGGTTGTGGTTCCGGTATAGCCAATTTACTACCCTCAAACAGTTTTCTGAAATTCCGTATGGTTTGGAAGATATGCAAAGTTCTCTGAGGCCAATTTATATAAAATATCCAGATTTGAACTTAACAGTCAAATTTGGATCTGCCTATTTTTATGCCACAGTTACGGTTTGATAAGTTCTTGTCCTCCATCCATGCATTGATCAACATCAAAATCAACCATTAGCTATTCGAAGGCCATCTAGAGAAATCAAACACAACATGAATTTGTTTGTTGTCCCATTTCATTTAGAATGTAATTATCTCACCTTCATCTACAGCATGTATAAAAAGCAAAGCAACAAGTAGGGGAGGGAAGAGGATGTTTTCCATTTCATTTTTCTATCAAACCTAAAGATTGTAAACTCTATTATTTAGTAATTAAGCTCAGTTCTGTGATTCAACATGGTGAGTCATTGATTCAATTTTGGATCAATTATGAACTCATTGATTCTTTGAATTGAATTTGTTGAAGCTTAGTTCTTTCCTGTAAGCTTCCAAGCGGACTCCGGGTGATGCAAGGGCCTACCACAATCCAGATCTAGCTTTTCTAATCATATGCGTAGGTAATATTTGTGTGCATTTTAGTTAATTCATGCATTTTGACATTTTGATTTAAATTTGTTCTTGAACAATTCATTTAAGTTTGATTTTGATCAGCTGGCACAAAGTAATTCGATACTGTGTGTGTTAATGTTGGATTGGTTTCAGTTAGAGGAACGATCTCGTGGGCCAAATTTTGGTTAGACAAGCTAAGTGTATAATTTTGAGGATTTCATATACATTGGTCTCAAGAATCACGTACAGGTCACTGTGTGTTGACTTCTTAACCTTCACAGAGCATCGCTCTGCCTCATTAAATTTAACATCGTGAAAGCTTGTTGGTGTATTAAATCCCTATACGTAGAGCATAATTAATTCTCTTATGTTGAAAGCAAGTGTTTCATTAACCTTTGAGAGAAACAAGGATTTCCTGTGTGAGTTTGATTGGTGAATTGTGAATTGGACCAAGTGTGAACCTTTGATGCATTGATAAACCTAAATCAGAAATAGAGCATGATTTGGAGTTGTATGGTCTTTGAGATTGTATCATAAGATTGCTTCTACGTGTTTGCAGCAGTAGTCATAAAACAGAGTCATGTTAAATATTTAGCTAGGCAATAATACTTCAAATTGTTGTAGTAATAGAATAGAATCAAATAGATTTATAGCATGAGGATTGAAGAATACTTTCATTTGGCAGAATGTGGTCATGGTTTATCAATTCCTTTTGCTAAGCAGTGAGATTTTTTGAGTTTAATAGGAATAGTGTGAGTGTTGTAGTTAGTTTGGTTTGATCAAATGCTTGTAGAATCTCAATTGTTTTGATAGATAGTCTTTTAATTTCAATGTTTGTGTGTCTTTTAAATTAGGACTCCAGAGCTTAGATAGATTAGATAGTTTCCATACTTGAAAAGAGTTGATAAGTATGAACATTTAAATATCATAAGTAGGAATGGTTTTGTAGTCTTATCATAGTTAAAGTAATAATTTAGCTTCAAATAGGTTTTGAATACAGTATTTGCTTTGGTCTGATAGAGTCAATTCAATTTGATAGCATAGGGTAATTCTGAGTACAGTGTTTGCTTTGGTTTGAGTAGAGTCAATTCAATTTAATAGCATAGGGTAATTCAGAATTAGTTCACTTTCCAGAATAGTAACATAGATTTGGTTTTATAAGCAGTGTGACATCATTTCATTAAGATTTCATTAAGATTTCATTTTGTTTCATTAAAACCATTATTATTAAGGAAACTTATATACTCTAACCGTTAAGCTGAGCCAAAAACACAGTACAACTCATGTTTATGAGTCCTGGATTGACAATTAAATATTAGGAGGATTAATTATCGATTAAAACTCCCAACAACCTCTTTGATGGGGAAACCTCCTTTACATTACACACATGAACAATTCTTTGATAATTCAAATGACGAAGCCTCCTTTATATATATAGGAGTCTAAGGGGTCACAATATAATCAGAGCCATCATAACAATAATAATGTAAGGACACAACAATAACAATAGTGGGCTTCTATGAGGCAAAATAATAACCATGTGGGTAGTACATGGGCACAAAAATAACAATAAGGGGCTACATTGACAATAATAACGAGGGAATCCATTAGTATTATAGGGACCTAACATGCCCCTCTCCTTCAAGAAAGTGTTGTCCTCAACACTTGAGTAGTTTTGGATGCTTATGTATAAACGAGGACTTAGCCAAAGCCATGAATATTAAAAAGAAGTTAAACACGACAACCATACATATATTTAATATAAAACATTTATTTTTGTTACAATAAATGATAAAAAAAATATTAATTTAATTCATTGGGGTTTTTCTTTTTGGAATTTGGTTATTCTTCTTAGATGGAATCTACTCCCCACTAGAGTCAGACAACTCTATTGAAAAATAAAAAAAATGAATTTTCAACTTGATTTAAAATGATTTCCAATGAATAACAAATTAACAATAAAGTAAACCTAATTTTACAGTTTGTAAACTCCAAGGATACAATTTTGTGAAATCTCTACAGCGTATTTATTTGTACTCACTATAAATTTCTCTAACCTTGCCACCATTTAATTTTCCATGACCTTAGTATCATGTCGAATATCACCATACTTGCCATAAGTCCTGGGACTTTTCTCATTCAAGAGACCATTGAAAGTAGTCCAAATCGCAAGCTCTCGACATAGTTTCGTCAATTCTACTTTATGAGAAAAAGATTAAATGTTGGTTATTGTTTCATATTTCTTTTACCAATATCCTCCATTATTTCATTATTTTTCACTTGGGATCTTCAAAGAATGGACGTGATAAGGCAGACACTTGTGGAAACAAGAGTTATCATACCTGTTGTGGATGATTTGAATCCTCGTCTGGTGTTGAATGTATTCTATAGGGTGGGGGATCTGTAGTTCATTTCCCCTCCTTCATACATGTTATGGTCTCATCATCACACTCACATCTAAAAAAAAAAAAAATGTAGCACCAAAATAGGAAGCATCATCCAATTACATCTAAGCACTAGGGACTCTTTGCATCCAAACCCTCCATTTTCCCTCGAATTCCTGGATTCTTCTGTTAAAGCCTCCGACTACAACCACTAGAGTCAGGAAATATAATTCACAACACTCTTTTGCATCTCATGCAACGTTGGCCATGTTCTGCAGGCTAAGATCTCTTGTGTGAGCTATTATTTGTCCGATTTGATCCTGGATTACTCCAATATTTTCAAGGATGGTGTGGTTTCATATTCGTTGGTCATTCATCGTGTAGAGTTGTGAGCATTGTTATGTGTGGGCATTCAAAGTGAGTATTGATAAAGATATCGATAGGTAGGGGATGTAAATTGATAGTCATTTAAGAAAGTAGTATGGATATGCATATCAAAATGCTTGTATGCATGAGGAAAATGAAGCCACAATCGACTGAATGGGGTAAAAAACAGAGATTGAAACGAAGGCACCAGGCCACGTTTCAAATAAATCGCCCCCATAAAACTAAAAAAAATTCATTGATTCACTCTCCCTCGCACCATAACTGCAAACCTTAGACTCAGATGAAGCATATTCTAGAGATATTTGCCTACATTAAATCCTAGTCGTTTAATTAAATTAAAAAAAATAAAAAAGGTCAATGGTGCCCCATCCACCAAGGGCAGATATAGAAACACCTATGACGAGAAATGATTATAAGATATCATGTAATGCAATATTCCATCATGGTGTGTCACTGTGGCATTTTGTGCACCATGTATACATACACATTTCTTTGGGGGCGCTTCTCACTTACATATTTCCAACGTTTGGTATCCATTATAATACAACAAAGATCATAAGATATCATGTAATTCAATACTCTATCATGGTGTATCACAAAACCTTATAGGCTTGTACATAGTTGGTTTTTCAATGCACTATCATAGCTTTTGATAATGTCATTACATCCCTTTGAAACACATTACCATGGAATATTTTCCACAGACTACCATTATTGTGTGGTCTCAACTTTGATTGCATTCCCAATATGCTATATGTCCCTAACAATGTAAAGAATGGGGAAACATAAAATTAACTTTTCCATATGAAATGTAATTGTAGAGCTAAAGTATTATAGGGTTCCGCAAGAAAGTGAATGAATAGACACAGATCTTGAGATGGTGGAGACCATACCGAATTCGAATTAGGCGAATTATTAACTGTATCGAACATAATTGGTGAATTTGCAAAAAAGAATTCCAGTACGACTGAACTAGGTAACTATGGTTTACATATGAATGATTTAACTTCATTCACAAATTTAAGCTTCTATATGAGTAGTTGTAATTTGTATTACTGCAGTTTTAATTTGTGTATTATTGGGAAGGTTGTAGTGGAACAACAATTTTTGTACTTTGATTTCAATAAATAACAAATATTTTGTTTTTGTTTGTTTGTAATATTAGCAGAACTACATCTTCATCATGTCCAATATCCTTGATGGGGGAAATTGAACTAGTGACTTCACATTTATCTTGAAAAAAATATCAAAATTTTAGATTATATACTAATTATTTGATTTGTAGTTTAGATTGAATAACACTCTGGATGGATTATGTATTTTAGGTGTTATGCCATTGGAATGGCACTTTGGTATCTAATGATGTTAGATGTTGGAGGAGATCAAGTATCTTCCTCGGGCCTTGTGTCATGATTTTCCCATTTTCTTATATATATATATATATATATATATATATATATATATATATATAATATATATATATATATATATATATTATATATATATATATATATATATTATATATATATAATATATATATATCATTCGTCATTATGTTCTGCTAGTCCGAACAAGCAGAAAAAACACCAAGTTGCGATGTTCACAAAAACAATAAGGGGAAATTTCCTCGAGCCATCTCCTTGGTGTATTGAGGCTCGTGGCCATGAGGTCCTAAAATTTTAAAGCCATTATCAATGTTGTGTGGGGAGTTATGTGCCCTTTAATATAGTTTTTTTGTCCTCTTGACATGCTATTCAAATGGATTCAAAGATGGTTAATCAACCAATTTAGCTAACATGAAATGCTCCAAACCACACAACTACTCAAGGGAGTTACAATGTAGATTTTAGACCATTAGAAAACCCTGAGCATTGAAACCATCTAATTCTTCTGCCACAACAACAATATGATTGTGCATAAACCCACTATCACATTATTCATGAACTAAGAATTTATAAGCATATCACAGTTCAAGCATTCAAGGCTAACAATGATACATCAGGAATTGTAAACCCACTAGTAAAACAACGTAAGTCCACTAAGTGAATAATTGATTACATCATTACATTCCTTAGTCATAAAATTCAAGTGAAGAAGCACAAGCACACAACTAACATATCAACCATAAACATGATATTGGAAAACAAGGCCTAGTCATTCATCATTCCATAGACATAAGATATTTCATGCCAACTATGTGCATAATAGCAAACATCACCATTATTCAGGCATCCATTAACATTGAGGGGTATACATAAATATGAAATGCAAGAAACATCAATTTTCATAACTCAAATATATAACTACAAAAAACCTATTTGAGTATGTTAAGATGGTTGGAAATTAAAGGAGGGACTTCAACTCTCCACTCAACCATAGGCTAGTTGCACTACAAATTTATTATTGTTGACAACCCTCATGTTGGATCCAAGGTCTAAGGGGATGTTTGCTTAGGGAAAATTCACACTAAAGCTTAGTAGACACCCACGAGATGGAGTTCACTATATTTGTGGTTCAACAATTGCTCTCTGGTAGTAAGCTCCATAATGACTCACTTTCTCTCTAAGTTCAATCACAGGGCTTCACCCAAGGTCCTGATGGGATATTGCTCCGATCTAGGAGATTGAATCCATTGTTTAGGCAGTTTCACAATTGTATTCTCATAGCAAGCACTACAGGGGTCTAAAGATGGTTTAATAACTCTTTCAGTAAGCACCACTATTGCATAGAATTCCTTCTCCAAGTGGTTTAACAACCATACAACAAGCACCATAGTGATTATGTCATCCATCGAGCTCCCCACTAACCACACAGGCTTAGACAGACAATCTAGTGGACTTAAAACACATAAATTCAAGGAGTATCATCCCAAATAACTAATCACTAGGCTTAGTCACAACTCCAACACCGCTCGTTGCTTTCACTCTAGTACTTCTTTCATTCCACTAGACGTTCTCTTTATCTCCTCACTCTTCTGCCTCAACTTTGAGCCTTGTCTTTTCTCTTGATATAACAGATTTCCCTGGCCTCAATCCATGAGGGGGAGACATGGATTGGCACAATCCTTGCTCATGCACCCAATCCCATCTATTCAATTTCTTCCAGGGCCAATGGTTGAGTGATCCGAAAGGGTGCTTAAGGATTTGATGGGGTCGACTATCATTTGCTCACAACACACAACAAGCCCTCCCCCTTAAGATTTGTATCTGTATGTCCCCTCCTCCGATAAGCCACCAATCACATTGATATTCATTTTTTAAGTGTTTGCAGGTTCAGTATCATTCAATCATGACTCTCATGTTGTTGATACACCATTATGTCTCCATACATGGGGTGAAGAAAAAATGTTGTTATAATACAAGCCAAACTTTTGAAGAAAAGATTCTTCAATCCCTAACTCACTTTCTCAATGAGTTTTACCTTAAATTTAGTAACTCTTGAATTCACAAATGTAGACATCCCTAATTCCAACTAAACTATCTATTAAAACATCATCTAAGTTTTTTTCCCCGCAGCAACCTTCTATGCCATGGTAGCCTTTTCTTACACTAGACATTTGAATATGAATCTAGAATTCACAGGACAGGGTTAATAACACTTGGTAAACTTTGAGGTAACTAGGGGCATTAATTTTTTGGTTTTAGTGAGTTCCCTTTACCGGGTGCCAATCACGATTGATATATAGAGAGTGGTGAAATGACTTATAGAAGAACGATAGAAGAACGATTGAAATTACTACTTAATAAATACCATCATCCATGGAACTAAATGCAACATGATAAAATTTGCGGGTCATGGATACGCAGTGGGTCCCATTAGATTGTGTCGTACTTAGCTCCCTTTTCAATTTAGATTGCTTTTATATTCCGATTTAGACCGTGGGTAATGTTTAAAATGGCTGCACTTTGGAACATGATGTGCTATGGAAACCATAGATCACTTCACAACTCAACCATTAAATCTTATTGGGTTACATCTTAATTTTAAATTTCAAACAATTAATTTTCGATTTTATAAAAATTAATTCGTTTATAAAAATATTATCCACAATTAATCCAATGTTAGGATTCCATTCGTTAAAAATTTACTAACTGCCAATTCAAATTGTTCTTAACAATCAAGGTTCATTTATCAATATGAAAACACGGGTTTCTCTTTTATTATTTCTTCTTCTTATTTTTTAAAAAAGCTTACAAACTTAACCGTGACATTACCTAGATATAATAATTCTCTTTTATTATTTCTTCTTATTATTATTTAAAAAATCACTACACACTTTAATTTAAAGGTAAAAATAAGATATTCTTGAGAGTTTAAGGTATTCCTTATAAAAGTAAACCAAATATAATATGATCAAAGACATCATATCACATGTGAAAATTGATCATTTATTTTACGTTCTTAAAGTTTTTAATACAAAAGTCAATAATAACATGTGAAAGTTGCTATATAATACTTGTATAAAAGTTATATTAAATATTTTTAAATTTTATTTTAAAAGTTTTAAAAATAAGGTGGCTTTATTGAATATTTATATATATTTTAATAAAAAACTATTAATTAAGAAAATTAAATAAATTGATATTTTTTTTTAATTAGTATGAAATACTTTTTCCCATGGGTGTAGAATAAATAGTGATGGGGTGTACTATTAAGTCACTCTGTCATGTAAAGGTCACCAGTTCGAAATTCTGTGGGCAAAAATCCAACCATGTTAAACACTGGTGTGGCCTAGGTCATGTGCGATCCCCGGTATTGAAGAATCTAGGAGCAACTTGAATAAGTGATTTCTCTTACTTTGATAATTGTTTATGCTGTATTTTTATTTAACTTGATTAGCTTCATCTTTACTTAATTACTATAGTGTTTCTTAATCATCAAACTACCAAACAATGAAGAACAATGAGACAAGAGGACACAAAATATAGGTTGCTATCCAGGGCCAAAACCTCTCCTCTTGAGAGGAAAACCCACAAGAATTCTTCTCTTCTTCTAGAATGTTCAGATAACGAAATCCAAGACCTATGACCCTTGACAAAGATCCCAGCTCCAAGACCAAGTCAAGCCTTCCTTTGATGAGCTCCTCTTCCACAAATTCAACATCAGTAAAACTCGATTAACAACTTTAGCTTTTCGGTCTTAACTTCAGATTTTGGTCACTGCTTTAGTACTGTACTTTTTGGGATGTCTTAGGGAAAATTATGAGTCTCTTTCTCCTTTGCTTGAGATGCTTATAATTCCTTAGTAATTCGGCTCCTTTTCCTGATCCTTTGGCTCCCAAATTTCTGCTTCTTGACAATTCTGAAATTTTGGTCTTGCTGCAGTTGCAGTGGTGCCCTAGTCTCTTCACACGTATGAGAATTTCAGCCCAAAAAATAGTCCTAAAAGCTTAGATTCTCCTTCCTTGAAGTCTTATCTTCCTTTGATAGTTCTAGGTCACCTTTTCTTTCCTTGATCAAACATCTTATGAGCTTCATGGATGATCTCAAATGTGGTCGACTTCCCTCTTATATATAGGCTTCTAGGGAGCCCTAATAGGCCGGCATGTCATCTCTAGGTGGTCTACTTTACTATTTGATAGGTTGACTTGTTGATAAGGTCTTGGAGGGTCTTTTATGACTCAAATAAAATTCTTTTACTTGATACATGATGCCCAACTGGGTCTTATACATATTACAATGACTCTTTTTAATTTTTGACTCAATGACAAAACCTAGAAGCACTGAATGGGCGCTTGACCTACAAATAAAATAATCTTGAGCATGAAACCTATGCTTCAAAATTTGTTTTTCTCTTTTCATCAAATACATAAAATCATGATTACAATTGACATTATGAATATCATACCTAGTTACACATTCTCCAATACTCCCTCTTAATTATGGAGGTATTCATAATCCATACAAGGTACTTGGGGATTCTCATACTGAAGAATTCTCATAAGAAGAGTCGAACTAGTAAGCCATATCATAAGCTATTATTTCATCCTATCTCATTGCATGTCATCATATCAACCAACATTGTCATATAGTGAGGCCTTGACTAAGAGCTCTATCTCTCCACAAGAATAGAGCCCAATGTTGGGGAGACAATGACTAACATACACCTTCATCATTATCTCTCAAGGACCATACCCTTCTTGGATTAACACATCCTCATGGAATTTCCTCTTCAACTACTCTTACCTATTAGATGCCCTACCTCATCCTCAAAAAGTATCAGAAACAATCTCAGATGCTTACCCAATCCTCCATTCTTTCTTCATAGCATGAAGACACAAACGATGTGTCTATCTCTCCCTCTCAACTAGGTAGGATCAATTCATTCCTATAAAATGAATATACCCAAGCTCCCTCTTAACAAGGGAATTTCTATCAACAACAACTCTCTTCGATGGAGATACTATCAGCTGCTTGTAGCACTCCTTATTTTTTCATCGTGTCATGAACTTCAACTTGTTCATCATGGATCCTTCTTCTTGTAGGGCATTGACCATCTTCATAACCACTTCCTTTAAACGAAACATTGTGTTGAACCAATATTCATGTCATCCTTCTCTTCATTAGAAAGTGATCTTCTAGTCCACATCTGGCTATCCTTCATACAACTACCTTTTCTAAGTCATCATTCTTTCAGGATCTTCCATCCAATCTCATTAATGCTAGTTGTAGGTGACTTTTGCAACCCTCTTCTTGTAGCCTTGTTTCAACCCAACTATATGTTTTAAAAAATCAAAATTAACATCAAATCAAAGTTACCTTTTTATGATGGCCTTTCATCATGACATCCCTTCCTACATCAATGCCTTTTCGCATGTTGTATGAATCCATATCCAATACACACATTACCAAAGTTTTCCTTTCTCTAATGTACATTTCAGGGTCTCCATGGAGATTTCATATCTAATCTTACTAGTTATCAAATGTTGATCGCTTATCTTATCTTACTTGACAATAGATGCATCTTCTCACGAACTCTTCTTTCATATTTCTTTGCAAATTTCTTCCTTAGAATATTTTTGTACATCATTCCTTTATTATAGGAACCATGCTTGTTAACCACCTCATATTCGCCATGAGGTCATATTATGTTGATTTCATCTTTTCAATATATATAAGAGTTCAAGGCATATTATCTACATGCCTTCATGTGTCATCCAAATGGAAGAGTTTCTTCTTCTTTCATCATGCTCATGAAATAGAGCATTTTAACCCATACTATTTGCAACCATATAATGACATGAATTTATTTATCTATTACCAAATATATACATAACTCTTCCTTAATGTGGTCATCGTGACTTCCTTCCAGCAACTTCCTTTTCTTTCTTGAAGATGAGAGTACTTTAATCAACTTGACATGTTGCACAACTTTCTCACCATACCTCCATCCTTCTTAATGAGCAGATCCCACACAAGGTGAAATGTAGACTTTCTGTGATACACTTGTTTCTTCTAAGTAGAGATGAAAATTCTAATGAAGATTCCAATGGAGGACTTTGATGATCCTGATTGTCCAAATGTTCCTTCTTAATTATGGTGATATATGATTATGTCTTTCATCTTGCTAGATGACTTACTCCAACCATGTATACTGCTACTTTTCTTGTCCTTCTAATCCGATGAGCTACTTCCTTTCTATCATGATGATTACTTCAGCCATGTGGATTTATACTTCAACTATCCTTTCATGCTTAAATGATGATATCATCTTTATTTATGCTATAATGCATCCTATCATGTTGTGATGCATTCAATTATGACAACATTTTTTCTACAGAACTGCAAAGAATTAAGTACATGGTGTTATCTCAGTCATAGTAGAGGTATTTTACTTCCTCTTTATTTTTCTTCTTCTTTTCAGGTTCTTCTACTTCTTCGGTGACATTGGATTCATTTATTTCCTTTGTCTTTTTATTGTCCTTCTTATTTTTAGGATAATTCCTTTTGAAATGTCCATATTCATTACATTCATAGGATTGGATCTTTGACATGTCAATTCTCTTTCGAAACTTCTTTCAGGAGGCCCAAACTTCCCAAAATTTCCTTTATTCCTTGTTGATGTTGCATATGCTTGCGTTGATTTTGTTGATCCAACATCATTCTTCGCCTTTAATTTAGATTCTTCAATTTTGCATAGTGACTACAAATACCTGAATGGAGTGATTTCCTTCTTCCCATAAATGCTTGACACAAAGTTTCCCCATTCATTAAGTAGTGCATTGAGCACAATGGTGGTCATCTCACGATCAAACATTACTTCTCCAAGTTCTTGTAGTTGGTCTCTAATTTCAGATACCTTCATGAAATATGAATTTATCCCTTCTTCCCTTGAGATTTGCATCTTGTATAATTTGGTTCTCAAATATATGATTTCACCTGCAATGCTAACAGAAAATAATTCCACCAATTTTTCATATATATCCTTTGTTGTCTTCAACTTTGCAACATAAGGGATGAGAGAATCCTTGATTGACTCTATGAGGATCCTTTGTGCCCTTATCTCTCCTTTCATGTACTTTGATAGTTCTTTAACTTTCGCTTGAGATGGTTTGGTGATGGATCCATTTACATATTCAATAGCTTCATTCTCCATGAGAATTAGATCAATTCTCTTCTTCCATGCAAGGAAGTTCAAGGTTCCAATCAATTTATTGTTCTCCTTTCAGATTAATATCATTAGGTTAGTAGATTGATACATAAAAATATAGAATACTTACTTGTCAAGTAAATATGCTCCTTGAAAATGATATATTCAACTTGATGCCTTCTTTGATGATGATGACTTCCTTGATGATGTCTTCTTGATGATGATGACTTCCTTGATGATGTCTTATTGATGATGATTTCTTCCACTACTCCTTTGATGTTGACAACCAAAAATGCCTTATTTGATGATTTCTTCCTTTTTCAAATATGAAAATAATTATTTTCTAGATGATATGTTTGAGATGAGATCCTTTATTTAATGAGAGGGATATTATCTTGATTTCTTTGATGATGATGGCAATGCTTCCTATTTCTTCCTTGGATGTAGAAATGTAGAATGTGGAGATGAATATAGGGAGGGTCTTTGACGTCTTCTTCTTCTTGTGATGAAGTGATCCTTGTGATGTGATGGACAGTCCTCCTTAATGCCTTTTGTTTTCCTTGATGTCTTGATGTCTTTTGATACTTATTAGTTCCCCTTGCGCTTAACCCTTATGTATATTTCTTCAATTGAATGATCTTTAAGATGCCAGTTTGACTTCTTGTTGTCGCCTTAGCTCTAATCCCATGCTGAGAAATCTAGGAGCAGCTAGAATAGTTGATTTCTCTTACTTTGATAACTAATTGTGATGTATTTTTACTTAACTTGATTAGATTATTATAGTTTTATTTAATCATCAAATAGCTACCAAACAATGAAGAATAATGAGACAAGAGGACACAAAATGTAGGCTTCTAGCCAAGCCCAAAAACTCTCCTCTTGAGAGGAAAACCCACAAGAATTCTTCTCTTCTTATATAATGTTTAGATGACGAATTCCAAGACATATGAACATTGACAAAGATCCCTGCAAGGCCAAGTCAAACCTTCCTTTGATGAGCTTGTCTTCCACAAAGTCAACATTAGTAAAACTTCCTTACCAACTTTAGTTTTTCAGCCTTAACTTCAGATTTCGATCACTACTTCAGTACTGTACTTTCCATCCTGTCTATAGCTTGAGTAATTGATAATATACTTTATGTTTTTGAAGTTTTTATATACAAAAGTAAATAATAACATGTGAAAGTTTCTATATAACACTTCTGCAAAAGTTATATTA
>APFE031145623.1:289133-380490 GCA_000404065.3 Pinus taeda
TGATGGGATGTGATGTTAAGTCACTCTGTGATGTGAAGGTCACTGGTTTGAAATTCTGTTCGAAAAAATCCAACCATGTTAAGGGTTGGTGTGGCCTAGGTTAGGCGTGATCCCTGATGTTGAGAAATCTAGAAGTAACTTGAATAGGTGATTTCTCTTACTTCGATAATTGCTTGTGATGTATTTTTACTTAACTTGATTATATTCTTCTTTACTTGATTACTATAGTGTTATTTAATCATTAAAAAACTACCAAACAATGAAGAAGAATGAGACAAGAGGAGACAAAATGTAGGTTGCTAGCTAGGGCTAAAACCTCTCCACTTGAATTGGGTTCAATTAACAAATATAATCACATACATTTGCACATCAAATAAACATTGTAATAGAAACCCATATCGTAACACAATATAATCAGATGCATTAACAGAATACATAGTAATTGCAGAATACTTCTCTTTATTGATATCTCCAGTTTAATACAGACTCTATCAACCCTGCACACATAGTTGTAGGGGTCCGCGTGCTCAGCTACAAACTTTTACCCTAGGCCTTTGCGCACTTAGATTTTGAGCCTCTACCTACGCTATGACCTAAAAACACTTAGACTTATCCAAGCTAGATCACTCTGTAGAAACCATCTCAACTCTAGTTTTCTTCCTAACCACTTAGATCTTACTTACTTAGCTCCTTTTTATACAATCCCATGGTTCACATACCATGGGTAGATCTTTACAACCAACTTGACACTTTACAAAATAAGGGTGGACAACCCTTTATGACTCTTGACACCTTCGCACTTCGCGACCACAAAATGCGGAGACTTTACAACTTTATTATGAAATTGTCCCAAAATATGGCCTTTTAGCCCCAAAATTTCTCTTCGGGAATCCGTTCCCAATAGTCCCCCAACACAAACTTGGTGACTTGCCTTTGAGTCACTCTGCGAGTGCAGAGATCTTGGCGTGAAGACCTCCCAGCTCAACTTGTATGATTGCCACCTCGGCGGTGCACTGCGTGACCACTTGCTTCACTTCTTCGACCAATTTCTCTATTGCTGGTCCTGAACTATTAGCTTGAAGCTTCTACTGAGTCGCCTACAGACTAGCAAGCTTGCCTTCAATGGAGGTCATGACCAAATAGGCCTCATCCAACCAAGGCTTCAAGCGCGCCTTTAGCACTGCCTCTTTGTGCTGAACTACATCTACCTGTTCCTACAGTGTTTTGGCCTCCTGTAGCTTCTCAAGTCTCTATGTGAGGGTGACAGTGCATGTTGTTCCTTTCACCTCATCATAGTGCTACTGCAGTTCTCATGACTCTATCTCCAGCCTTTGTACATTAGGATCTTCTTGCAGACTGGTCAGTACCTCGAACGACTGTTCAAACAGCCTTGTGCAGTATGCTACTACACTATCTACTGTTATTATCACCTCTATGACAGTGGTTGTGTTATCACCTAGATTTACGTTAGGTTGAAGGGAGGCAACTTCCAAGGTAACCACAAACCAAGCTTAGCCTTGTAGCTAGCCCTACAAGGCTGGGAGAGGGCTCTATCCTAAGGAATCTTAGTTGATATGACTAGATCAGGTAAGAATTTTAGGCTAGGTATATTAGCATGGGAGTTTTGATTGGTTTTGTTGATGTTTTGTTGGATCAAATGGAGCTGGGCAGTTTAGTTCTAGGAAATTAGGTTAAAAATGCAGAGTGTTCTATGGGGCAAGGTAGGCATAGGCTTTAGCACTTTAGGCTTAATGGTGTGAGGTGTTTAAGACTGATGAGGAGTTGAGGAGGGCATGTGACAATCATGGATCTTGCTCAAACAGTAGAAAACATGAAATATTGAATGATCCCAAGGCAGAGCATCGTTACAATGGATCCTACCTATCTAACTTGAGAACATTCAATAAGAAACAATGAAATGGATGATGGCATACATAAAACATGTAAACAAATGATTACAAAAGAAGAAACTGTGCTAAAACTCCATACCACAGGGATCCCATAAAAATAGTTGCAAATCCTATTAATCTCCTTGCCAAACTAGTTACAATGATGTACAATCAAGCTCTGAGCATCCAAATGAGTCCAACCTCTCACAAAGAGAAAGAATAAGAAGAGATATAAAAGCCTTCAATCTCCTCCCATCTTCAGGGGTCAAATCCCTAAGATGAGGAGCTGATCTAACTGATACTAAACAAGGAACAAGAATATAGGCATTATCAACAACTTGCCTCCAAAAGTGAAAATTTGATTCATTTGACTTCAAACTAACTCCTAAAGCAATGAATCTACCTTATACAAATTTTTAACCATCATATTTACAAGCCATGACATCATTTACAATAGTAAGTCATTCACCATGAGAGAGAATCCATGATCATAGTAAAAAATTGGAAATATAGGCATCTTGAAGGTCCCTTTTGAAGGCCCTCAAAATTAGAAAAATAGGCATCCTGAAGGCTTTCCTAGCATCCAAATTGAGCCCATGATAGCTCATTTGAAAGGTTGTCAATTCTAATTTCTAGAACACCTATAATATCTGAATTTGGAGCTCATTTGACCCCTCAAAACGTGATTCTTCCAAGACTGCTTCTGTGTGTCCAAAAAGTGGCAGAAAGGTCATTTTTAAGATGTTTTTTGACCTTTTGGTGGACCAGTTCTGCTCCAAAACTTTTGAAACTTTCTAGGGTGCATGTACTCACTGCCTTGAATCCAAAAATTTAAGCCATTCCTCCATTGGATGCCCCTAGGAAAAGCGCAGCGCTGGTGGCGCTACGCTTCTGGGCAACTTTCCTGTGTGTTAAAATTCAAAATTTGCAAATGACAAAATTTGCCCAAAACTTGCCCAAATTTTGTGTGAAGCACCACCATCATGTGCTTTTATGAGCCAAGGAAGCCTCAACCAACATTCTAAGTCTATCCTCCTCTTTCTTTCCCTTCAAGGCCAGCCTTAACCTAGCTTTCAGCTTCTTGATTCTTATGTTGCAAATCCTATTGCGAGTCCTGTAATGATAGGCTATGTGTCTGATCATCTTATTGTCTCTGTTGGCCTTTCGTAGTAGCTTCCCAAGGTGCAAGTTGACTCTCTCAAGCTAAGTCTCTCTATCATTTTCAATTTCCTGCTCAATAGGGGTCAAAGTGACTTGTGTTTCTTTGTCACTTTGTCATTTCACCTTGAGCACTTGCAGCTCCATGAGGTCTTGTTTGTCACTCAACTATTTGTTTTCCTGCTCTAAGCGTGTGATGACATACTTGGCCCTATCTAAGTTATCCATCAGAGCTTGCACTTGAGCCTCCTTTTCCTGTATGATGATGTCTTTTATTGTCTCCCTCTCTTGAGCCTCTAAGTCAATGGTCTCAATGTCATGCTATTTAGACTCATCATGTTCTGCCAAGTCAAAGTCCCTTTCCTCCTCATCATCATCCGACATCTTTTCCTTTCCCTTGTGCAGTTGTTGCACCTGTACCTACTATGTCGATGAAGAAGGCAAGTCCCCTTCCTCATCCCGTGGAGAAAATACTTTCCTAGCTGCTGCAAATAATCTCCTTGTGTTCCTCTGATATGTCATGTAGGTATCGGGCACCTCAGTAACTCTAGTCTCTTTGGCCTTCTCATCTGTCTTCACCTGAGCACTGTTGGAAGGTCTTCCTTGTCCATGTTTGCTAAGTTTTTGGTTTCACACTTCTATAAAGGGATAAAGGGAATGAATGGGAGTCCTTTAGAAGTGTAGGGATGTATTGGGGTATACTTAGACAATCAAGGGTAAGATATGAATTATGAGAGTGATGGAAGGGGGTTTTAGGATGAGGGATATAATGAAGGAATATAGATGAGGGGACTAGTAGTGATGTAAAGAGGGGTTTCTAGCTCTAATGATAGGTGATGGGAAGAAACAAAGGGGTTTAGGGTTTTGTAGAATAAATAGAGCAAACTAGGGTTTACTTTTAATCATGAAGAATGGCGCTTATGACTTTCATGTGCAAGCAAAAAATGAAGGTGAGGAGGGTAACTTACTTGGAAAGTGGAAAAGAGCAGAAAATTTGATGATTTTTTGAAGTTATGGAGGGTTTGGAGGCTTGTTGCTCAACGAGTAGCGCCTTTGCCAAGACGCGCAACGCCTAGCTCTACACGCAACACTTTTTACAGGCCACTTTTGGAGGCCTTCCTCGTATCCAAATTAGACATGGGATAGCTCATTGGAAAGCTTGTCGAGTATATTTTCCATAACATTTTTAATTTTGTAATTTGGAGTTCATTTGCCTTGTCAAAAGCTCAATCTCCACAGACTGGTCAAAAAGTGTAGAATGAAGCTGCCAAAATACAGAGTGCTATTGCAGACAACTTTTGGAGGTCTTTCGCAACTCCAAATTGAGCTCATGATAGCTCATTGGAAAGCTCTCTATTTCTAGTTACGATTTAACTCATAACAAAAGCCATTTGGTCACTCCAGCTAGGAGAAAATATTTATTTTCCCAAGGTCACTCCAGAAGTGCATCAACTCTCCTAAGGCAATTGTATTTTTGACATTTCTCTAAAAACGTGACACCTGTGTAAAAATTGAAGGAGGTTTTTATTCCTTGGCCTATTTTGGACAAAAACTGTTCTCACATTTTCCAAATTCTTCCATGTTTGGTCTAAAACATAGTTTGAATAAAAACTAGCCCAATGCATGTCAAATGATATGTCCCTTGGAATGACTTACTGAAAAATGATGGAGACATGATGTGTATGAGTTGGAATGGCCTCGTACTCACTGAAATGATCTCCCTTATGCCTCATATATTCAGATGTTTCTGATTTCATAGGCAACCCTAGATCAATGGGTAAGGAAATTAGGGTTTAGTACTTGTTGAAAATGATGGTTTGGACACCCTTGGGAAAAAAGAACCCCCTTTGGCATGCACTTAACCCTTTGAAACTTTACCCTTTCACTTGACTATTTCCTTTGAAAAATTGATCTTTTGATGGTCTAGCATCTTTGGAACACTAAGTTAACAACTTGGGATGGTGAAATTATTACATTTGAAAGACATAAAATTACATAATGAAATAAGCATTTCTCTTTACAAATCATCTTCACATGGTGAAGGGATGTTATTTGATCACCCTTTACTTGCTGGTCTTATGCAATGGAATGGAACCTTGGCAACCCTAATGACCTAATGAAACCTTGAAAAACCCTAAAGATCTAATGATACCTTGAAGGACCGAATTTCAAGATGACATAATGACCTCATGACTAATACAAATGGCATGATAAAAATAACTTTATGGATGATGTATAGTCAACAACATATGAAACTATGCCAGCAAGTAATCACATTTAGGGAGAGTGATGTTTTTGGACTAGGACTACCATCAGTGACTAATTTTTTGCATGACCCAGTGGAATGATAAAAAATTGTTGAATCAGACCCCTAAAATGATATGAAAAGAGGATTTTTGATCACTGATGGAAAGATGCAAATATTGACACTAACAGGTTGCACGCTGCTCCTTTACTTCAGGCGGAGTTGAAGGTTAGGCCTTCAACTACAACTTTGCAATCTGGAGGTTTAGCTCCAGTTGAACCTTGGCCAACTCTGTGTGAGTGTCGCACACCCCCATAGCAAGTTTGCGAATGCGCACCTCTACCGGTTCTCCCTTAGGAATGGACACCTCCAGGACCATTCGACATGCTTCCTCTACAACCTGAACTATGCATTTATTTCAATCGATTATGTCGTTCACAGTGGTGATGGAAGAGTCTCGTTGTAGGGCCATCTTCACATTATCGATGTTTTGTTCATTGATTACCATTAAAGCACATTGTTTGCAGGCCCTCATCTCCACGATAACCCCATCCTGCAGTAAGTTTAGCACCTTGCTGGGAAGCGCTGCCAAGTTTAGCCCTACTCCCTTGAGGGCACTGACAGTGGTCCTGTAAGCTTCAATCTCTGTGGTCAGTGCTCTCTCCGGCAGCACTATCACGCGGGAGTCCTTTGCATGCAGCATCTTGACGGTTTCTAAAGTTCTGATGGTGATGTTGGTGGGCGTCATGTCGGTCTGTGATGCACATATTTGCAACTCATGCAGACCTGTCTAGATGGCCCCCAATACTTGTTATTGTTGCTGCTCAAACTGATGTAGTACCTCCCTGGTGAAATCGCGCACTGTATCTCCAATGTCATTCAACTCTCCCTCTGTTAGGGTGATTAGGTCCAACGACGTCTTAATGGCCTTGGATTTCTTCTGTGACCCAACTTTTCCCTGTCCTCTTGGATGCTTGATACAGAATGATGCTGTCTACAGGTCCACTCCATGCTACTTTGTTTGCTTGTCCGTTTCTTCCTCTATTTTAGGTGAGTGAAACCTCAGACCTTTGTTAGAGCCACAGTTTGCTCTGCCCATCTACTCTTCCACTTGTTATGCGGCATTGCGCTCTGCCTGGGCCTTGTCATCGGCCTCCTTGATCCTGTTCTCATCTAGGTGCGCCATCTTGAGCTTGGCCTCCTCCTTTTTGCACTTCGTGGTGAACTTGCTCGATCCCATCGACGAGTCCGAGGCAGTGTGCCACTCTGCCAGCCAACGATCAAGAACTGCATTGATCGCATCATTAGTTTCCAAGTAAGGAAAGTCATGCCACTTCTGCTTAGGGTCCTTCCATTCCCTGATCGATACGCGGTGAAAGTATGCCTTGAACTCCATGTACTCCTACAGTTTGGAAAAAATAGTAGGCGAAAATCGCGACTTGTGGTTAATAGCCATGCGTATATTCATTTCCATGAAGATCCAAAAGATCTTTCTATCCTTGATGCGTTGAGCATCCTTGGTCACCCACAGCGAAGCTTACTTCGTCGCTTCTAGCAGATCTAGCGTGACCAAGGGGAATTGGCTGTCTTCAGGAAGCTCCGAGGCTACCATCACAATGGACAACAAGATCCATGCATAATGGAAGGTCTTGTTGAGCTCCTGTGCCTTGCCGTAGTTCGTGAGGAACTCACCGCAGAGATAGCGTGCCCAATTAAACTGAAATCCTTCTGCATATTGGGTTGCTAGAGCGATGATGGGTGTTGACACTTCATCTGTGCGACACTTGTGCATAACGTTTCCTACCAAAATCTGCGTGACCACCTTGACTGCAGGATCACAGATACTCGAGATGGCATAGCCTCATGGTTTTTCACGAGCTTGAATTTCTCCTTCATGGCCTCCACGAGGGTATGCTTGCCACCTTTTCCGCCAAACATCATGGCCAGATTTTCCCCTGTATATGGCAATCATGTTATCCTATGGATCAACATGTTGATGATGGGTATCGGCTCCTCCAGCCACAAACACCCATCGTGTACCAAGAATAGCAGTTTCTTGATTACCTATAATGTAATGGGTGTGTGATTGTAGTGCGACACCCATAGTAGGTTGAGCAGATCTGCCTTGTCTACACCCTTGAGCCACTTCTGCGGTTCCAACGCAGTCATCCCAGTGGTTGTATGAGCAATGCGGTGCATAAGTTGGCCTTTCACCAAGTGAGGAAACTTCTCAGTGTTAGTTAAGTCCTAATCTTCCAATTTCAACAATGGAACCCGCCCCAAGTGGGGTCCTTCAAATACAATCTCGTCCAGTAGCAAAGGTATGTGCAAGGTGACCTTGCCTTCGTCAACGTCCTTCGGCACCTTGGTCTTACCCTTGTGCGAAGGGACGTATTTGGGAAACTTAGTAATAGGGTCAAAACCCTCAACTTCAACGTCCTCCACTTCCACCCCCATAGCCTCATCATCCATCGGGATGTCCTCAATCTCTTCCTCCTTTGGTTCGAGGTTAATAGTTTTTCCCTTTTCCTGTGCGGTGGGCTTGTCCTTCTATGGGTTTCTTTGAGGCGACACACGCATGGGTGTCGCAGCCTGCTTGCCTTTCTTATCCTTTACACTCTCATTGGTTGGGGTAGACTTTGGTCTAGGCGTCCGTGGTGACTTGGGGACTTCAACTAGTACCTATGCAACCTCCAGAGTAGCTCCGTCTACCTCCATAACAACTTCCAGCACAACCCCCTTGACTGTTACTGCTTTGGTGTCCATAGCTTCTGATCCTGGGATAATGTCATGGATGATATTGCTGTCGGACTCTAGAAATCGATCAAACGCTGGCCAATCAAGAAATTCTTCGAAGAATGCGTAGGTCATGCATGTCTAAGAGCTCACCAACTCAATGCTCAAAATGCCAAGTGATTTTTGTTGGGTAGCCACATGTAATTTATAGGCCATTTTAAATTCAAATCCAACCATTCCCCCTGAATTTGGTTCATTAATGCCAGATTGGCGACATATTTTCAAGGATCTTACCCATAAATTTTGTCTTAAATGCCACCCCCCGCTCCATTTTCCCGTGTTCTCACCATGAAATCATGAACAGTGACTTTAACGATCACTTTCCAGCTAGCCTGCATGGTTTTTCCCTGGGTAGTGCAACTTTCTCCACGCTTTTGCGAACTCTGTGACATCTCCTCATTCTGCGCAATCCCCCGATCGCGCAGTTTCCAAACCCGGGCAATGTAGTTTATAGCCCTACGCCTCCTTTCATCTGCCTGGAGCGCTAAGACTCTGCTACCTTCATATAGTCACCTAGCCTGATCACCGATGTATGGCTTCAATCTACTGCCATTCACCTTTCCTGGGAAGGGATCTCCATTCAATTTAAGAAACTGAACTGCTCCACCATCGGTAATCTCCTTAATGACATAGGGCCCTAGCCAATGCATCTTGAATTTCCCTGGAAATTGATCAAAATTGTTGTCATATAACAAAACCAAATCATTTACCTTAAAGGTGCATAGTTTAATGTGTCGATCATGCCATGCTTTTTCACGTTGCTTTTGGACTTGTTGGTGAAATCCAGCCAGAAACCTTTCTTCCTCAAGCTCAGCAAGCTGTGTGAGCTTCTCTTCCAGGGATCCTTGATCCTTCATACCTGTGAATGCTGCTATGCACAGACTAGGCACAATGTATTCCATTGGCATCACCACTTCAACACCATATACAAGCCTAAAGGGTTTCTGTCCAGTCAACTTTTTGCACATCGTTCGATAAGCCCATAGTACTGTGGGTATGTGTAAGTCCTAATCATTTTGCTGAGCATTGCAAGCCTTGGTCAACGCATTCCCCAATACCTTATTAAATGCTTCCATCATCCCATTAGCCTGTGGGTGATAAGGCGTGCTTTTCTGGTGATATACCTGTTCCACCGTCAACGAGCTGATCATTTCATTCAAAAAGTGCATACCGCGATCACTCATCAAAATCTTTGGACACCCAGATCACATCAGTACATACTCAAATAGAAACTTCATAGCAGTCGCGCCTATGTAGTTCTTCACAGGTTGTGCCTCCGCCCATCAAGTCAAATATGCAGTCGCGGTGATAATGTACCACGCTCCCGTCTTGTTTCCTTGAGGCTAAATGGGTCCCACAAAATCTATTGCCCATTTCTCAAAAGGTTGCAACGTCATCTGCGAGTTTAGAGGTAGCTCATCTCTCCGTGATGGCATGCCAATCCTTTGACACATGTCACATTCCCTGTAATATGATTTTGAATCCTTATGGAGGGTTGGCCACCACAACCCTGCGCGTAGAATCTTCTGCGCGGTCGCCCTTCCTGCGTAATGCCCTCCTGCGACACCCCCATGAGCATCTACAAGGATACTTCTTCTTTCAAAATCTAGTACATATCGTCACAATACTTCATCAGACCCCATTTTGTACAAATGTCCGACAATGACATAAAAGTCTGTCGCATGCACCACCAACTCTTTTTTCTGTTGGGTGGTGTAGCCTTCTAGGGCAGTTCATGTTATTAGGAAGTGTATGATGTCTTCAAAGTGACCATCTGTGACGCGCACTTCAAAGAGTTATGCGTCAGGCAATCCTGCCTCCAAATTAGTGGGCTCTTCTCCTATTTCGATGCGCAATAGATGGTCTAGTCCCGCGTTCAGTCATCCAGGCTTCACAATAACTTCAAAATCATACTCTTGGAACAATAACAACCACCTGTAGATCCTCTCCCCCAACACAGGCTTATTGACTAGGTATTTCAACGCAAAATGATTTGTATACATCTTAAAATGTCCACCCAGCAAATAGTGTCTAAACTTCTGGAGTGTGTATACCATGGCTAGTCCTTCATGCTCGGTGGTGGAATAGTTATTCTTAGCCTTGGATAACTTCCTGCTCGTGAATGTTATAGGATGGTCCAATTCTCCTTCACCAATGTATGTTAGTACTACTCCTAGTGCTATACATGATGCATCTACATGTACATGAAACTCCTTCCCCCAATCTGGGAAGACTAAAATTGGCGCGATGACCATTTTTCCTTTTAGCGCATCCAGTCTTTTCTGACAGTCGTCGTTCCAACAAAACGTGACATCCTGTTTCAACAACTTCTCCATAGCCGTGATGATTTGGGCATAGCCCTTGATAAACTTCCTATAGTACCCAGTATTTCCCAATTTTGTGCACGTTTATTTCACACTCCTTGGCGCCTCCAGGTTAATTATCACTGTGATCTTTGCAGGGTCTACCATCAATCCCTGTCTACATACCACGTGACCCAGCAAAGTCCCAAAAGGGACACATAAAAAACATTTCTTCAGATTGAGCACAATCTAGTACCTTCGATAAGTATCTAGAAATAAGCGCAAACTTGCCACATGGCGTTTTACCAACCCAAACACAGTTTGGTCATCAACGTACACTTCCACAAACTTATGAATGAAGAATTTGAATGCAGCAATGACTATGGACAAAAAAATCACAGGCATATTCTTTAATCTGAAAGGCATTACATTGTACTAAAAACATCCCCATTAAGTCGCAAATGTCATCTTACTTCTATATTAAGGTGTGATTTTGATCTGATGGTACCCAGAGAACCCATCAGTGAAGAAGTACGCTTCCTGGCCACCTACATTATCCAATACCTCATCAGTGAATGGAGTCGAGAGAGGATCATGCACGCAAGCATCATTCAACTTCCCGAGATCTACTTATATGCGTATTTCATCCTTCTACTTCTTTTCTTGTACCACCATTGGGCTCACCCAATCAAATTCCTCTATGGGCTCAATGATGCATGCCACAAGCATCTTATCTAACTCTAAGTGGACCTTCTCCTTATACTTTGGATTGAGATGGTAAGGTCTTTGCTTAACTGGCTTTGCGTCAGGTTTTAACGTGATCTTCATAACGACGAGGTCCTATTATCCCCTTTAACTCTGTAAACTTGGTAGGGAACGAATCCTGGTATTCATGGAGAAATTTGGTAACCTTATCTACTGTCGCGTCATCCCAGTAATCTCCAATCTTCATGAATTTGCGCCTTGTCTTTGTGCCAATATTTATCTGTTTAGTTTTCAGCAGCGCAGTTATATCAGGATTCTAGATTAGCGGCCCCTTGACCTCGGGTGACCCTTCATTTCAGGGATATTAATCTTTTGGGGGTCCTTGTCTTCTTCTTCAACAGTCACATTATAACATTCCATTGCGTGGCTTAGCTAATTAGTCCAATCGGGTTGAAGCATATCCAAAGGATCCTACGGTATCCTAAAGATTGTTGCTTTAACTTCTTGTAGCGCTTTGTCAATACATGAAAACTCTTCTTCGAAGTTGAATGTCATTATGAATCCTTCGTGTAAAATATCCCATTCTTTTGTGCATTGGTGGAGCTCTATCTCCAAGTACTAGTTCATCGAGATGACATCTAGGGTGTGACAGAACAAGTGTACCCATTCAAGTTGGGCTCCGCTCCATAGGCCTTAGCCCATTTGGCCAAGTGTGGACGTAGACCATCCTTCCTGTCATACTTGTCCATCACTCATACCTTCGGCTTCCCAAAGCTTGTTCTCATCATCCTCCTATACTCGCGCCAATCGTCAAAACTACCCTTGTGCGTACCCCACCATCTAACGGGCATAACGCACAGTGCCCAGTCCAAAGCCTGGAAGAACTGCTTCTTCCCTCTCAAATGCATCCAAAAACACATCCACGTTGTTCAAGCCATCATAAGTGGGCAAATTTCTTACCTTTGACGACACACAGCGCAGTGACTGTGTCATCATGTTACAGCTCAACGTAGTTACTTCATGTAGCCGACTTTGCCAGCGCTCTAATTCTTCCTCCGAGTCTGAGGAGCAAGAACTCTCGCAATCCCATGTAATTTGTCTATCCGCTTTTGGATTCACCCAATCTTGGTCTCACACTGTTATCTTATATATGCAGTTCAAATCGTCATTGCTTTCATAATCACGGACTAGTTTAGTATAGCACGATCCTTCTACAGGATCTAGGGGCACTATTACACTAAGTGATTTCTTTTCAAATATCATCTTTCACTTCTTTAGGTTGATTACCCCATTCATGTTAGTAGCCCAATCAATTCCAAGAAGTGTAGGGTAGGGGTTGTTGTCATCCACAATTTCTATTACTTCAAAACCAACCAATGTGCTCATGCCTTCAATATCTACAGTTACTCCTTGCAACCGTCCCATGGGGATGATCTTTTGTTGATTTTCCATCCTTAACTGAATTGGAGACCACTGCAGTGCGGGTCTCCCCATCCACTCCCAAGTTTGCTTTGGCAAAACGTTCGCATCTGACCCCAGATCCAGAATAACTTGATCCATTTCATATTCTCCTATTTGCGCGGTGAGTCTCATCTCATGTCCTATCATTACTTTATGCTTACCAATCTTCTGTACCATGTGCGGTTCACCTGAAGTGTTTCTGGCGCATCTATTTATAAGCTCCTGTAACCCCTTCACAACCTTGCTATCGTGCAATAGATTCATGTAGGTCTCTAGAAAGGTCGTAAGCATAGAAGGGTCCATTTCCTAAACAGGTTTATCCTGGCTCCCTGAGCTAGAGGCCTCAACGAAGCTCTTCTTTGCTTCCATGAACATTTTGCGTGCGTGCTCCAAAACAAATTCAACCTCCTTCTCTAGAGGTTTGCGAACCCACGTGCTATCTTCAGGTTGTTTCCCCTTATCGTCGCCCGTTGCAATTCCACTTCGAAGAACTATATTCACATTCAAATCTTCTTTGCAAGGCTCAAACCTCATCATCTGTAGGTTCTGAGTCAGCTACAAAGGTAGCACCCCTTTATCATTTATCCTTGCTATCAGTGTAGGACAGTCCTCAGTCTCATGATCAAACTGAGTACAATATTTGTACGACGGATGCTTTGGGTTAGTGCATTCGTGGGCAGAGTGTCCCGGTCCTCCACAATTGTAACAAATCAGCTGTCCATGACCTCTACTAGGTCCTCCTCCACCTCAGCCTTGTTCGCGACCCTAAAAGCCTGTCTGCACCATCCCAGCGCCCTGGTCAAAAGGCCACGTTTCTGACTGAACTCTATAGACGGGTGTTCTCTCCATCATCAAGTCATAACTTTTGCAATTGCTGTCATCATGCCATACTGACCTACATAAGTTGCAGAATAGTTGTTGTGGTGTTTGTACAAACTTCTGCAGCAAATGACAATTATCAGTCGTATGTTTCCCTGCTACCTGACATATAACACACCACAACGTAGGCCCCGCACTCGGTCCTACTTGGGCTTCCGGCCTCAAAGGCATCGGTCCTCCTCCTACAATATAGTTTGCAAAGACCGGGAAATGATCTTTGTCATGCCCCTGACCTTTACATTTCAGGCACCATATCTCTTCGTGCGTCTCTGGCCGAACTGTTCTATCTTGCTTTAGACTTTGCATTTCGAGGAAAAGATTTTGCAACTGTGCATTGATCTGCTAAATCCCCAGACTCAGATCTCACATCGGTGTTTCATGCAGTCTTATTTCAATCTCCAAGGCATATGCCTAAGTCGTAATATTCTGTTGTGATAGCGTGACCCTTAGGTGAGACAAGAGCGAAGCCATGAACCATTTGCGGTGCTGCCCATCCATTAAATTCATGTTAGCTTCACAGGTTCTACACTTTAACCTCTGATCCAACTCCCAAGGTGTCTCACCTGGTTTCATCGTGATTTCTTTGAACTCCACAATCGACTATGCCTCGAATTTAGGCCTACTGAACTCTTTATTTAACGTGGTCTAGATCTCTGCCAATGCAGTGTTTGGGTTATCATTAGAGTGCTTGATGTACCAAGTTAGCGCGTGATCCTGGAAAGTAGTAACCAAAGTCACCTTCTTCATGTGATCATCTATGACACCTTGAGCTTCCCATATAGATTTTATGATGAACCAGAACTGGTCTGGGTCCTCATTTCCCAAGCCCTTAAATAATGGCAGCTTTACTGAATTTGCCATGTTGAACTGTGGTGGAGGCTGTGGTGGTGTGGACAAAGTCACAGGTGATGGTGGTGAAGGTGGTGGTGGTGAAGGTGGAGGTGGTAGTCGTGGGAACCCTTGTTTTATCAACTAAATTTCACTTCATAGAGAAGCCTGCGCTACTCCCTCGTCGTCACTCAAAGGAGGTGAAATCAATGGGCTATATTTAGGGCCTTTTCTTCCTTCGTTCCTGTAAGTCTTTCCACTTTGTGTAGCTTCGAACATCAAGGTAGCTGCATAACCCGCTTTTCACACAATAACATCTTAATCCAAGTATTTAAAAGCTTCAAATACTTACCTCGCAGACCTTTGAAAAAGCGTTGCTCCACCTGACTGTAAATGACTGAGGTATCAATCGTGAATTTAGTCACAAACCCTCCTATGATATGATTGAGCCAATGATTGACAATGCGGTCAATCTTATCCTCTGAGGCTTCTAGTCTATGTACTAACTCTGGGATCCAGGCAATAGAACCGTCAAGCCTCCACCTTCCTTGGCTATCCGCTAGCTTCGAGATCCACTCATATAACTCAACTAGAAAGGAATAGAAAAAGATCTCGTGGATTTCTATATATAGGTACCTGTCTAGCCACTATTCCTTCGTCCACTGTGGATTTATGTTCTCATGCGCTGCAAATTTGTGGATCTTCCTTTCCAACCAGCCTTCAATCTCTTTCTTAGTTGGATTCTAGTGATAAGACATCACACATCTCTCATGCAGACCCCCAGTCCCGGCAACGAAACCATTTGTTGGATTTGTGGGCCGTGACCTAGGTTTAGCATTATTCAGCCAAACAAATTCTTACACTACTAGCCCTTTCAGCATCATCCCATGGAGCGTGGACCAAAGTCTCACTCGAAGCAGTATCGGGGGATGGCGGAACCAAGTTTCTACACCCTGAGATGGTCGTGATGTCAGTTTATACCCCCTGCTCCTGTCTTCACGTAGGCCACTAAGCCTTAGGGTTTATCGATCTACCCTTTATCTCGCCCTTCAATACCTCCGCGAAGATGTACGATTGACCTTCGCGCAACCCTAACCAGTAGTTCAGGTACTTTTTCACTCCTACAATGATGTATTGTATAGGTTCCCAAGTTACCTCAAGTGTTTTACTTATTCTACCAATCAATTACAGTTATCATTGTGAAAATGGATATTCTTACTTGCGTTCAATTAACAGATATAATCACATACATTCGCCATCAAATAAACATTGTAATATAAACCCAAATTGTAACACAATATAATCAGATGCATTAACAGAGACTAAATACATAGTAATTGCAGAATACTTCTCTTTATTGATATCTCCATTTTTACACAGGCTCTATCCACCTTGCTCACATAGATGTAGGGGTTCGTGCACTTAGCTACAGACTTCTATCCTAGGCCTTTGTACACTCAGCTGCAGAGCCTATACCTATGCTAAGACCCGAAAACACTTAGACTTCTCCAAGCTAGACCACTCTGTAGAAACCATCTCAACTCTACTTTTCTTCCTAACTACTTAGAGCTTACTTACTTAGCTCCTTTTTATACAATCCCATGGTCTGCAGACCATGGGTGGATCTTTACAGTTGACTTGACACTTTACAAAATAAGGGTGGACAACTATTTATGACTCTTGACACCTTCGCGCTCCGTGACCACAAAATGCAGAGACTTTACAAATTTATTACAAAATTGTCCCAAAACATGGGCTTTTAGCCCCAAAACTGCTCTTGGGGGAACCCATTCCCAACAACATGTTTGCCAAAAGGTCCTCAAAAGCATGAATGAATAGCTATTGTTGATTAGCAAGAAGGAAAATACATTCTTCACTCAAAAATATTGCTTGCTCTAAGTTTTCTTTTTCACCATAAAACTCACAATTAGTTCTAAGTGAAATAATGGTATGTTTCTCACTCTTCTTGTCCAAAAGAAAAAACTTTGAACTTTCTTGAAATACTGCAAATGGAACAGTTACATTATGTATAATGAGAGTGTCAAGAGTGAACCTTTCATGTGCTTTAGCAAAAATATGATCTTGATTTTCAAAATATTCTGTGTTTGTTTTTTCAAGAGGAAGATTTTCCTGAATAAAGTATTCATTTTCAAAAGGCTCTAGAATAAACCTTTCCTTTTTACTGCATCCTGGAAGTTTATCATGGTCAATTTGAAGCTTCACATCCTTAGAATCTCAAGCTTCATGCATATCTCCTTGAGAAAATGGATGCATGTGTAATCCTTTATGTGAGTCTGAATTGAGAGTTTCTAGAGCATCAAATTCAACATATATTTAAAAAATGTTAACTTTAATGCACTCTTCAACAACTAGCATAGTAAGATGCAATTCTATGTTACATACCTTTTTAATATCATTATCTTGGGATGCATTCTCATGTTGTTGAGATTAAGAATTTTCAAAAGGATTTATAATCCACTTTTCTTCAATCACTGACCGAAAAGATGAACAAATCGATTGACTATATATTTCCTTTTCTTGATCATGTTGAATATGTTCATCAAGCTCATGAAGATAAACCTATTTTATTACTTCATCAATCTCAAGAGAATGAACGTGAATATTTACATCAAATTCCTTATTAGTTTCATCTTCAAGTAAGGAAGAAATTATTTCTTGTTGGGAATCCACATGAATATCATGGCAATTATCTTCATCATTTACCATTTCCTTTTGTTGTTTAAAATAATTCTCATACTTTTGATCACAAAAAGATTGACAAGACAACTACAATTTTTCATCAACTTCGGAGGATGGGACATGAATGTCATCATTAAAATCTTGCTCAGTTTCATTTTCATCCAAGAGAGAGGCTACCATTTCTTATTGGTGATGAAAAGGGTTCTAATGAAATGATTCTATAATCTCATCATTCATAAACTGATCATCTTCATAAAAAATCTCCAAATGCTCAATAATGTTTTTAAAATGAGTGCAACAATCTTTAACTAGCCACAAGGATGTAATTCTTTATATCTCTCATAAAACAATGTATGAAAATATCTAAGAGAAGATAAACAAGCATTTGAAAAGCTTTCATGCCATGATTGTGCATTTCCCTCCAAGTATACCATGAACATCTTCATGAAAATCAACCTTAAGTGTATGTACATGCATGTGAAATTTGACCAAGTGAAGAGTAGCATCATCTCCTGTCTAATCTCTAAATTTTGGAAAATAAGCTTTCAAAGCTACATGAGGCATGTGATTCAGAAAACCTAGAATGTGATCTCAATTCATGGGAACATACCTTATGGATTGAGAGTTCATCTTTGACCAGTGAAGTTGCTAGTAAAACTCATATTTCTTGATCTTGCTTCCAATGGAGTCTTTGGATCAGGTTGAAATTTGATTGGAGTCACCAGGTGAATGGTTCAACCTTCATATGTCTGACTACTTTCCACCATTAGCAATCAAATATAAAACTTTTGATGACATTTCCTAGAGAAGGTGAAACCTTTTGTTCCCCAACAACGACGCCAGAATGTTAGTACTCCATAAATTTCGCTAGGCCAAGGAGAGAAATTCCATAGGTAACCACATACCAATTTTAGGATAAGATCCAGCCGTATTAGACTTGGAGAGGGATCTCTCACTGTGGTTTCTTTTAGTCAATCTATTGACTAAAAACTCTTTTTTTAGGATGGCTATAAGTATCAAAAAGGTAAATTTGTGTTGTTGTTTGAAGATAGGTGGAAGAAAGTAGATCTACCTCAAATCAGAGCACTATTTTTAGGTTCAAGTTGATAAGGGATATGATGGGATTTTGAGCAGGGGAAATATAGGCAGGCCTATTTATATTTAACCAAATATATTTGTAGTGAGTGGATGAGTGCAACATCAGAAAAGATGACAAATAGAGCATCAAAACACTGATGAATTCATATTGCCATAGAATAAAAGAAAACACATATGATTAGATGATCTAAAACATAGAACTAAGTGAATTCCGAGATATTATTTTCAATATGAGCATGAAGAATGATTACACCATGGAAATATATACTAGAAACAAAACACAAAGGGACACACATACCAATAAGCACTCAGACAAGTATCTTTGTCAAAACAACATCTTCCTTCTTCTTTTCACTTGAGGAAATGATACAAAAATGCATAATTATGTAGTCTGGCTTCTTCCCATTGAACAACCCTTTTCCATTACATGTACATCATAATATAGAGTCAAAATGGTTAGTTCCCTCCTCCAAGGGCCGAATTCCTCATTAGGAATGTTTCTCCTAACTTCTACAAGGAAAATATAACTAACTGCTAGAACCTAGGGACTTGTTTAAACCAATTCTTTTCTAAGCATTTACATTAATTCCTTAGCCCCAAAAAAAGATTGTGAGTTTCCAAATGTTTTATTACAATTATTAATACCTAAAGAAACAAATTACATCATTTTTTAACTAAGATAACTCACTCAAAAATATGATTGTTCAGTTTCGTAGCGCATTCACAAGAAGTCTGCTACAAAACAGGGATTGAATTTCTAGAGACATATGGATAAAAAAAATAGCTCATATCTCTATAGCAGATATTACAAAACAAAAGGATATTTTATATATGAGAGTGTCCTTGGGAGAAACCTCTCTCAATTTCCAAAAATTCTTCTCCAGCTCTTCACAATCTTCACCTAAACATCATAACTATAACATGAAATGACGAAACCTAAAACATAAGCTCTAAAGATACATTTTAATTTTCCAATATATAAAAACTGTGTATAAATTGAAGGATTTATTTGTTATTTTGAACATTCTTGGCAAAAACCTCTTTCAGTTTTTTGAAATTTGTTTCTATTTGGTTAGAAATCTCTTTTAAAAATGATGACAAAAAATGGTAAACAATGCAACAAATCTGCCAATTTCGTAGCAAATGGAGTAACCTTCCAAGTTATGAATGTTTGCAGCCTTCCCCTAAAAGAATGGATCAAATGGGTAGTCTCAACATATCCCTTTGATGGTGCTTAACTTCTAAGATAGGCTTCATAGTGCTTGAAGATCTCCTCATCACCTGTAGCAAACTTTCACATCAAATTGTCAACTTTCGCAACACCTGTTAACTTTTGTAGCACCTTCAAAATTCTGAGCATATAATGGCTTTCGATGATATAAATTATTGGAGGCAATCAAGTAGGCGTTGTGACATCCTTATAACATCCTACAAGACAACCAAAAACCTCAAAATTGGGTCACCTCATCATCATAAAAGACTATACAAAATGTGCAGCATTCCCTTGCAACAAATTACCAAAAACATAGTGATTAGAATTGGCTCTCTTTGTTGGTATTGAACAACTTTGGCAGCTCATGCATGAAAATTACAATTTCATACAGTCAAGGAACAAAGAGTGAGTCAGTTTTTCACTTGTGAAAAGAGTTTGGACTTCGGATTGAGAATAAAATTAATACTATGTGGAATCGCAACAAGGAGAAAATGCATCTCAGCGGAAACACAATGAGGATAAAATTATATATCTTGCGGGATTTCTACTATTTTTTCTAGCTCGCACTTGCAATTTGGGGATTCTTGCAGCATTAAGGAATAAAGATAAACTTAGATTTGCACATGTGAAGGAGAATTAACCAGTGGTTTGTGAGTGATATAAAGTTGTGTGGAAACACAATGCCCTCTTCCTCCTTTCCGCAACAAAGTAGAACAATCAAACCATAGGCCTCCAATGTGAATGAACACGAACTGATCGATGTAGGATGAGGGGAGCAGTATAAATAACCTCTCAAATTGGCCTAAAGTAGAGTTGATAGTGAAAAACTTGATTTGAAATTGTGATAATGAATGTGAAACATCTCTTGGAAAGCGCAGTGCTTGAGGAAAGCAAATTGACTATGCTCATGACCATTATACTCCTGTTGAGGTCATAACCACTCTTGAAATGACATCTAGACTGACCTGATAGAAAATTCAATTTTTTTCCCCATCCTTTGTCCTGATTGTTTTGATGTAGGCTTGTTCTCCATATTTAGATGACTAACTTATGATAACCAAGATTTGATTATATGGCCCCTCATGATTGCCAATTCAAATCATGACTCCCTATGACCTTACAATTCGAATTATGGCAAAAAGAATATTTTTTAAACTCAAAATATTTACAATGTCACTTTGAAAAAACTGACCTCTTTATAGAAAAGACCCCTTTAGACCATGAAACTCATGAAACCCAAACTAATATTTACAAAAATGACTTCATATGAAATAGTAAGACAAAAGTGATTTGGATTCCTATATTATAGGACCCTAACAAGTCCCATGCATTATTTCCTTGGTACGAAAGTATGGAAAGGAGATGAGGAACTATTTGTGTCTCAGAGAAATTATTCCAACGAGATACTGAAGAAGTTCCACATGGAGAGCAACAAACCCATGGAGACTCCTCTGCCACAAAATTGGAGGAAGGAAGATTCTACTTCAAATGAAGTAGTAGGCTACTATTTATAGGTAGTGTGTGGGTTCACTTATGTATTTGGTGAAAACATGACTGGACATATGTTTTGCAGTTAACCAACTTAGTTAAGTAATGGTTAAGTCAACCAGAATTTATTGGAAGAAATCTAAACATGCGTTGAGATACCTCGGAGGCACCACTCGGTTTGGTCTTTGGTATAGATGGATAGAGGTAGTGAAGCTACACGTCTTCACAGATGCATATTTGGCAGGTTGTCCATTCAACAGGAAGGGAACATCAAGGGGAATCTTTAGTATTCGGTCAGCATCAGTTTCTTGGTACAACAAGACGCAGAGATCAGTTGCACTTAGTTTGAAAAAAGAAAAGTACATGGTTGTTAGTTAATCAACGTGTGAGGATATTTGGATGAGGAAGATCCTTGTTGGTTTATTTAGTCAGCGAATAGATCCTATAGTTATTTACTGTGACAACCAAAGTTGTATCAAACTCTCTAAGAACCTAGTTTTTCATGATCAATCCAAGCATATCGACATCTGGTATCACCATCTTTGAGATTGTGTGTAGAGGATAATTATGTTGCTGGAGTACATTCCTACAGAGCAATATGATGCAGACATCTTGACTAAGGCACTACCAAGAGGAAAATTCGAGTTCCATAGAGGGAGCATTGGGGTATCTGATAATCTCTTTCTTATTGAGAGGGAGTGTTGAACATGAAACAATAAAATCCTAATTTAATTTTGTCCTTGAATTGAATTAGGGATAAAATTATAATTCCACATCACAAGACAACTTGTACAAGTTAAATAAGTTAAATTATTAGTTGGCTTAGTTAATTCGAGTTGAGGGTCTAACTTGAGTCATGTAGAGTGTCTCCTACATTATAGGAGATTTTGTTGAGTTTATTTTGAGTTGTAATTAATTAATTCAGTTTAACTAAGTTAAAGTTGGTTAAGCTAGTTCCAACTGATGGAGGAACTAGTGGGAGGTCATCAATGGGATGTTGCTTCATGTGTTCAACCAGTTAATTGATGACTCACTCATAAATAACTCATGCATGTCAGATCTGAGAGTTACCGAGTTGAGAATGGACTTCAGGGGACAATGTACTATCAGTTGTATAATCATCTGAATTGTACAGGTGGTTCATGTAGTCAGAGGAAGGCCTATGAGGATTATGCAATTCATATTGAGGAATTTTGCTAATTAATAGGGGGCTAATTCCCAAGGAAACAACGCAAGGAAATAGGGGCTTGGGAAAGCCAAAATTTTGTTAAGTGTTGGCTTGGGCTTGTCTAGGAAGTAGTGAGATATATAGAGATAGTGTAGAGGTTGCTCAGGCTTGAGCAAAGCATTCTAATCTTCTCATATTTTTTGACTAATGCAATATAAAGATAGCAAGGGTTTTTAGTTGTAGAGATAGTGTAGAGGTTGCTCAAGCTTGAGCAAAGCATTGTAATCTTCTCATATTTTCTGACTAATGCAATATAAAGATAGCAAGGGTTTTTAGTTGTGGATTTCCCTATGAAATCATTGTGTAATGTGTTTATTGAATTCTTTCTCTTGTATGCTTCATGATTTTGCGATGTTTAATTGTTTCCAATGATTAGTAGAGTAGATTCACGTCTATTGTTTTAGTAAATTACAATTACCAGTTTGAATCTGCAAAGAATTTCTACAACCTTTTCTTGCCTTGATCGAACTTCTTATGAGCTTCATGGATGATCTCAAATGTGGCAAACTTCCCTCTTATATATAGGCTTCTATGGAGCCCTAATAGGCCGACATGTCATCTCTAGGAGGCCGACTTTACTGTTTGATAGGCCAACTTGTTATTGCTTGTTGACAAGGTCTTGAAGGGTCTTTTTTGACCCAAATAAAATTATTTTACATAATACATGATGCCCAATTGTGTCTTATACATATTACAATAACTCTTTTGACTTTTTGACTCAATGAAAAAACCTAGAAGCACTCAATGGATGCTTGACCTATAAATAAAATAACCTTGAGCATGAAACCCATGCTTCAAAATTTCTTTCTCTGTTTTCATCAAATACGTAAAATCATCATTACATTAGACATTATGGAGATCGAACCTATTTACACATTTTTCAACACCCAAGTGATTATGATGGCTTAGATGCTCTTGGGTCATGGTTTCTCAAGACACACGTTAAGTCTGAAGTAATATCGAGAGAACTCAGACAACTTCACAAACAAAAGAAACAATATGAATTACTTTTAAAAATATTAAAAGATATTTAAAAATTTATAATACAAAAATGAATTTTCCCATAGCAAGCACCATAAGGGCTTACATTCTACTATCTAGATGGTTTATTAGCTCCTCTATATGCACCAAAGTGACTAATATTTCCATGTCTAGGTGGTTTATCAGCTTTACAACAAGCACCATAGTAATTTAGTCATCCATTGAGCCTCCCACTGACCATATAGGCTTAGACAACATGGTCTAATGTCTTCAACAAATTTACAAGGGATATCACCCAAATTCACAATAGTTAAATTCAAACATAGGGCTCCACAATAAGCTCCATCCTTGTCTTGTCTGTTACTATCACTACTCCATAATTCCATGTAATAATCCATTATTAGACTTGAACATCCTCTATCCTTCAGAGAAAGCACGAGAGGGAGTTAACACACAACAACCAATAAGAGTCCTTTTTAGTTGTGCATTTTCCTCTCTGACGCAACAAAATCACCATATCTCTTTTCCTTTATAAATCTCCCCACTCTTACAATGGAAGACCAATGGTACATGCCATGCTTCAAATTTCTCACCCGTACTCACTATTTCATAGGTATGGATTAACACTCCACAACAAAAACAAGAAATTATGTCAATTGGTTGAATGGTTCCAAGCCTAACTAGGCTTGGCAAGTCCCACCAAAGTTGGGGTTTGGGACTACGGATGAGGTACGGGTCGGGGTGAAGTCAAGATTCTCACCCAAATGTTAAATGTTTGACAACCTCGAAGCCTCACTAACGTTTGGTCCCAAATTATTTGAATCCAGATTAGATATAATGGTCCTTATATTTTCACTCAAATCCAATAACATATAAGATTCTCTCATTATGGTTCCACCCTTTTGGAACCCTGAACCCCAAACTCTCCAAATATTCTGCTACTTTGATCTCCTCTTCTTCTCAATTTAACAGTAGGTACTTCTGGCTCCAATTCACCTTTTCATAATATGTCAATGTTGCACCCTCAATTTATTCACTCCCTGGATTGAAATTTTCTCATCCATACTCGTCTAATGGCTCATTCATGCCAATACACAGTTTGATTCATTCCTTCAGATCCTCCTCGATGCATTGAATTTGTTTACCTTGCAAAATTCTACGTCCAAAAGAGAAAATTTACTATGTCCAAGTACACTTTACTCGTTGTAATTAATCTAAGAGTTTAGGCTTTAGCTATTTAACCACATTCATTCTTGAGGCTTTCACACATGGCTAATCCACACTCATACAATCATTATACCAATGAAATGAAAGTAGGGGTTGAATATGCACCAAAATCATAGAGTATGTGTACCCACCATATGCAAGGTTTCACTACATATATGCATATAGAATGAACAAACACCAATGATGAATTACCATCCATATTTTATTAAAAATAGATAAGATCATATTTATAGGGGAAATCAAAATGGCTTACTTCCTAAGCTCCCTCGTTCTTGTTCAAGATTTATTCCCTCCTTTTCCTTCAACCAGCAACAAAAAAAACTAATTACAAAAAGAAATTGATACATACATAATGGCCATCTAACCAAGAGCTTGTCTTCCAGCAAGGCTTTCTGAATGCCAAGTGTTTTTTTTTTAGAATCTACCATAACAATCAAAATTATATCTGCCCCAACAAATAGGGACACATAGACACACTGAAAGGCATACACCTGTCCGTATATTAACTCCCTAACAACTCAATTAAGACTAATTACACTTGGAAAGGCCTAATTGGCCTAATTCATCAACTAAACCAACCGCCCATAAACCTTGAATCGAGACACTTGTCTCAATGTTAAGGTTTCAAAAATATGAGGGAAATATGCTATCCTCATGTTATACCTAAAAATACCCCCTCTTCAGGTCAAAGGATATTACTATGATTTTGGTTGAAATACATCCCTTTACACCCCCTTTTTCTAACTTATTTAAGACTATAACGCAAGTTATGTATCATGAGGACAACATTATCATAGTATATAACACTTTGTCTCTTCATCTAACTTGTGTTATCAAATTCTCACTTAGTTCAAGTTGGGAAAAATCTATAGGGTGGGTGATGTTTCCTCCTTTTAATGATTTATGGCTTTTTCCCACTTTTGTATGCTTTTATCTACTTTCAAGAGCTTTAATTCACTTTTAAGAGATTTAATGTTTTTATATTCTTTTAATAGATTTAATTGTTTAGGAAAAATTTATAGATGAGGATAAAGAGATCACATTCCACCATATGAGAGTTTCCTCATGTGAACAAGAGTGTCAAGATGAGTTAAGTCAGACTTTTTCCATTGTGACTAAGTGAGAATTTGTTAACACAAATTAGATGAAGAGTCAAAGTGTTATAGACTAGGATAACATTGTCCTCATGGTACATAACTTGTGTTATAGTCTTAAATATGTTAGAAAAAACGGGTGTAAAGGTATGTATTTCAACCAAAAGCACAATAATCTCCTCTGAGTTGATGATGAGGTATTTTCAAGTATAACACCTTGATGAGCACCAATATTGCAACAAGAATGCTGCAACTCATGGAGCTTCCAACTTTACTTTATCAACCTGGGGTTCATACAAACTTGGAGGTGACAGTGTTGTATACACAAGAAGATGTGAAGGGTCTACTCTTTGTCATTGCTAAGTTGGCGATAGACCACTATGGCTCCTCAAACCAACCTTCTATTTATTCAGAAGAAGCTTGATTACCAATGAGGAAAATAGGAATTTGCACTAACTGGAATCTTGTCTACTATAGTAAGGAAATAATGAAATCAAATTCTTAAACACACCATTAATCTAGCTAACTGATAAGAGGCTTTGATTCAAAAGAATGCTAAATTAACATGTGTGTGATCCTACTATCCTAGGAATGCAATCTGAAATAACTAAACACTCTATTGTTGTGCATGTAAATGAACAGAATAACTCTTTTTTCCTTTTTGTCTTTTTTGTGTGAAAATGTGAATGCTAAATCCTCTTGGTGATGTGGAAGGTGGGTTAGAGACGGTGGTGGAAGGTAAGATTTCTTAAGAGGAAAGTATGGGTCTTCTCCTATCTTCCTAGATACTTTTTCCACAATTCAACCTCAAAATAGGCCACTACAGGTCATTCTACAGCATGTCCTAATGCTCCTACAAGATCCTTTGTATTCCTACAGGATTCGGCCAAGAGAAAAAGGAGTGATTTGGAAGGTGGTGTAGGGCTTAGGGAAGGTGAATGGTGGGGGAAATAAGTCAAGGGAGTGGCTAGGACTTTTTCAGAGCTCCAAACAAAGTTTGTAAGATGGTTGGATTTTCTCAACAATCTTGGAAAGTTGTTCTTATGGAATGATGAATTGGGTGAGGGACTTAGTGGCTTTTGATGATCATGGATGGATGAAGTTAGGTTGGGTTTGTTGGTCATGAGATCTCCCTGCACTGTTGAAACTCCTGCACTGCACCAATCACTGGCATTTATCCATGAATCATGTCAAACAAGAAAGATTTACGATCAAGTAAGAAAACAAAATTCCATTATCTAGTTGCCTATTTCATGCATGGAAAAAACTTGCATGATAATGTGACACACTACAAGGTTGAAGATATAAAAAATGACAATTGAATCCTATTCTTGAAAACTGAAAAGATACTAGCCTAAGTATCATAAAACCATCAATTTCATCAGAAATCAAAATTATGTCTTTCTGGGGCTGCATAGGAGTTCTTTCCTCAAACCATGGCCCCCAAAGGGAGGAGTGAGGCCGAAGCTACGTACTATCAACTTTTTGGTATTCCTTTATCTTTCTAAGCTACTGTTAAAGCAATGCACAAATGGAAGCAAACTAATCAAATCCACAACTACTTGCAATAAAATAATGCTAAAACCAATTCAACCATTAATCTATGAAATCAACTAAGCATACAAATACAAGAAGATGATCCTTTGCTTCTAGGGTTGGGCCATAACCCAAGCGCTTAATCCCTCTGAGCCAACTCAGTGCTAGATCAAGCAAATGCTCATTCTAATTATCATATCAGAAAAATTACATAACAATGTCTTCCATAAGTCTTGAACTCGAAAATGCTTAGTTCTTTTACATAAAAAATCTGAATCCTAATGAGGCTCCAGGCCTCCTTATTTATACAACTAAAGTCTCCAATGACTTCCTTAAATCTAGGGAGGCTTGGCTCCCAAACTCAAGATGAACTAACTCTTTAACTATCACTGGCTTGGCTGCCTTTTGATCTTCATGACTCGTCTGCTTGCAACTCCGAGCTAGTGCGATTTGGTGGAGGAATATTTGAATGAGTGAGGATTAAATGAGGAGGATCTATCTCCTACAATCTCTCCTCCTTGTCTCATTCGAGTTTCTTCTCTTAATCAGCCAAAATTACCATGATTTGCTCTCAAAAAATTGCAATCAATGCATATTAGTCCACTAGACATAACATCTTACGTTTACTCATCTCATTAAGAAAAATATGATTAAAATATGTAAGAAATTATGAGAAGAGTTGTTTTAAATAAGCTTGGAGGTGTATTAAGGTCCATAAAGTTACCCAATGATGAGGCTCATCACATCTCTACAATTTACATGGCCATTTCTTGAGTCTAAGGAGAATTAATTTCTAGGGAGTGATTCTCCTACATCGTACTTCCAAGGTGAAAAAAATATATGACCTCCTAGTCATATGTATTCAATTGTTGAAGCCTCTTGGATCCCAAATGAAATGTTGTGGTTGTCCACATGTCTGACTATATTTCTTTCTCAGTCTTCAAAGATCCCACGTTTGCCTTTGTCTTTGTGTAGTTTTATTTCTCCAATGTTCTTGGTCAACCGTCTACCTTTTATTGTGGTAGATCCACCTCCACTTTGGAATATGTGTCTTTAATCCTACCCTTCTCACTTTTTCTAGCTACTGATTGTTGCTTCTATGAATTGGGAAATTTTCCTCTTCACAAGAAAAATTACACTTATACCCATGTTCCCTTAAGGTTTCAAGGAATTTGAACTTCTTCTCTATACATTCTCTATCTACTGTTCCTTGTGCCACCACCATTCTTATCATATGTTGCCTCTGTTAGTGCCTAAATCTACCTCAGGCTCAGAAAGGTAGGATCTAGGATAACATCAAACCATGCTTAACTTGGTAGCTAGCCCTACTAGGTCGGGAGAGGGCTCTCTCCTTGTCAATCTCAGCAAATATGATCAACAAGGCTTGAGATGACTGAAGTGAATACTGATTTTAGGCCAGGTATGTGTGCAAAAGAGTTTGATTAAATTTAATGATGTTTTGTTGGCTCAAATGGAAAGGCAGATTTGGGTTTGGGGAATGAGGCTCAGTTTTGCAGAGATCTCTATGGGGCGAGGTAGGCAGATGATTTGGTACTTCAAATTGAATGAAATGGAGAGCTTTAGACAGGTGAGGAGTTGAAGAGGGCAAGAAAGTCTCAGGGATCCTCTTCAAAAAACTAAAAACATAAATAACTAAACAAACCCTAGGTAGAGCACTGCAATTTCAATGGATTCTACCTTTATCCTTGTTTGATTTAGTTAAGAGGAAGCAAAGAGAAATGATGGCATACATAAAACACATGTAAACTTACAATAACAGAAGGAAACACAATACCAAAGCAAGATGCCACATGAATCCCATAAAATGTTGCAAACCTTGGTTTATTCCTTAGCCAAAACTGTTGAAATGTGTATACAATGAAGCTCCAAGCTTTCTCAAAAGTCCAACCTTTACTAATGACTAAAAAATCAAAAGATATAGGCAAACAAAAACTCATCCTAGCCTTTAGGGGTTGAGCTCATAAGTTTAGGAGTTGTTCCAACAAATTCTAAACTGAGAACTAGAAAGTAGGCAGTGGAACAGCTTGCCTCTAAAAACTAGGGAACTGATTCATTCAGTTGCATACTACCTATTCATGGATGAATATACCTCTATGAGTGAAAATTTAGCATAATTACATCAAAATCCATCAACTCACATTAAATTACATCATGAGTTTGAAATTTAGAAGGAGAAAAGTCAAACTATCAAGAAACTAAGCGAAAAAGAGAGTATTTTTGGTCAAACTGAGCAAAATTCCTCCAATGTGCTGCGCCACAAACCCAATGCGCCGCACCACTCCAATGCACCGTGCCAGTGTATTTTTTTCACTGTGAAGGGTGACCCAATGCGCCGCGCTAGCTCTATGTGCTGCGCCCTTGAAACTTGCACTGTTTGCTATGATTTGCTTTCTTTTCTCCAACACGACCTTTCTCTTATTTCCTCTTTCTCCTTTGGATGCAAATGAGCTCTTTAAACACAAGAAATGGCTTATATACAAAAGATTTTAATTTGTCACTCATCAAAGCCCATTTTTGTAATGTTTGCATTTGACATTTTCTTTTCAAACTCTGTTTTTAGGCAATTTTCTTTATTTTTGCCTTTGATGAACTGAATGGTTTGACTATTTGTTTGCCTTGTAGGTGATGGAGATGCTAAAGCTTGGCAAGGTGACCAGGGTTGCCACTGAAGCTGTTACATATGAAAAACTGAAATTACATCAAATTTATACATGAAAACATAGAATACTCTATTTTTCCTCAAAACAACAGGGTTTTGAGGAAAAATCAGTCTCTGAGCATGTGATTATGGAATTTATTGGTCCTAGAACTTTATTTGACCTCCTCATGCACCTGCTGACCGTTATTGAGCATTTTGAAGACCTTTTTGATGAAACCCTAGACCTAATGAGACTGAAAACCCTAAAAATGACTCTTGCAGATTTAAAGACAAAAAATGACTACAAATGATCTAGATGAATGGAAATGTGCTAGCAGGTAAAGGACATGAGGCAAAATGTACAACAATCCACTACCGTCAGATGACCCATGATCCTAATGGAATGCAGCTGACCGAGCGAGACACCTAATATGAAATGCAACAAGAGAATTTGATCACCGACGGAGGGATGAAGATACTGACACTAACAACCTCCACCTTAGATGGTCTTCTGCATCAATCCCCAATTTCTTGACTTGTTTATTTGTAATAGTTACAATACATAACTCCTCAACTATTTCCATTGCCTATATGTCCACTTGTTTAAGTGGAACTCTTCCATTTTCAAAGACAGTCATCTCCTTGCTTGGTGTGCAAGCATGAATACAATCCTTTATATGATTTCCCATCATTGTAAGATTTTTTCATTGAGCCTTTGAACCTTGCCAACTTCTTATGGCACTTAAGAAGTTTTTGATTGCATTTCCAATTTTTCTATTTTCCCAAGAAATCCTTCAATCTTCATATCTTCTCATATTTAATGAAAAAAATTGCTTACATACCAAAATATTACATTCTCCGCAACCCTTCCTTATATTAAGAAAATTCTATGTAAAAGTTGTAAAAAATCTTACTATTTCATTTGAAGTCTCGTCTTTTTGAAGATGTTGTTTGCTAGTTATATTCAACCAAAAATATGTACATCTACTTATTCTCTGCAATCCGTAAAAGTTGCCAATCAGATTGTCTCCTTTGACTTTAGCAAGATACAAATTAAACAAATTGTATTCCTTGTGATCAGGTACCAATGATCATTTGCATCAATCTTGTCATGGTTCTCAATTATTTGTGTTAGTAATTTCATAATTCTACAGTGTGCATTACCTTCAATCCAGATAGCTTGTTGGGTCCTTCATTTTTGGGCAATGTTTTCTCAAGTTTTGGCCAGAAAAATGTTGTAGCAATTATCAGCATGAATGGAAAATCAAGTGATCAAATAATTTGGAAGACGAGAACAGAAAAAGGGAAAGTGGTAGGTAGAGGTTAGAAGCAGTTATCTTGGGACTCACTGAAACCATGGAAGAAGGATCTATGCATTGGTTTCAAAAGAATCAAGATGATGGACCAAAGCACCTAGATCTTGTGAAAGTGGACCAAATCTATGAACAAGATCAAAGTGGACCAAATCAAGGGAGAAAGATTGAAGATACAAATCTATAAAAGGTTGTAGGAAATAAGCTGAAAGAGAGAGAGAGAGAGAGAGAGAGAGAGAGAGATCTAATCTATGCCAAAATGTTTCTAGACTGAATATTGATGCTCTCATTCTATCTTAGGACTATAAATTGCTTCCACTGTGATTTTTTTCAATTAGTTTGTGAGAGATCTTGTGCAATCTCACAGATCCGTGATGTAATGATTCAGTTCTATTAATAAAAGAAGGTGTTGCATGGATTATTTCATTGTGTATGTGTATGGAATGGTTATGATTTAAGTGTCCCTTTAAAAAAAATGATTGTGATGTTTCAATGTGTCTTCTAATACTTATCTTTGTAAATGCTTCCATCTTGATTATATAAATATGTTTGAATATGTGTGCAAATATTGTATAATTACTTAAGTGATGAATGATTTGTTTGTTAATCGATCCTTGACGTCATCCCTTGAACACATTCTTCTTTGAATGTCTTAGAATGAGATGTTTCTCCCTTGCAGAGGAATGAAAATGTCTGCATTGTGCTAGAATACATCTGAGACTTTTGTTGGCAACTAGTGGTTGAACCCTGGGTCTTCTAACTCAAATTTTACACCAAGAAAGGGTTCCAATGTCTGGACCTATGTATTTTGAAGAGATATATATCATGGTGTCAATGGTTCTCAAAGGTGATACTTAAGAATGGTGGTATGAGAAGGATGGCTCATTTGTTCTATATCAAGCTCAACTACAACAAAATAACTTGGAGTGGGTTAAGGAAGAAGCCTTATATGCAGAACTTGCATGCGACTAGTATGAAATTTTATGGTGCATGTTTATGGAGAAACTATATAAATATTTGAGAAGATTGCAAATTAAGACAGGGACTAGGAATCTTCATTGCATTCGTAGAACTTGGACTAATACAAATTTAACTACTTTGCACTGGCTTGATACTAAATTGACCTGAGATGCAGATTTATGGCTTCAAGTGACTTTAGAGAGTTATATCATTGAATTTTTTGTAGAATATCACCAATCCTTCTCCAAAGATGAAGAAACATTCAAATATCAGCCACAAGAAAGATTTTTGAAAGAAATTCTTTTGTGGATTAAGGTTTTGATGGTAGAGGAAAACCTACTAATGTTTCAAGAAAATAATATGACAGCTTAAAACCCTAGGTACTGGGGGTAGGGTTCAGGGGAGATATGTCTCTCAGTTGTGGAGAATGAGGGGACGTTGTGATTGATGTGGAAGAGGTGCATAGAGAATGGTATTTTAAGGCAATAAGAAGGGTATGGTTAGCTTACGAGTGGTGGAAAAAGAAGTTGTGAGAGATTAGACAAAGAAGAAGAGAGTTGTAGTGAATAGGTGAAGCTTTGAGTAGTATGAGGTCATGGGTAGGAGGAGTGGCTAGCCCAGTGTTGCAGAATAGTGACGTAGGAGAAGGATCTCATTCTAGCTAAATAGGAGCCATTGGAGGAGGGGTGGTAGGAGATAAAGATAGAGGAAGTGGATCCCACTAGGAGTTGAGAGAAATCTAGACAGCCGAGACACCATAATAGACAATTGTGATCAGTAATGAGAGTAATCTCATAGACAAAGACATACATTTTGTAACGTGACATTTATTATTTCAACATGTTATGGTCCCCATGAGAACCAATCCATAGAATAGTAGTGCATCTATCCATCTCCCCAAGTTCCCCCTAGTATTGTATCAAAATATTGTTTATTTTCTTTCTAAACTAGCTAAAATTTTAAATTTTTAGACAATTTATAGTGGTTACGTAGCTGGAAGTTCTAGTGGAATTGGTATTTTTAGTAGTAGTGTTCAGACAAATTCTGTAGGTTATTCACAACCCGGTTCTCAAGGTTTGTGTTGGTTATACCCATTCATATAGTTATGGCAGACACTGTAGTAGGTTCGTTTACTTGGTATCTAGAGTTTTTGGGCTAAGGAGATGAAGACGTTGAGAAAAATTGGTACTTATGCAAAACCATATGGAGGGATAGATAGACTCTGAATGCTACTAATATCATTGAATTTGAGACAAATTTTAGGGATCAGACACTTAGATGGTTCATTAAGTGGGTTGGTCTCAACCTGAATCCCACTCTTGATGAAGTTAAACGAGAGTTTATCAAAGAATCTATACTCCCTCATACCATCAATAAGGTTTATCATAATTATGGGATATTAAACAATGAAAGGGTGATACTGCATGGGAATTTATGCAATGGCACAAAGATGAAATCAAGAAAGTCACCTATCTGATTGATGCTCATCGTCAACAAGATTGGTTCATTAAAGCTCGGTTGTAATTACCAAGAACACCTTTAACGCAACCAAAGATTGACACTTTACAGGATGTGTTGGAATGAGCTATGAAGATTAAAGTAATGGAAGGCTACCCACATGAGTATAGGCTAGGTACTACTTCTAGTGATCTAGCTATCTTTGGATTACAATAATAGATTGTTGATTTGACAAAGCGGTTGAAGGATATGCATACCATGAGGCTTTTGCATCCACAAGTATGGTGCACTAATTTCCATGTTGAGGGGCACCATGCCATTGAATGCTCGAGGTTTTAAAGTGTAGGGCCACCTACGATGCCTATGGGACCACCTTTTCCATGCGAGGACCTACCACTCAAGTTGTGCAAGTTTACAAAATCATCCCACATCAGGGGCACATATAGTATCATGCATTTCCTAATATTCAAGGAAAATCAACTAATGAATATATTTGTTGCACTTATGTGCATGCACCGCGTCTTTGGGCCTATTTTGCAGAAGTGCTATAATATTCCAAACAATATGTTTTGTGAGTTCTATGGATCTCCGAATCACCACACAAATCAGTACAAAGCCTTAGATGCTCTGGCTGATTGCCTTCATTTGACAACATTTTGGGTGAATGAAGATCCTTGAGGATTAGGACGCAAAGGACAAAGAGTGTGTAGAACTGGAGGAAGAAGTCTAGTTCGATGTTATAACTATGACCAAGAGGGTCATGTTGCTTGCGATTTTCCATTACTTAGGAGGCCTTGCTTCTCTCATTACCGTGTAAACACCCATGCCACTGAGGATTTTCTAGAACTAATTTCTTGTTGGGAAAAGCATAATTGTCAAAGAGGTTAAATTTTTATTTATGTAGAGTATAGGGCACCTAATTCAATTCCCTAGTCACGTATTAATATTGTAATGAGAGGAGGTAAGAGGATTGGTGCAGATAAATAACTACCTGATCAACTTGCTATAATATGAAATACATCCCCAAAGAAGTCGTATGACCCAATCTAACAAAAAGAATATTAAAACGACGCTGTCAAAATTTTTAAACAATTGGTTTCATCTTACAGTTTCCAAGTAGACCAACTAGAAAAGTGACAAATGATGAGTCCCTGATATTTACAAGATACATCCCAACTAGTTATGGAGTGGTTAAAATTATTTCTATAGGTTATGAGTGATGGGCAGTTGTCCAACTAGTTGCATAAGAAACTTCAAATTGTTGTCAAATATAAAGAATTTTCAGAGAGACCTATTTTGACCGACGTTCCTGAACATCACTCAATACATGTCCACCGCAACAAGAGAAGAATAGGGAGATAATTTTGCATCGATGCCCAAATCACATGATACCAAATTAAAGATTCAATGTTAGATTTGGGCTCTGATGTAAATATCTTGCCGAGAAAAACATGGGAGGTATTGAGATAACCCAAACTAGTATTTTCTCCTATTAAACCATGTATGGCCAATCTCACTTTATTCTCCCAATTGGTCAGCTTGGATATGTTGAAGTTGACATTGTGGGAGTGAAAACATATGAAAATTTTAGGTTATAGACATCATGGGAGATAAAGATCCTTATCTTGTCTTGTTAAGAATAGATTGGAGATTTGAGAATTATGATATTATCAACCTTAAGTGAGAAACTATGACCCTTGAAGTAGATGGAGTCTATAACAGCCTTGGTAAAAAAGCCATGTAATAAAATTAATAAAGGAAAAATAATAACCATGGTCATGGGACACATATTCCAAGCTGAATGTTGGGCAAAAGCATAGTGATGGGGATCACTTGTGATTAATTAATGGCTATGGAAGTTGGCAAATGCTTTCGAAAGGAAAAGTGGCATTAATTGGAATTTTATTTACGAAAAAATTGGAAAATAGGAGAAAAGGGAGGTGAAAGGTCATAAGTTGTATGTGAGGAGGGAAATGAAGGAAAATAATGGAAAATTGAAGAAACTAGAGGCCTCATTAATAAAAGGGCTTATGAGGATCAGTTGATAGAATTTTATCAGTTTTATCTTGAAGGTATATATTCTACTCTCTCTCTCTCTCTCACATACTCTTGGACACTTAGAGTTTTCTTGGATCACTCTTGGAGGAGTGTGGCATAATTGGGATTTGGAGCAAGAAGTCAAAGGAAGAGCAGGAAGCACAAGAGGACATCAGGATCAGTCACTACAATGTGTTTTCTTGTAGGTACTAAGTTGCATGTCTGATGTCCTTGCTAGTTTTGGCATGAATGACACACGCATGTGGTTTCTTGGTTATGATTTTCCATTGGCATGGAGGATTGCCCGGATTGACGATGGATTTTTCTAGCATTTCCATTTCTTGGATAGCCATGGTGTTGTGGGTGTCTTTCCTTTTAGTTTTCTGGTTGGTTCTCATGTTCCTTATGGATGAGGATTGAGTTACTAGTCCTAGAATCCTTGGTTGGAAAAATGCTCTGAAAGCCCTTGGTGGGTTGAGTTACTATTCCTAGAAGCCCTAGTTGGAAAAATTCTTTGGAAACCAAACAATAGTTGTGGGTTGAGTTACTAGTCCTGGAAGCCCTGGTTGGAACAAACGTTGTAGAGCCCTAGAAAACTTGGGTAGAGAGAAATCTGGTGATGATTAGTGATGTCCAATCGTGAGGTGGAATCACTGGTTGAGGGTTGAGGTGGTTTTTCTTCTAGAAGCCCTAGTTTAGTTTTGCTTGATTTGTTTCATGAGATCCCACATTCATGCTTGAAATATGGAACAGGGGTGATTAACTAAAAGAAATATTTGGTTTAGTCAATCTATGGTCGTGTGGTTCGTGGAAGTCCCAAACTTGGTTACATTTTTCATATGTTAGTAAGAGCTTCTTTCCTCTTTTATTTGATGGGTAAATATATTTTTTAATATGTGGTTTTTATGGTTTTTATATCTTTGCTATTTATCTTGAATATATGTTGGTTAAGAGGATGTTTCATGATGGTCTTGATGGATGGATCACATCATGTTTTAATTAGAAAATTAATGAACAATGAATATATGACCTAATAGATGATAATGAAACTATTTTGATAAGGCGTCAGTGCTTCCTTATGATTCTCAGATAAGTATGAGACCCTTATGTTCAGATACATTGTTATAACATGTACCTTGCATATTTGTGACATGTTTGATGAAATGCTTGTCATGGCTAGTAGGGGTCGAATCAAGTAATTGATCAATTATTTTCATTAATTTCATTATTCCATTGTATTTATCATTTCTAAAAGTTTCATGAAGCTCTGGGAAGTGGCTTGAGTCCTAGCCCTGAAAAAGTGGCACAGATTCTCGGGTTGCTAGCTTAGAACTAGCTGAAAAAGTTCATAGTCGCTGCCATGCCTTGCTATGAGAGAAACTGGAAGGCCTCAAACACATTCATGGCTTGTCATCGAAGTGGATAGGGGTCTAGATCAGTGAAATGTCAAGTTGTCTTAGGGGTTGGTCACCTGGAAGGCTTGGTTAGCTCTTGAAGGTTTTATGGAAGGTCATAATGGTTTTGTTTTGTCATTTCCACTTCCTTAACTATACATGGGAAATTGAATCACAACATAGTAGCCTCTCATCACATGTTTACCCTAGCATACCAGTTAACTTGGGTAAATGTGGGAGGAGGGTGGTTACATAGTGGTATCAGAGCATGGTTCACCCCTTCGACTGGATGGGAGGTGTGTGTTGGACATGCATACACATTAGTTTCATATGTGTTCTTCATGCTTGTGGTCTACGTGCTTTTTATGCATTCATGGTGTTGGTCATGGTTGTAGTGGTGTCACCATGTGAAAAGTTGATTGTGTTTGTGTTGGATGAGGTCGTTCATGAGTGCATGCCAATTGTGCATTAGGCATGCATGTCAGTGTTTATATGTTGTTATGAATACATTGGCATGATGATAGATGTTTTACATAAGGTCATGGTATGTGGTTGGTATGATAATGCATTGATGATTGGATAATGATTTAAATGATGATTAAATGTTGATATGATTATGTTTATATATGTATTGGACTAATCTGGTTGGTCTTGTAGACGAAATATCCTCCCTTGACATAAAATGAGGTACATTGGCTTGTTTATAATATGGTTTATCTGACATGATACACCTTGCAGGAAGAGAATAAAAATGATGACTAGCAAGATGGTAGACTAAAACTCACTTGATTCTCCCTATAGATCATATGAGCAACATGGTGAGGGATATTATCGTGACATAATAGATGCTCTGAGAAGCTTGAGGGAAGAAATAAGGATTTGCAAAGAAGATAATTTCTGAATCATTCAATCACAAGAGATACTTGCTAGGGCACAGGAGAAACAAGTAGAAGTCAATGCCGTGATTCTTTAGAGCTTTTTAGACTTGCATAGACAAGGACCACTAAGAATCAATCATGCATAGGAGGATAGGATCATATGGTAGCAGGTCACATGGTGGGAACATGTTAGATAGAGATGACATAATTAGAGATGGAATATTATTGGATACACCTAATGGAAAAGGCACTGGACATGGGATTTGCTCCAGTTCTGGTTCAGACAAGTATCACGGTCATCATCGCTATCATCCTTATAGGAGGATTGACAAGGGATATTTTTTGGATGATTTCAAGAAATAAAATCCACCTACATTTGATGGAAAAATAAAGAAGTCATAGGATGCAAAATCATGGTTTCTTGGGATAAACAAGTTATTCATATTGCATTATTACTTAGAGAATATGAAGGCCAAAATAGCTACATTCACTCTTAAAGGTGAAGTAGATATTTGGTGGGAAGATGTAAATAATGTCATAGGTATTTATGAAGAGGAGTTGACTTGGAGTGAGTTTGAGAGAATATTTAGGAAGAAGTATCTATCAGAGAGATACTATGATGACAGAGCAAAAGAATTCTATGAGCTGAAGATGCAATGTATGATCGATGAGGAGTACACTAGTAGATTCTTTGAGCTATTGAGACATGTGCCTTACCTCAAGGAGGAGAAGGCCAATTTTCAATGATTCATCAGTGGGTTTCCGATAGCGTTCAAGGACAAGATTGAGTTTGATGAGCCTAGATAATTGGAAGAGGCCATCCAAGAGCTAAAGCATTGTTTTGAGCAATCAAGGCACAAATCTAAGACGAAGACGAATTGGAAAGGTAATGCAAATAATAAAGGAAAATGGGATAAGAACAAGGGTGTAGGTTGGAAGCCTTTGCAGTGTTGGACTTGTGGAGGAGAGCATCGCAGGAGAGATTGTACACAACATCAAGGTGGTAGATTACAGATCTATAATGCTCAGGAGGCATAGACAATGGGGGATGTTGGACAGAGTATTCCACAGATTTATGCAACATTGGAAAACAAGAATGTAGATCACCAGTGATCTACTATCGATATGGATGGTAAGCTTTATGATCAAGTTATTTCTATTTTGATTGAACCTAGATCTAAATATAGTTATGTTAATCCTAGCCTGGTGGATAAGTGTGGTTTGAATAAAGAAGTGCATGCAGAGTCTTGGTTAGTGCAGTAGGCTACAGGTACTAGGAAGAGAGTTCACTGTTGGGTATGAGCTTGTGCATTTAAGTTGAATGGTATGCCTACATACACACATTTGAATTTGTTTCCATTGGGTTCATATAGTATGTTGTTGGGCATGGACTGGTTGTATCTTCATAGGACCAAGGTGGATCGTTATGAAAAGGCTATTGAGTGCCTGGATGACAATGGGGAACAAAGAGTCTTGTAGGGTAATAAGAAGGCAACATCAGTTAGAATGGTGACAATTATGCAGGAAAAGCATAGTCGCAAGAAAGGGTGTGTGTTATTTTTAGTGCATATTTGTAGTGAAAAAGGTAAGGAAGTTAAGGATGCAGATGTATTAATTAAGAAGGTGCTCATTTCTACAACATTTTTAGGATGTGTTTCTGGTAGAGATTTAAGAGTTTCTGCCTCATAGGGAAGTGGAACATTCTATTGAGTTGGTACCAGGGGCAACACCAACATCAAAGGAACCTTATAAGATGAGCCCACGAAAGTTGGTGGAGTTTAAGTTCCAGCTGAAGGAGATGCTTGACAAGGGATACATTAGGCTAAGTGTGTCACCTTGGGGTGCACTAGTGTTGTTTCTGAAAAAGAAGGATGGTACTCTTTGGCTATGCATTGATTACAGGAATTTCAACAAGGTGACCATCAAGAACAGGTACCCGTTTTCAAGGATTGATGATTTGTTTGATCAATTGAAAGGAGCAACAATGTTCTCGAAGATTGATTTGAGATCAGGATACCATCAGGTACACATTAAAGAAGAGGACATCTACAAGACTGATTTCTGGACTAGGTGTGCCTATTATGATTTTGTTGTAGTTCCATTTGGTTTGACTAATGCTCTAGTTACTTTCATGTGCTTGTGAGTAGTGTGTTGTGTCCTTATCTGGACAAGTTTGTTATTGTATTCATTGATGATATATTGGTATATTCCAAGAATGAGGAAGAAAATGTCAAACATATAGCAACAGTATTGATATTTCTAAGAGAGCATTAGTTGTTTGCCAAGCTTAGCAAATGAAATTTCTTTCAAACAGAGTTACACTACTTGGGACATGTGGTTTCCAAGGAAGGCATAATAGTGGATCCAGAAAAGGTAAGTGCTATCATGGAGTGGGAATCTCCTAGAAATGTGGATAAGTTAAGATCATTCATGGGGTTAGAAGGTTACTACAGGAGGTTCATCGGGAACTTCTCTCACATTACATATCCTATTAAATCATTGGAGAGGCAACGTAAGAAATTTGAATGGACATAGGAATGTGTAACCAATTTTGAGTAGTTGAAGCAACTGTTGACAAATGCTCTAATTTTAAAGTTTGCAGATCCGAACAAAGAGTTTTGGGTATGTACAAATGCTTGCAAGAGAGGGCTTGGTGGAGTACTCCTTATGTAGGAAGGTGTTGTAGCTAGCAACAACCCTCCTTCCCATTTAGTGTTATTCGATCTATACTAAATGAATGGGGACCCTTAGTTAAAAAATCCAAGAAAAAACAAAGTAGTGCTTAAATATCCTTTCCGCAAATAAAGTTACTATCATAAGCTTAGGAAGCCCCTTAGAGAATCTTAAAATCTAAGTTTATGATAAGGTAAAGATCTTTAGGAAAATCGCATCGCAAAAAGATAGCGGGATACCACCTTACAAGCACAATTCTAGTATTTGCAAGATCACGATATGCGATAATGACAAATATCGCATCGCATTCAGCATAACTTACATGAAATACTTCAAAATTCGCCGATATGTGATGACGTTGATCGCAAGATCGCATCTCGCAGGAAACAGGTTAATGAACTTTATCATACATAACATTCCTGCGATCTGCGATATTGCGATCTGCGATACTGCGATCTGCGATACTGTGATCTACGATATTACGATCTGCGATGTTGCGATCTGTGATGTTGCGATGCAAATCGCAAAATCACTCCATCGCAGAGATTTCGGGTGCGCCATTCAAGAAAAGTATTTTCCATAAGCTGACACATGGTTATGCGCTTTAAATGCTAATAAAGGAGTTAGTTGTCAGTTATTAATGGAATATGGGTGCGTGCTTTTCAAAGGATCATTTCACATAAGGTGGTATATTTGGTATGTCTGCGACATTTAAAACTTTCCCATCACCCTTCCTTGTCATTCATTTTTACTTCACTTATGAATTGCAGGAATGGAGAACAGAGGCCAACACAAAGCAATACACATGATAAAATGGGAAATAAAAATAAAGCTCCAAGCTCCGAGGAAAAAGAAATGGCTCCCTTGTATATAGATACGGCTTGTAACAAAGACGCGAGAATTGCTACGTGGGAAGGCATGTATAACATGCTTGAAGAAGAAAATCCCATAGTAATGGAAGTTTCTACTACCGCAGGCTCGAGTAGTTCTTCTGAAGCACCCTTACAGAGCTATCTTGCTCATTCTTGCACCGGATAGTAGCACGGCCCAAAATTCTCCCATACACGGACATGGTCAAGTGGACACTGGATAGCGCCGATATCAGAAATAGACAATTCAAAACTCAGGGACAAGGACTCATCGGTTCATTCGCTGCACAGGATTTAAAACTCATGTATCATCTACTGGAGACACACGCAACTTATAATAATCAGTTTATGGAGAAATTTGCCAAAGAAAATCAGGACCTGGCAGAAACCACCAAAGACTGGTCTAGGAGGGATGAACCACTGAAGAAAGATAAACACGGTATGTACAGTACTAATTCCCTTACCTCCCCATATTGCCTTGCTGCTGCCATGCTCTGTAGAATATTCAGAATGCCAGATATCAACAAATTTTCATCCGAATGGCTACCATTATTAGATGCTACCACGAATGCCACTATTGTTGATTGGGCCAGAATCTTGTCTGATAACCTAGTCATGGCCATTGTAAGTTACCGGTCCAAAAGAACTGCGGCTCAGAGAATTTATCCTCTTTTTTACCTATCTTCATATGTAATGGATGCAATATATTATGTGTCTAAATTTCCTGTGATGGGTTGGAAGTGGACAACTCAAGATCCCTTACCCATCCATGTCTATCATAAAGAGTTATGGGACTCTCAATTCATTCCATACTTCTACTAGATTTTTCATGGAATTATGCTACCCTTGTACAGAATGTTGTATGATAAAGACCCTCCGAGATACTCACCTGAAGCACAAGTAGACATCCTCCCTGTCGCAAGATGGTTCGGGGAGGAACTGTTTACTTATGTCAAGGTATTTGGAAGTAATGCTCCCCCTCATGTCCTACCCTTGTATATCCCTGATAAACTCTTGGCTTGAGAGATTGCCTATCAAACCTGCGGAGAAGGTAGTCTGACTAAGGATTTGAAAGACAAAAAGAAGGCTATATGGCCACAGTTTCCTGTGTCATGTGGGGCCTTTTCGCTATTCGATGTAGGCCACGCATTCACAGAAGTAAATAATATGACGTGTTTACAGTTATTCAAATTTTCTGCAAGACCATTCGATCCTAATGAGGTTGCCAGAATTTCACCACTGCAGTCAAGATAAAGGTGTTCGCTGGGGAAACAGATGTATTCGATGATATATTCCAACAGAAAATCACGCTTGAAGAAATTATGCACGCAGCCCAACTACAATTCTCTTGAGAAGAATTCCAAAGGTTCAAAATATACAGGGAAAGAAGGTTAGCCAGTATTCCTTTAGAGAAACTACGCTTAAAACCCTTAAGAGAACCAACCCCAAGTGTTAGTCTTAGTGGGAGTTCAAGCACTAACGGGTCTAAATCCAAGTCTGAAAAAGAAATATCTGAAAATTCTAAAAGATCCGGAAAGGAACAGGATAAGAGCGAAGGGTTAGTAAAGGAGACTTCCCAGTCAATGGAACTTCAACATCAACAGGTTATTGCCTCCCCGCAAAGAGATCCTCCCCCTCTCGTCATTCAAGCACCTCTAGTCATAACCAAATTAGACGAAGAATGGGAAACCTTCAAATTCTTGATCAATCTTGAAGGGCAAACCATAAAAACACCAGTGGGTAATGCATAGGTAACAAAAGAAGTAGTCACAAGCACAATCATCAATGTCCCAGATATGGAGCATATTCCTATTACCCCATCTTCTGAGCTTATACTCAAAATAGAAGAAATCCCTCCTCCTGATATATTTTACAACCTACAACACAAAGCAATAGTAAAAAGACAAAGGAAGAAAAGGAAATTGGAAAACACGCTCTCTCAAGACGCAGAACGATTAGATGTCATGTGGCAAGATCCAACTAACAATCCCACTGAGAATCTCACCAAACTATCCCAGATCGCATGAGCATATGCCTCTGCAACTATTGATAAAACATCTGAGGTACAACAGTTGCTAAAAGAAAAGGAAGATCTGATACAAGTCTTGCAACAACAATTGCAGCAAGCTAATGCTAACAATGAAGCACAAAAACAACTTGAAAGGTTACAACAAGACTTCCAGCAAATGCAAATAGGATATCAGAAAAGTTTGGATGAGAAAGGAAAGTAGTTACAGGATCTACAAGAGATGCATAAGGATGATCCCAAACTTACAGAGTTTATCACAGAATCCATTTCCTTGAATGAACAATTACTACAGCAACAGGAAGTGTTTGGCCAAAAAATATCGTAGTGGAACTATTATTGTGAAATAAGTGATAAAACCACTCATCAAGTTGTAGAATTACAAAGTGACTATGATTCAATTGATAAACGGTGACTGCATATTTGACTTGGCAAAAAAAAGATGAGGGAAAAAGAGCAGGTGCACCAAGGATAAATGAAGACCACAAAGACATGCTTTTTAACAAATGGGACAACCAAATCAAGGAGGCAGAACAAGCAGGAGAAGAAGCAACCGTGGTAACAAGTAGTAGTATTGATTGTATAAATGAAAACTTGCACAAGGAAAATCTGATCGCAGAGACCACTCTAGGATATTTTCCTAACGCACAGCAAATACAAATAGATTGGAAGCAAAAAGCTCAAGAAAAGGCAAAAGCAATCCAAGGGTTAACCAAGTTGAACTGGGATTATTACTGGGCATACTTGGTAAAGCCACATAGCCAATTGATGACTCTTAAGTGTATCATCAATTCGGCGGAGAAAATGGTGCCAGTCCTTGATGATTCTGTTTTCTCAGCTCAGCTAAAATCGGAGGTCGTCCAGCTGACTCTTCTCCAACAAATGCTGCATACGTGCGATTTCAAAGACCGAATACAGAAGTAGTTTTAATTTTTCCTTCAACTTTAGTTTCAATTTTGTTTTATTTGCCTAGAAAAAGGACGGTCATTTAAACCGCATCTTGAATTTTTGTAATAAGTTATTTTTAGTTTTAGCTAGTAGTATTTAAGCCCTTCTCATGCATTTAGAGAAGGGTCCAAAAATTTGTCAAAAACTTGTCCTCAGAACATGCACTTTTGCACCCTCCGAGGAGGTTTTGATGAATGAATGGAACAGGATTTGTTAATGTTTGAATTTAATATTTGCTACCGATGTTGCACTTCTATACTCTTAGTGGATGTTAGATCAAGGAGAGATAAATCATTGTCTCTTGAAGCTCATGAGTAAGACTAGTTATAAATGGTACTTTTATCTCTTAACCATTTCTGCGTATGTGTTAAAGTGATATTCAGTTTTAGTTTTTTATATATTAATGCGTGAATGCCTGAGTTATCATTTGGCACTTTTGTACGGTGATAGCTATTTATTTATGCTTAATGTATGAATAGCTCATTATGCGATATGTTTTTCTTAACTGTTTCGTCTAACTTTTTATACGAAATGGTTCATCTTTATTGAATACTTTTCTCATAATAGCTGAATGATCTTTATTACCAGTTGTTATTTGAAATCTTTTTAGATCGCATAATAGAAGAATTACACCCCGGGTTAGTATAGACTTAGATGTTTTCTGCTTATTAGAATACAATAGCATAGCACTAGATTAAAGTTAGAAACTAAACATCTTAATTAGGAATCATTAGATCATAAACATCAAATTCTACACACACACACACTCATAAATTGGGAAACTGGTCCCATATCCCCAGTCGGACCTGCTATACCAAACGGATAAGGAGTTGCCAACCAAGGTCCGGACCGGGCGGGTATCCCCCTTATTGTAGACCAGATTTTTGGGGCTTCAACAGAAGGATAGATAGTATGCTATGAATCAAGGAAATTGAATGAGCATGAGCAAAATGATCCAACACATGATCTTGAGTTGGCAACGATCATTCATGCATTGAATATGTGGAGGCACTATCTTGTTGGCAGGAGATTCATATTAATGAGTGATCAAAATGGATTTTTGTATCTATTTGAACAACTGAATTTGAATGGTAGACAAGCTAGATGGTTTCTCACGATCAGCGAGTTCAAATTTGAGATCAAGTACATTAAAGGTAAAGATAACAAGGTTTAAGATGCTCGTAGCAGGCATATATAGGTAAATCACATAGCAACTATGAGTTCTTATGGGACATATCTACAAGATCAGATCTTATAGGCATGATAGCAAGATGACAGGTATATGGATCTTATGCACAGGTTGCAACAAGGTACAACTGATCAGGGTGTGGACTATATATGTGTCAAATGACAGTGAGCTCAAGAAGCTTATCTTGAGGGAATTTCATGCTAAACCATATTCAGGTCACCCAGGATATCAAAAGACATTGACAACAATGAAGAAGTTCTACTATTGGCTAAACTTGAAGAAAGAAGTAGCAAAATTTGTGGCTAGGTGCTTGGATTATCAACAAGTAAAAGTAGATTGTAAGCATCCAGGTGGTATACTACAACCTATTCCAATTCAGAGTGGAAATGGGAGGTCATTTACATGGAATTCATTATAGGTTTTCTGAGGACCTCTAGACAACATGATTCTATTATGGTTGTGGTTGTTAGGTTGACAAAGGTAGCACACTACATTCCAGTAAAGTCTACATGTCCAGCTAATAATGTAGCACAAGTGTTCATTAGAGATGTAGTGAGGTTGTATGGTGTACCAAAGAAAATTGTGTCAGAAAGGGATGCCAAGTTCACTTCTAGATTATGGAAAGCATTATTTGCAGGTTTGGGTAAAGACTTTGCCTTCAACACATCTTATCATTGGCTGACAGATGGATAGGAAAAAAGGGTCAACAGGATATTCGAAGATATGTTGAGGATGCATGTGATGCATCAGTAGAAAAAGTGTTGAGTTTTATTATAGGATTCAATGAGGATGAGTCCATTTGAAGCACTTATGCATGGAGCTGTTATACTCCCATCAGTTGGAGTGATCCAGTTAACTAAGTGTTGATAGGACCGGACATGTTGGCAGAGATGGAATAGGAAATGCAGGTAATCAAGAAGAATTTGAAGGCAACATAGGATAGACAAAAAATTTATGCAGATCAAAACAGGATGTTTAAAGAGTTTTAGGTTGGGGAATAGGTGTACTTGCGTATCAAGCCCATGAAGAGCTCCTTGATGATTGGGTCATGTGCTAAGTTGGCACCTCGATTTTATGGACCTTTCAATATTCTTGAAAGCATTGGACCAACAACCTATCAAGTTGCACTACCTTTGAGAGTGAAAGTAAATTATGTTTTCCATGTTTCATTTCTTAAGAAGTATGTTAAATATGTTGATCATGTGATTGACTGGTCTATATAGCAGGTGGATCTAGAAGGAGAGTTGTAGCCGAAACCTTAGTGCATTTTGTAGAGAAAGATTCTTAGGCTCCGAAACCATAAAATTGAGCAGGTTAAAGTGAAATGGAATCGCTTTGGGCCTGATGAAGCTACATGGGATATGGATGATCAAATGCGGGCTATGTATCCTTCTTTATTCGCTAGTTGAGTGAATTTTTTTGGCATATGTTTTTGTGTAATTTTTTTGGTATATCTACCTATGTATATGGATGTAAATACCACCATCAGATGTTTTATAAATCTCCAATAGTAGTATAGGTGTCATGTTGTTATGGTTGTCATGTGGTTATGTTTCTCATGGTGGTTTAGTTATCAGTGGGATGATCATTGTAAATATTGCAACCAACTAAGTTATAAAGCTCCATGTGCAATATGTTTTTCTTTTCAATAGTTTTGTTGGTTGTCAGTGTCATTGAAAACCAAGGACGGTGTTCCCCCATGGGGGAGGGTTATGTAACAACCTTGGTCAAAACTCCATATAATAAAGTTAATAAAGGAAAAATAATGACCATGGTCATGGGACATGTATTCCAAGCTGAATGTTTGGCAAAAACATAGTGATGGGGATCAATTTTGATTAATTAATGGCTATGGAAATTAGCAAAGGCTTTGGAAAGACAAAGTGGCATTAATTGGAATTTTATTTATGAAAATAATGGAAAATAGGAGAAAAGGGAGGTGAAAGGTCACTGGTTGCATGTGAAGAGGAAAATGAAGGAAAATAATGGAAAATTAAAGAAACTAGATGGCGCATTAATAAAAAGTCTTATGAGGATCAGTTGATAGACTTTTGTCAGTTTTGTCTTAGAGCTCCCTTATCTACTTTCTCTCTCTCTCTCATACTGTTGGACACTTAGAGTTTTCTTGGAGAAATCTTGGAGGAGTGTGGTAATCTTGGGATTTGGATAAAGAAGGCAAAGGAAGAGAGAGAAGCATAAGAGGATATCGATATCAATATCTACATCGAGTTTGATTGCAAGTACCGAGTTGCATGTATGATTTCCTAGCTAGTTTTTGCATTCATGGAACATGCATGTGGTTTATTGGTTATGATCTATCATTAGAATGGAGGATTTCCTAGATTGACGGTGGATTTTCCTATCATTTCCATTTCCTGGATAACCATGACGTTATGGGTGTCTTTCCTTTTTATTTTATAGTTGGTTCTCATGTTCCTTATGCATGAGGGTTGAGCTACTAGTCCTAGAAGTCTTGGTTGGAGATATGCTTTGAAAGCCCTTGGTGGGTTGAGTTACTAGCCCTAGAAGCCCTACTTGAATACACACTCTATAAGCTTGACAATAGTTGTGGGTTGAGTTACTGGTCTTCGAAGCCCTAGTTGGAAACAATTCTCTAGAACCATGGAAAACTTGGGTAGAGACCAATCTGGTGATGGTTAGTGATTTCCAACCATGAGGTGGAATCACTGGTTGAGGGTTGAAGTGGTTTGGCCTCTGGAAGCTCTAGTTTTTTTTTCCTTGAGTTGATTCATGAGATCCCACATTCATGTTTTGAATGTGGCATGAGGGTGATTGGCTGAAAGAAATATTAGGTTCAGCCAATCTATGGTCAAGTGGTATGTGTAAGTCCCAGACCTAGCTGCATTTTTTATATGTTAATAAGAGTTTATTTCCCCTTGTATTTGATGGGTAAATATACTTGTTGATATGTGGTTTTTATGTTTGTTATATATTTTCTATTTCTATTAACTATATGCTAGTTAAGAGGATGTTTCATGACATTGTCTTGATGTATGTATCTCATCATGTTTTGATTAGAAAATTAGTGAACAATAAACATATGACCTAATAGATGATAACACAACTATTATGATAAGGCATCAAAGCTTCCTTACGATTCTCAGATTAGTATGAGACCCCTATGCTCAGATGTGTTGTTATTACCTATAGATTGCATATTTGTGACATGCTTGAAGAAATGCCTGTCATGGCTAGTAGGGTTTCATGGAATTCATTTATCAAATGTTTGCATTAGTAGCCTTATTCCATTGTTATTTATCATTTCTGAAAGTTTCATGAAGTTTTGGGCAGTGGCTTGAGTCCAAGCCATGAAAAAGTGGCACAAGGTTCGGGGTCGCTAGCTCAGGACTAGTTGAAAAAGTCCATAGTTGTCGGCATGCATTTCTATGGGAGAAACTAGAAGGCCTAAGATCCATGCATGGATTTTCATGGGAGCAACTGGGGGTCCATATCAGTGAAATGTCATGTTGTCTCAGGGGTTGGTCACCTGGAAGCGTTGGTTGGATGTTGAAGGTTCTGTGGAAGGTCATAATGGTTTTATTTTGTTGGTTACACTTCCTTAACTATAAATGGGGAGTTGAATCACATCATAGTAGCCTATTGTCACATGTTTACCCCAGTGGGCCAATTATCTGATGTAAATGTGGGAGGATGGTAGTTACATAGTCCATGTTATAGGACCCCTAGATCCTTATTAAGCTCTGAGTTTTACAGAGCATGTAGATGATGTTGAAGAGCCTAATATTTTGGACCAGTTATATAAGCTCACTACGGGGAAAGATATGACTATATAAATCCTATAGCAGATGGTTCCATTAAGTAGTGGAGCATTCAAGACACAAAAGTTGTTTTATATGTTGTGTTGGATGATTTTAAACAAGGAGATCATGAGTTGCACTCTAGATACTACACAACTATTCATTATGCCCGTTGAATTAGTACTAAGGTAAGGGATTACCCTAATTTTAATGGGATAAAATCTGTTGTCAATTTTATTAAATAAGATGACTCAAATATTGAAGAAACACAATATTTATTTGATGGATGTTGCTCTACAAGAAACTCCTGAAAGATGGTGTGGAGCTCATCATAACCAATTTCAAGACTGGGAATCAATCAATCTTGTTATGTTATGTCGATTTGTTGTTATAGAGAAGCCTTTAGATATAATTCCTAGAAATGAGGTTTATACCAGTCCATAGAAGCATGTTCATACTTTTAGTGTTGTTTGGACACAAGTTGAACTTCCTATTGAGATGTGGACACATCAATTTGTTCATACATTGGGGAGATTTCTGCAACCTTGGTATCTAAAATAATAAATGAAAAGACAGACAACCAACTAGAAGACATTGGTAGCTCAATTTTGCAATGATTTTTCTTTTTTTAGATGAAAATTTGAGGATAGAAGAGGGTTTGAAATATATTAAAAGAATGTTTTTCCCTACTAGAAATCATGTTGATGAGTGTAGTAGTTATGACTATTTTGGACATTTGTATATGTATTCAATGAAGTTGTTGCTTGCAGCAGGGTTAACAATTAACCTGATAAAGATGATCTAGAGGCATTAAGGACTTTATCTTTTAATGAATCTGAAGGGGAGAAAAATATAAAGGATGATCCTATAAAATATTCCCTGTATTTAAATCCTTTGAAGTTGTGGAAGCATAATATTGGAACTGAAGAAAAGCCTAAGCTAGCTTCTATTGGTGGTTATTGGGATGATGAAACAACAAAGAGATTTTTGACCTATTAAAAGAATATGAAGGTTTTTTTCTTGCATCATTTTCAGAGCTCAAGGGAATCAAAGGAGGTTTGGAATAAATGAAGATTCTCTTGAATCCTAATGCAAGGCCAATCAATCCTCGTCCTTATCGATTGAATCTACAAGTAAAAGAGAATGTGAAGAAAGAAATTGATAATATGTTGGTTGCAGGTCTTATTTTTCCAGTGGATGAGGTAAAATGAATCAACCCTATTGTCATTCAAGGTAAGAAAGATTTGGATGACATTAGAGTTTGTGTATATTACAAAAGTCTTATTAATTCTTTTGTCCATGATGCATTACCTACTCCCTCCAGTGATGAAGTATTTGAAAATGTTGTAGGTAATGAAGCTTATTATTCTACATATGGATTTTCTGGGTATCGTCAGGTTCACATAGCAGAGGAGGATAAAAGAAAGACCACTTTTACAATTGAATGAGGTTAATATGCTTATCATGTCATGCCATTTGGACTTAAAAATGGCTCCACTATGTTCTCCAAAATTGTTATTGTTTCTTTCAGAGATTATATTCATAAATTCCTTGAAGTTTACATGGATGATTAGAGAAATTATAGCCTCTTGGAGAAGCATTCCAACTTATTGTGAGTGATGTTTAACCATTGTCGATAGTTGCAGATCTCATTAAATTTCAAGAAATGCAATTTTTTTGTTCCTTTTGGTACCTTTCTTGGGAATATTATTAAAAATATGGTGCTTGTGTGGATCTTGCCAAAGTTGCAGTGATTTTTAATATGCCACCACCTACGAGTGTTAAAAAACTGTGCTCTACTTTAGGACAAACATGAGATTATCACAGGTTCATCCACAACTACGCTTTGGTCACTGCGTTGTTGGAGAAGTTGCTGAAGAAAGCTAAACGTTTCATTTGGATTGTTGAATGTGATATTGCATTTGATACATTAAAAGAAAATATTGTGAGTGATCCAATTCTGGTTTACCTGGATTGGAACAAGGAATTTCATGTCCATATAGACACATTTGGTATCGACTTGGGTGCAATTTTAGTGCAACTAGGAGAAGGTAACCTTGATCATACCATTTACTTTGCTAGTAAAAAACTCTCTAGTGATGAGAATAATTATACAACCATTGAGAGAGAAGCTCTCACCATGGTGTATTCACTTCATAAGTTCAGGCACTATAATCTTGGAGGTCCCTTTAAATTATTTACTGATCATTCTACTTTAAAATATCTTGTTAACAAACATATCTTAGAAGGGAGAATATGTAGAAAAATCTTACTATTTCATGATTTTCAAGTTATTATCAAACATGGTCACTTTAATGTGGGTCTAGACCATCTTTCTCACTTGGAGTCTGACGAAGCGGGAGGGCCAGTTGAGGACCAATTGCCTGACATTGATTTATTTAGAATTAAAGTAGTTCTAGACTACTTTGATGATATTGCATTATTTCTGGCAACTATAAAGTGACCGAATGACTATACCATAATTAGAGGAAATATATGGTGGTAAGAGCTACAAACTATCATCTCATGGCATGTCAATTTTATGAAATGTGAATTGATCATATTTTGCATAGATGTGTTTTGGATCATGAGAGAGAAAATTTCTTGTGGGAATGTCATTTTGGAGTTGCAAGGGGCCATGTTAGGGGAAACCACAAGGAAGGTCCTACGAGATGGATTTTGGTGGCCAACAATTTTTTAAATATTTAAAGGATTCTGCAAGAAAATTGATGTTTTTTAGTGGGTTGGGCAGCCATCTCATTGCAATGAACTTCTCTTGCATCCAATTCAAGCCCTTGAATCCTTCGAGAAGTGGTTGATTGACTTTGCGGGGCCCATAAACCCTCTTATGCGACATTCACATGCTCTCTACATCATCAGTACGCTTCATTATTTGACGCATTGGGTTGAAGCAACTCATGTGAAGGATTACATTGTTGATACTACTACCAGGTTTATATTTGAAAATATTATCACAAAATTTGGTTTTCCGAGGAGTCTCACCAATGATTAGGGACTGCACTTTATTAATGAGACTATCGCTACACTACTACATGAATTTATGGTCCATCATCATAAGAGTATCCCATAAATAAAATGGGATTGTCGAAACTTTTAATAAGATTCTGTAAAAGGGTCTTACTAAAGTATATTCAGTGAACCAAGATGACTAGGACAAAAGGCTTCTAGCTACGCTATGGGTTCATTGCACAATTGTCAACTAGCTGCATAAATATACTCCATTCTAGCTTGTATATGAGAGGGAAGTTGTAGTGCCAATTGAATTCATTGTCCCAAATATCTTCATTTACTAGGACACCAGAAGGTCTAAGGATGAATCCATTAGAGAGCAGCTACAAGAGTTGTGGGAGTTGGATGAGAAATAGTTCCTTGTAGATTCTCATCAATCTATTGAAAAGGAAAGACAGAAGGCATGACATAAAAACATATTAAAATGAAGTCCTTCTCTGCGAGAGATCAAGTATTTCTCTATGACAACAAGTACCTCAAACATCCAGGTAAGTTGTAGATGTATTGGTTGGGTCCCTTCTTGGTTGTGGAAATAAGAGATTTTGGGACAGTTAAGCTTGATTAACTCAATGGAGTGTTTTTGCCTAGTTGGGTCAACGACACATGCCTAAATACATATCATGACCTATAAATTTATTTTCATACCCTTTTCTCTCTGAAAGGGGGAACCAATTACATTTAGGATTGATTTAGTCACATCAGTTAGTTAGTAAGTTTAGTTGCATATGTTGTTTTATTATTTTATAGTTGTGACCCACCACAACTCATTGTGGTCAGGGAGGTGTAAGGTGTCATTTTTGTCTTTTCTTAGGTCATTAAATGCAAGTCTTTTCATCCAACTAGTCATTTTCCCCATAACTGAACTATTTTTTCATTTAAATTCCATTTTGATGTCTCAACATACTAGTTTCAGTTATTGTTGCTACCATGTCATTTCCATTTTGGGTCATTTGTGTCATGTCATAGCGATTTGTGTCCTAACTCTCACCGATATTCAAATCTAGCCTAATTTGTCAAGTTGTCATATTTATTTCTCAACAGTCTAATCATTCCACATTTTCTCATTGCTTTTCTATAAGTATCACATTCCATAGTCTATTTCCTCATTGTGTCTATGTATTCCCTAGATTTTTTAACCCTGGATTTTGTACCTATCCCCTATTTGCCTCCATTCCACCATTGTTTATAAGCCACACAAATTTGATGACCCACCTTTAGAAAGTTTAGAGACTTGTCTGGGAGTTGAGGCACTTCAGCCACTACTAATGGTTATGTCAGGTTCTCGCAATGCTGTTCAGATCTCTGAACTAAGTTGGATCAAAATTTTCATGCATAATTCTTTCCTTAATAGTCTTCCACTAGTCGTGAGTTCATTCTTAAAGGACTTTCAGTATTTTCAAGTTGATCTTCATGATAGTCAAGATAACATTTATGATCAAATGAAAGATTCTTGTTTGATTAATCCCTTTTCATGTAGACCAAGGGTTCGAGAGCACATATTTTGCATATCCCCATAGTTTCAAAGCGTGTCATTCTGATTTACAAGATAAAGGTCATTCTAGGTTGAAGGATTTCTCTTTATCAAACATTTCTGAGATCGATCACCTTCTTATCCCTCTTGCGTATGTCACGAGGTTAATCATCATTCTCGAAGAATCTCTCTTCTTGAATGATAAAAGTTTCTTAAGTCATTTAGTGAATCAAAACCATTGTGTTTATATGAATACTTGGTTTGATTTGGCCCTTGTTTCCAGTATTTTTCTAGCCTAGTTTCATATTTGGTTTCCCAGATTCATAATGATTGCCTTTAATACCCTAAGCTTTCATATTGTTGGAAAGGTGTATAATTAGATATAAAGGGGACCAATGGAGAATCAAGGATCTTATAGTCACCAATCTGATCATGATACTGGTCCTAAAAATTGAATCTTAATTAATCATTGTCCCATTAGCATACATGATGATGGTTGTTTTACATTGATTAATTTTGTTGAACACAATGATCTTCATGGTTTATCATTTCATGATTATGATTCTTGTTAGATAGTTGAGGTAATTTAGCATGAGATGATGGCTATGATAGGTCCCCACCATCTGGACAAGGCTTCTGAATGAGATCAGATTGAATTCCCTTTAGAAGATTCTCTTTGTAATTTGAATGATTTTATTGAAAATTTATTTATCAAGAGTATCAGGGTTTTAAAATCTATTGTTTTAAGTATCATGATCCAATCTCTAAATGGTTAGAGAAATCTTAGTTGGCAAGCTTCGTCGCAAATAACAAGTTTTTATCTTTCTTGATGTTTTCTAAAACTGAAAATACAAATGAATGTACTTCTACAAGCAACCTTAAAGGTTTGTATGATCATCATTTCAAGCAACATGTTAGAGCTCGATATTGGTTAAAGCTAGTTAGTATGACACATCTTTATGTTGATAAGAAATACCTTCATTTTATTGCACAAGCTTTTTGAATTGTTAACTTTACTCTCGCACAATGCTTTATATTGCTTTTAATTGTTCACATCTTTTTTTTTTTGTAGTTCAAGAGCGACTACTATGGCTAAATTTGAAATTTCATTACACTTAGCCCTGACCTTCTAGCCCATTAGGTTAGGAGTATGTTAGGTGCATTTATCTCTCTAGTTTTATTTCATGATCATCCATTTCATCCCTACATTTTTCTCTTATCTAGTCATTTGCAATTTTTTGTTTCCTTTGTTTATTTCACATGCTTCTTTTCAATTAAGGTTTACTTTGGCTCTATGTTTTATTTTAATGTTTTCTTGTTATGCCTTGTCATATCTTGATTTTGTTTGCTTGTTATGCCTTATCTTATCTTTCTTGCTTTTGTTTAATAAGACTTTGCACGAAAATTCTCTCACTTTGATCAAAATAAAATGTGGTAAAGCTTGGAAAGTGAAATTGTGACGAAACACAATGCTTGGCTTATTTTTTATCTTCTTCTCTATCTTGGGTTTACATATCCTTAAAGTTGATGATGTTTGAACGGAAAATATCATTCGTTCTAGACAAAAAACTTTTCGTCGAACTATGAAGCTCGTATCTATGAGGATATTCATTATGACTCAACCTTATATTGAATGGTGCTTAAACAAGTCAACTCAACCGAGTTAAGAAGGGAAAGGAGAAAAACTTTAAAATGATAATATAACTTCATTTATCTTTCAAATCCCGTAAAAAGGGAACAACCTCTCAGGAACTCAATAAGTCGGGTTCCCTCTTCCACCCATGTAATAAATATTTAATAAATTCTTCAAGCATACCTTTAAGAAAATAAAATAAAGGGTGAACAAGATAAAAGTTTCCTACATAGAGAGGTGAAACAAGTAACATTGTCGAGATATTGTCTAGGTTCTCTAGTAATGAAGCGATGCTTGTGTCACTTTGAGGTGACTCTGTCGGGGTACTATCCAGGCTCACTGGTAGTAGAGAATCACCAATGAATGTGCTTACAATCTTGATATACTTATTATCTTTCCCCCTTATTGAAACAATTGAGGTGTGACTAGTCTTATGTTGATGTGTTTTAATTTGAGCAAGGAATAAAACAGATTATATCTTTAACTGAGATAAGTGGAAAAGATGGGGAAATCTACATGGTGAATCAATACTTCCTAAAATACTAGGACCTTTCACTTGAAGATAATACCTAAATAGAGAAGCTAGAGTTCTACTAGTGTGTCACAATTGTTTTCGTTGCGAAAAACACCCTCCAAAATGTTTCTTACACTTGAATTTTGAAGCCTACTTGTGATCCTATGATCTCTCATTCCTTGATTTTTTGTAGACAATTCATGGTTAATTGATGTTTTGTTTATATTTATTAACCACCAAAGTCATTTGATTAAACATCCATATCTTTTGATGCATTCACAAGTACATCTCTTTCAAGAAATCTTAGCAGTCAATATGCGCCTTAGAAAGTGAAAAACTACACAATCCTTGCTAACAAGGCTTGCGCAATCTCTAACGACACTAATTATGCAGTTCCTGGAGATAGGGACTACGCAGTCCTTGTTGACAGTTATTGCACAATTTCAAGATTGACAGTTCCCTCACTATTGGTTACAATCGTATCATCTATTGAGTGAGTTTTCTCAACTGTCACTTTTGTATGCTTTGATTTTCATTATTTTCACTTTCACTTTTACGACTTTTGTTTTCTCTTTCTTTCACTCATGCAAGTGGAACTTTTATATCTTCTTCTTTATAACATGTGTCACTTTCACTTTCTTTAGCTTTTTCTAGTGTCTTCTTTTGGCATGGGAAGTGTCGCACGTTGTGATAACGGAGTTTTGGATTCATTTCAAGAGGCTCCTTTGGTGTTGATGGGTCTTATTTTTCATATAGAGATGTATTAGACTCATCCCCATGACATGTGACTAGTCTTATGTTGATGTGTTTTAATTTGAGCAAGGAATAGAACAAAATATATACTTAACCAAGATAAGTGGCAATGCTGGGGAAATCTACATGGCGAATAAATACTTCCTGAAAGACTAAGACCTTGCACTTGAATACAATACCTAAATACAGAAGCTGGAGTTCCTACAATGTATTTCCAACTATTTTTGTTGCAACAAACACCCTCCAAAATTTTTCTTACACCTGAATTTTGGAGCCTTCTTGTGATCCTACTATATTTCATTCCTTGATTTGTCATAGACACTTCATGGTCAGTTGATGTTTTCTAATATTTCTTAACTATTAGATTCATTTTCTTAAACATCCCTAGCTTTCAATGCATTCGCAAGCACATCTCATTCAAGCAAGCTTAACAATGAATATGTACCTTAGAAAGTCAAGCACTATACAATCCTTGCTAACAATGCTTGCACAATCTCTGAGGGTAGTGATTGTGTAGTTCCTGGAGATAGGGACTACATAGTTCTTGTTGACAGCTAGTGCACAATCTCAATATTGACATTTCCCTCATAATTGATTGTGATCGTATCATCTATCGGGTGAGATTTCTCAACTGTCTCTTTTCATTAGAGTCGATTTCACTTTTATGGCTATCATTTTTTCTTACTTTCACTTATACAAGTGACACTTTTATATTCTCTTTAATATAGTATGTTTCACTTCCACTTTCTTTAGATTTTGCAAGTGTAATCTTTCGACATGGGAAATGTCGCACGTTGTGATAAAAAAAAAATAGGTTCATTTCAAGAGGCTAATTTGATGTTGATGGGTCCTATTTATCATATAGACATGTATTAGACTCATCCCCAAAGTTTCATGCACTGGCACACTAGTGTCGTCACTGTCGTTGCAAATTGTATCCTAAGTGTTTCACTTGGAGGAGAGTATTGTTTCGTGTTGGTATTATGATACAGGTGTTTTCCTTGATGACAAATCACATAGATGACAGTTCACAGTGAAACAGGTTAACAACAAAGGATTACATATCAGACTCCACAGATTTTAGAAAGAGAATGGTTTAAGAAGTATATGCTAGTTCACTTTGTCCAAATAGTGTATACACACGGTTCCATAGAACAAAAGGCGTGTATACGTATGCACGCACTTTTACAAGAGGAAAAGCATGTATAGGTTGGAAAATCAAGGAAAGACAAGACTAAAGAATACCAAGGGTCAATACCATGGAATTAGCCCACAAGTTTGAGTGGGGTAGCGACTATTTGATCCCATCCAAGAATACCATAGGCTCTAAGTGTTGTTTTGGTCCGAGGAATTGAGGAAGGCCAAAACCTATATAAGGAGGAGAATATTGTGGGACATGTGTGCAAGTATAAGGGTTTGTTAGGAATACTTCTATCTGAAGTATATTTTATGTAGTAGGGGCTACGATTATGATATGATTTGAAATATTTTGTGCAGCTTGAATTCAATGTTGGATCAGGATCATAAGACTTGAAATGAATTGTCATTAAATGATGTGATATTGATTGGGCTAGATCTGATTGCTAACACTGTTTTATTCTATAAATGTGATGATCTGCATATGATTGAAGTCTGGAACATCTGTGAAGTTTTAAGTTAGTATTTGCAGATCTATACATTGGTTCGCCTTGGTGAAGGCATGCATACACATTGGTTCGATACTTCAAAGTAGCGTATACATTATGAAATATGATGTTTGAAGTTGTAGCTAATTCTGGTTGTTGATGCAGAGTTCTGGGTTCTACTTTGTGTTCTGGTGATAGTGTTTTGAATGTTCAAATTGATTGATTGTGAGTTCCTTTAGTGATGATTGGTTTTTAGTGATTGGTTGTATTATAGTGGTGATTGATTTTGAGCTTTAATGTTGTTGATGGGCCTCGTATGAAAATTGGATGAAACGTGGCCTTCATATTGTGTTGTTGTGTAACAGGGGTATCCAGTCTAAAAATTTATGAAACGTGGTCCCTTGAGGAAGAGAGAAAGTCGTAGCCTTTTGTAGGCCAGCACCTATGTACTGGTAAACATATTAGTCAGTACAAGAGCGAGGGAGTTGGACCACCCTTCCCCTAGCAACTGGAAAATGAGTGAAGGTTGGAGCCTTTTGTAGGTCAGCGCCTATGTACTAGTAAATGTATCGACTAGTACAAGAGCTAGGGGGTTGCAGCTCCCTTCCAGTAGAAGCTGGAGAATGAGAGAAGGTTGTAGCCTTCTACATGTGGGTGCCTGCATACTGGTATGAGTCTACACCAATACAATATTGTAAACAAGGTTTCCTTATACTAAATGAAGATAGAGACGTCAGCAGTAGGTGGTTTTTCTCCCGTATTGGGTTTCCACCTTAAATCTTGGTGTTCATGTGTGTTTCTTATGTGTGATTTCTTATTATGTTATTACTGCACATGGTTACTGTTTAAATGGTTAATTAAGTACCGATTCATTGATTAAAGATCAACAAATGATGCATTAACTTAATCATAAGTTCACTGGATATACGATGGTTTCCTTAAGAGCTGTTGCATGCACACCCGAGTTCCATTCACTGAGGTAGCTTATATAAATTTGATTATGAAAATAAAAATTTAGTTAGTTGATAATATTGATTCACCCCCCCTCTCAGTATTATTTCAAACAATTTGGTGTCAAATTAAGGGGACTATGTTGTTTATGAGTGTTGAATGTTTAATTTTGTGTCATTAATTGTTCTGAGTGTGTGATCATGTTCAAGTCCGACTATAGTTTCGTATCTGCTTCATTAATCCCACACTTAGCCAAATTCTAGAAGATTTCTTGCATGACCAACTTGAGCTCACTATGCCCTCCCTGAACTGTGTAGTGACAAGCCTCAAGCAGGTACCCTTGCCTCCTAGAACTGTGCAATGCATATTCATTTCCTCCAAGGAATGTGCATTGTGTAGTCACAATGCTCAATCCTAGTCTCTTGCTTCCTAGAACTACACAACCTTGCCACCCTTTAGCATATTACTATGCATTTCTTCGTGAAAGGCATCAAGTTGTCTCCCTACTTCCTTCAGTTGTGCAATTTCACAGTCCCCTAGCCTCTCTCTTTCTCTCCTATACTACGCATTGGGAAATATCAAGGGTCAAGATTGCTTCACTAATCTCCTCAGCTGCGTAGTCATCTTTCCCAAGCCTCTAGAACTATGAATTTCACAGTCCCAAGCTTCAGTCCATCACTCCTTGCTCCTAGAACTGCGCACTACATGATCCCTGAGTCTTCCTCCTTATCCGGTGCCCAGTCCTAGCTCAATCAATCAGTTTCATAAAGCAAGTTATACTAGGAGATTTCTGGATTGATGAAATCTTGTCATGAGTGGATTACACTTATAGGTACTACATCTTGACATGACAAGATGATGATCAGTTAGGAAGAGAAGAAGATCATACGAGGACAATTGTGAATATGGAACCATGGAGAATTAATAGAGAAAGAAGATGAAGGGACACTATCTTACCACAAAAGAGCAAAGATCTATATCTCATAAAGACTCCATATCAATCAATCCCTTGGAGGATAAATATGAAACACATTCAAGATCCATCTCAAAAATGCAAAGAAAGCCGCAAAAGGAGTAGCTTGGAAATGCCACATCATCATGAAATTCCATGTCATCATTGTCAAGAGTCATCTCAAGAGTCACATGTGTCATAGTGTCTTGCCACATCATTTTTGGAATGTAATTATGTAATTCTCCAAAATGAGAAAATATAAAATGTGTGGAATACCAAGGGTCGCACATGGAATATGAAGTGTCACTAGAAATTTCTAAAGTCATATAGAAGCTCAAAGGTAATGTAACAATTCGAAAATTCATTGTAGAAGCTCAAGAGTCATGAGGGAGTTCAAGAGTCAAATGGGAGGTGGAGATTTACCTCATTTGTTATAAACATACCCGCCTAACTCAAGCAAGGGAAATTTTGGGACTTTAACTTCCCACCTTAGCTTCTCTAGCATTGGCATAGGAGAGAAGATCTTTCTTTGGAGGAGCAAGTGGTGATTTAATGTTCCACTATTGGGGCTAGTGTGGTAGAATTGTACTTGTAGATCTTGGCACTTCCACTTAATATATAAAGCTCGATGAGCCAACACATTTTCATGCATGTATTGTAAATGTCGTAGTATTATTATTTAGATTTTTTTGGTATATGTTCCATTCATATGTACTAAGGAAATTGAATTATTTCGATGGATGTACTTATATTGTTGAAGGTGTGTTTTTTTTTGTTTTATGATCGTGGTTTTGCTTGTGAACTAATTTGTAGATTAACTAATGATCCTCTTATGCTCTTGTGTGTCTCTTTTAGGCTAGTACTATTACCTTTCTTCTAGAGGATCACTCTCTTTCTCCTTGTCGTGAAAGTACCTTATGTACATTGCAATTGTATGTCCCATAGTGTTAGCTTACTTTCTTGTTTCAGAGAATGTTTGTATAACCTCTTATTTTATTAAAGGAAGCTAAGGAAAATACCTAAGTATAATGGAAATCAACCATATTTCTAGTTGGGGTTCATACTCCAAATGGTATGAGGTCTAATTGGGACTTCACATCAGGGAGACCCCCTTGGTTGATGGATTTCCATCACCGTCAACAATTGGTGCTATGCTGATAGTGCTAGACCCGCTAACATTCATGGGAACTCCCCGGTATGAAGTTCCAATTAGACCTCATACCATTTGGTGTAGGAGTCCCATCCGGCATGATGGCCCGGTTGCCATTTACTTAGAGATTTGCCTTAGCTCTTGCTATTCATCACATGAGAGTGCTAGTGCCTTCAAAAAGTGAAGTGAGTATGCATAGTGAGTGCATAATGTAACTCGTGTCTCAATTCTCTTACTGCAAAGGGAGAGAGTAAAGTGAGCCTCTAAGTGAGAGGTAATAGTACCACCCAAGAAGAGACACACACGAACCAGAAAGGTTTGTCCAGCATCTAGCATAATAGTCCACAGTGGATGTGACAGTCGTTAAAGCTGAAGTGAAAGGGATAATGTGTACACCACCCAGCGAAGTAGTCCACACGGATGTGAAAATCATTGGAAGCAAAACATAAAGATGGTATGTTGAGTATCCCTCAAAGTAGTCCACAAGGATGTGACAACGATGATAACCAAAACACAAAGGTGGTCTGTCTAGTATCTCACAGAGTAGTCCAAAGGGATAAGATAGTAGTGATAAGCAATGCAACACATTCCTGACAATGTAAGTACTAAAACAACCAAAATAGTTCAACTTTCTTAGTATAGGTGAAACAAACATGCCTTAAAAATGTCAAAAGAATAATCTTACAAACATCTACAAAACATGCATGAAAATGTGTTGGCCTTAATATGCTTCTGTATTAAGAAAAATTCCCAAGACACATATGTACACCATACATCACTAGTCCCAATAGTGGGATGTTTGAGCCACTCCTTGCTCCTCAAATAACTGGTTTTCTACTCTCAAGGCTATGTGGGAGGAGCCAAGGTGAAAATGCCTTTCTCATATAGTGGGAGGGGTATATATAGCCAAGGGTGATGCTTAACCCTTGTGACTCTTGGACTACCCTCATGCCCATTCAAATTCCTATGACTTTTCAATTGACATGAGTCTTCAACTTCTTGTGTGTATCCATTGGAATTCCACTTTACATTACATTTAGTTACAACTGATATGGCCCATGGTGGTGTTGTGGCTTTGACAACTCATGACACAACTTGACATGACACTACTGACATGTGTTGGATGGCTGTGGTTTCCATGTCAAGATGCTATGCTGTTAAGTGATGGATGAACTCTTGGGTGTACTTTATCTTATCCTCTGCATGGCTTGGTGATGCAGGGTATCCAATTGTCTTGCTTTTGTAAGATGGTTCCATGCATGTGGTCCTTTCACTTGGTGTGATTTGTTCATCTGTCCTCCTGAAATTAAGTCTTCTAGCATGTGCGCTCCTTCTTCTTCTTATTTGTTGTCTTTCCATGATCTATTAGTGTACCTATTCAAGTAATTCACTCATGACGGGGCGATCTCAAATCCAAAACCTCGTAGTCTAGCATGATGCATTATTTTCTATGTTTTAGGCCCAAGACAAATGACAGGCTAGGAGAGGGCCCAAAAACTATGAAATGCACAGTTCTAGGTGATAGGGAGGGTGGAATGGTCACTGAGACTGCATAAAGAGAAACTTAGGCTTCAACAAGGAACTTCGGGGCACAATCTTCACTATCTAGAAAAACTGCATAGATGCCACTAGGAGGTAGAATTGCACAATCAAGGACACCAGTGGTAGCTATAAGGTGGGACCTTGAGGGACAACTCTATGTTGTTTCTAGGAGGAATACAAGGTAGGACAAAAGAGGGACCAGTGGACATGTCTGTGCAGTTTTTGAGAGCAGTGAGTCCCAATTGAGGGAGGTCACTGGGAAGACATTTCTCTGCAATTTCTGGGAGCAATGCAGGCTGAAGTCTCTACACAATGTGGGGTTACATAAAGTAAAAGGGAGGCTTGATGATTGTTCTTGCGAAGTGCACAGTTTAGATAGGCTATGAGGCAGTTTCTACACATTTTTGGGAAGGGAGACAGATTACTCACTTATGGGATTGCGTAGTGTAACTGGTCTGGAGGACAACCTCAAGAACTGCATAGTTCTAGGAGATAGATTAACACCAGTGAGGGCTGAGACTGCGCAATGCATCTCATTCATGGTCTGGTGAAGTGGAGTCATTTAGTCTAGATATTTTTGAGAAAATGGCTAAGTGTGAGAAGCGAGTGAACTTGTGAGGACTTGACGTTGTGATCACACACTTAGAATACTTTAACAACATGACGACACTAACCACTGGCACAACATAGAAAAGTATGACCCTCTCTGGGAATGTCTAGAGCTAAAAGTGACAAGTGCGACACTTGTGATAGACTTTTGGACGACCGTGACGAAACTTGCGCGACAGTGATTACAACTTTGTGTGAGACTGCGACGAGTGTTCACATAGCTAAGACAACCCAAACACACAAAGACAAACCTTCAAAATGACTAGAACAAGATCACAAGCATGACAAAGAAATCAACATGCCAAAAGACAACAGTTGTTTAAGCAAGAAAAAGGGTGAAAAGACTCTGACAGAGCTCAAGGAATGAGCTTAAGTGTTTGCAACCATCAAAGAAAAAACCAAGGAAGGCTCTGAAATTTGAGTGCAAGCCAAAATTTTGGAGGGTGTTGCAGCCGTTACAACATGCTAGAAACATGACCAGATGAAAATTTGAGCCCATTGAATCAATTTTGAATCTACTATCTTAAATGGATCTTTGCCAAATCATAATCCTAGGATATTTTTTCAATAGATCAAATTTTAAAATCCCCATGGAAATAATTGATGACTCATCTAATTTGAAGTTTGATGGCGAGGGTGAAACATTCATAGCTCAACACATATCCTTATTTCTTCAATTTTGTGATTATTATGAAGTCCATTGTGAAGATGTTGCTAGCAAAATTTTCACCCTCACTCTTGAAGGCCAGGTTAATAAATGGCTTCAAAATTTACCAACTGCTTCCATTACTTCATTCAGAAATATTTCTTTGGAGGTTCATCAAGCCTTTAATAGGTATGACTATGAAGATGTTTGTAAAAGGATTTATTTTCTTAGAATGAAATTTGGTGAATCTGTAGAGGATTGTCTTCATTGATTTCTTCACCTTTGCAATGAATTCCTTGAGGGAGTGATTGATTCATATTTCATCATAGAAAAATTTTAGAGTTTCATTCTACTTAGCTTGAGATATTTTGAATCCGAACCCTTGGATAATTCTCCCTCCCAAACTTTTGCAAACCATGAAATACCTCAATCTTCTAAGGAGGAACCTACTATTCCTTTTGTTACTTGTTATCCTCCTTTTCTAGTATCAATTTGGGCGCCTCCTCTTGAAAATGTCGAAGTTGGGAAATTTAAAAACAGAAATGTTGATTTGTCCATACAACCTCCACCCACTTTCCATGATATATATCTTATTGAGGAGAACTTGGATTATTTCAACAATGGCATGGAGCCTGAAGTGAAATATGATCCCTTGGGTTTTCAAGATCATATCAATGCACATAAGTATTATCTTGAATATGATCCAAACGAAAACTTGGTTGCCTCAAGGGATACCCTTAAACCTCCACCTTCTATGTCTCATTATTATTTGTCTCATGATCTACTTGATCCACCTACTTCAACTATGAATGATGTTCAACCTATTGTTTCAATCTATAATCAAGAATAAGGTAGTTGTATTTCACGTTTGGAGGAGAAAAGCAGTGAAGATGTGTTCTATCTTCCTTCCCTTTTCGAAGATGATAACCTTGCATCCCTAGATGATCACTGATCTTGCAATATTGATAACCTGTCAAATGATTCCATATCCTTCATTCAAGTTGATACATTGGACAACCATCACCATGACATCCTTGTTTCCATTAACACATGTGGTGATGAATATCCAAGTACATTGAATGTTATATTTTCTTAAAGGATTAGATTTGTAAGGTATCAATTAAGAATTTGCTTCTCATAGCTTACAATCTACAATTAAGAATGATTATGAAATTCCTTTGATCCATGCATCTTCAAATGACAAACCCAAAAAGGTAAGTTGTCAGGTATTTGAATCTTTGGTACACCCTATTGAATAAAATTAAGATCAATATGAATGTTACATTGGTGTTTTTGTATTTGATCATTATGATGATGAAAATAATATCATGGAATATAACATGCATTTTGATCCATTGTTCATACAATCTCAATTTGATTTAGTTAGAAATGGTGTTTCTCCTTTTGAGTCTTTTCATATTTCCTCACGTCTAGCACAATATTTATTGTACTCGAATGTGTTAGATGGATTTGTTATACCAACAACTTCTCTTAATTATTTGGATCATTTTCATGCCAGTTTTTATTGTAATCAAGAATAGGATGGTGTGGTGTTACGATCAAAGGATGAAAATCTTGAATCTATTATTCATGATTTTTTCAACTCTAAATATTTCATATTTCAGGAGGAAGATGTTATAACTTGAAATGATAAAGGGATTTTTCCAATTGATGTATCTCAATTATTTATCCATTGAGAATTTGATACATTTAATCTTAATTATGACCACACCAGTGGAATTAATAGTGTCTTCATTAATACATCTGATGATAGTGGTGCATATTTACCTGCTGATTTTTCTAAGCCACGCAAATTTGATGACCCTAGAAAGTTCATAGACCAGTCAAGGAGCTGAGCCACTTCATCCCCTGAACTTTGGACAACCATCACCATGACATCCTTGTTTCCATTAACACATGTGGTGATGAATATCCAAGTACATTGAACGACATATTTTCTTCTTTTGAAGGATTAGATTTATAAGATGTCGATTTAGAATATGCTTCTCATAGCTTACAATCTACAATTCGGAATGATTCTAAAATTCCTTTGATCCATGCATCTTCAGATGACAAACCAGAAAAGGTAATTTTTCAGGTCTGTGAATCTTTAGTATACCTAGTTGAAGAAAAGAAAGATCAATATGAATGTTACATTGGTGTGTTTGTCTTTGGTCATTATGATGTTGAAAATAATCTCACGAAGTATAACATGCATGTTAATCCATTATTCTTACAAGCTCAATTTTATTTAGTTACAACTGGTGTTTCTCCTCCCGAGTTTTTTCATCTTTCCCCACCTCTAGCACACTATTCATTATACCTAAATGTGTTTGATGGGATTGTTAGACCAACAAATTCTCTTAATTCTTTGGATCCTTTTCCTACTAATTTTTATTGTAATCAAGAATAGGATGGTGTGGTCTTACAATCAGAGGATGAAAAGGTTGAATCTATTATTCATTATTTTTTCAATTATAAATCTTTCATATGTCAGAAGGAATATGTTATAACTCGAAATGATCAAGGGAGTTTTCTTATTGATGTATCTCAATTCTTTAGTCGTCAAGAATTTGATACATGTAATCTCAAGTTTGATCGCACCAGTGGAATTAATAGTGCCTTCATTGATACATCTAATGATAGTGGTGCATATTTACCTATTTACTGTTCTAACCCACCCAAATTTGATGACCCATCATTAGAAAGTTTAGAGATCTGTCAGGGAGCTAAGGCACTTTAGCCCCGACTGATGATTATATCAGGTTCTTGCAATCTTGTTGGCATCTCTAAACTAAGTTGGCCCATTATTTTCATGCATAATTATTTCCTTAATATTCTTACACTTGTTGTGAGTTAATTCTTAAAGGACTTTTGATCTTTTCAAGTTGATCTTCACGATCTTTAAGTTATCATTTATGATCATATCAAAGATTCTTGTTTGGTTAGTCCCTTTTCATGTGGATCCCTTCTGTTATACCAAGGGTTGGAGAGAACATCTTTTTTGGATCCCCACAGTTACAAAACCCGTCATTATGATTATCAAGATAAAGGTCATTTTGGGTTGAAGGATTTCTCTTTGTCAAACACTTCCAATATCAATCACCTTCTTATCCCTCTTGTGTATGTAATGAGGTTAATCATATTTTTGGCACAATATCTTTTCTTGAATGATAGAAAATGCTTGAGTAAATTAGTGAATCAAAACACTTGTGTTGATATGAGTACCTAGTTTGATTTGGCCCTTGTCTCCAATCTTTTGGCAACCTGGTATCCTAATTGGTTTCCCGGATTTGCAATGATTGTGTTTAATACCTTAATCTTTCATATTGATGGTATTGTGTCTAATCAGATATAAAGGGAACCAATGGAGAATCAAGGATCTTATAGTCACCAATCTAATCATGATATTGGTTCTAACAACTATATTTCAATTAACCATTGTCCCATTAGCACACTTGATGACATATGTTTTACATTTATTAATTTTTTTGAACCCAATGATCTTCATGGTTTATCATTTCAAGATTCTTATGCTCATCAAATAGTTGAGGCACTTCAACATGAGCTAATGGTTATGACAAGTCCCCTCCATATTGAAAAGGCTTCCGAATGAGATCATATTGAATTACCTTCAGAAGATTCTCTTTGTAATTTAAATGAGTTTATTGAAAATTCATTTTATCAGGAGTATCAAGGTTTTCAAATTTGTTTTTTTGAATAATGTGATCTAATTTTTGAATGGTTAGAGCAGTCTTACCTTGAAATCTCCATTGCAAATAACAAGTTTTGATCTTTCTTGATGTTTTCTAAAACTCAAAATACAAATGAATGTACTTCCACGAGCGGCCTTAAAGGTTTGTATGATCATCATTTCAAGAAACAAGGTAAAGCTCAAGATTAGTTAAATCTATTTAGTATGACACATCTTTCTGTTGATAAGCAAGACCTTCATTTTATTGTGCAAGATTTGTGAATTGCTAACTTTACTCTTGCACAATGCTTTATATTGCTTTTAATTGTTCACATATTTGTGTTTGTAGGTCAAGAGCGACTACACTAGCTACATTGGAAATTTCATTACACTTAGCCTTGACCTTGTAGCCCATTAGGTTAGGTGCATTTAGCTCTCTAGTTGCATTGCATGATCCTCCATTTCATCCCTCCATTTTTCTCTTATCTAGTTATTTGCATTTGCTTATTTTCTTTATTTATTTCCCATGCTTCTTTTCAATTAAGGTTTACTTCCACTTTTTTTTTCATTTTGTTTTCTTTTTATGCCTTGTATGGTCTTTCTTGTATTTGCTTAATAAGACTCAACATGAAAATTCTCTTGCTTGGTTCAAAAGAAAATGTGGAAAAACTTGAAAAGGGAAATTCTGACGATTAACAATGCTTGGATTATTTGTTATCCTCTTCTCAATATTGGGTTTACATATCTTTAAAGTTGAGGATGCCTGAATGGAAAATACTATTTGTTCTAGACATAAAGCCTTTGGTCAAATTAAAAAGACTGTATCTTTATTAGGATATTCATTTTGACTCGGCCTTGTATTGAATGGTGTTTCGACTTGTAAACTCAACCGAGTAGAGAAGGGAAAGAAGAAAAAATTTAAAACAAGCATATAACTTCAGTTATCTTTAAAATCCCTTAGATAAGGAAAAACCTCTCTTTCTCTTAATAAGTCGAGATCCCTTTCCCACCCATGCTATAAATATTCAATAACTGCTTCAAGCATATCTTTAAGAAAACAAAATAAAGGGTGAAGAAGAGAAAGGCTTCCTACGTAGAGAGGTGAAGTAAGCAATTTCGCCAGGGTACTATCCAAGTCTGCTGGAAGCGAAATGATGCTTCTGTCTCCTTGAGGTGACTTTGTTGGGGTACTGTATAGCCTTGCTAATAGTAGAATAACACTGAGCAATATTCTTAAAATATCAGTATACTAATTATCCTTCCCCCTTATCGAAATAGTTGAGGTGTGACTAGTCTTATGTTGATGTGTTTGAAGGTTAGAAAGGAATAGAATGGACTATATCTTTAACTGAGATAAGTGGAAAATCTAGGGAAGTATACATGGAAAATCAATACTTCCTGAAATATTGATACCTTGCACTTAAATATTTTACCTAAACAAAGAAGCTGGAGTTCTACCAGTGTGTCGCCAAGTGTTGTTGCTACGGAAAACACCCTCCAAAATTTTACTTACACCTAAATTTTGGATCCTGCTTGTGATCCTATGATCTTTCGTTCCTTGATTATTTGTATATGCTTCATGGTTGGTTGATTTTTTTATTTATTTATTGACTATTAGAGTCACTTGCTTACACATGCCTAGCTTTCGATGCATTCACAAGTGCATCTCTTCCAAGAAATCTTAGTAGTCAATATGCCCCTTAAGAAGTCAAGCACTATGCAATCCTTGCTGAAAGTTCTTACACAATCTATCAGGATAATGATTTCACAGTTTCCAGAGACAGGGACTGCATAGTCCTTGTTGAAAGTCAGTGCACAATCTCAATATTAATAGTTCCCTCACTATTGGTTGCAATCGTATCATCTCTCATGTCACTTTTCTCAACTATCACTTTTGTGTGCTTTGATTTTCTTTAGTGTCACTTTCACTTTTATAACTGTCTTTTTTATTTTCTTTCATTTATACAAGTGGCATTTTTTTATCTACTTCGCTATGGCATGTGTCACTTCCACTTTCTTTAGCTTTTGCAAGTGTCATCTTTTAGCATGGGAAGTGTCACACATTGCGATAAAAGAGTTTTGAGTTCATTTCAAGAGGATACTTTGGTGTTGATGGGTCCTTATCATGTAGAAATATATTAGACTCATCCCTAAATTTTCATGCACTATCACACTAGTGTCATCACTATCGTCGCAAAGTGTATCCTAAGTGTCAGACTTGGAGGAGAGTATTGTTTCACCATCACATTAAGGGGACTATGTTGTTTCTAAGTGCTAAGTGTTTAATGTTATGTCATCGATTATTTTGAGTGTGTGATCATGTTTAATTCCTACCTTGGTTTCAAATCTTCTTCATTGATCCCACACTTAGCCAAATTCTGTTATATTTCTTGCCCAACCAACTTGAGCTCACTCTGTCCTCCTTGAACTACACATTGTGCAGTTACAAGCCTTAAGCATGTACCCTTTCCTCAATGCACAATAATTTCCTCCAAGGATTGTGCATTGCGTAGTCACAGTGCTCAGTCCTTACCTCTTGCTTCCTAGAACTATGCAAAACTGCCTCCCATCCAACATATTACTATGCATTACAAAGTGACAAGCATCAAGTTGTATCCCTGCTTCCTTGAGCTATGCAATTGTGAAATCCCCTGGCCTCTCTCTCTCTTGTACTACGCATTAGGTAATCTCAAGGGTCAAGACTACCTCATTGCATTCTTCAATTGCACAATCATTTTCTCCAGGCTTCCAGAACTATGCATTGTGTATTCTCAAGCTTCAGTCCATCACCTCTGGCCCCTGGAACTGCACACTGTGGAATCCCTGAGTCTCCCTCCTTAACGAGTGCCCATTCCCAGCTCAATCAATCATTTTCATGAAGCAAGCTAGACTAGGATATTTTTGAATTGATTTCGTCTTGGCATGAGTAGATTCCACATGCAGGTATTACATCCTAACATGATATGATTATTCTTGGAGAGGAAGAGAAGGAGATCATATGATAAGACACCTATGAAATTGGAACCGTGGAGAAATGATCTAGTAAGAAGATGAAGGGACACCAGCTTACCACATAAGATAAAAGATCTAGATCACATAAAGACTCCATATTAATCAACCCCTTGGAGGATGAAGATAAAACACATGCAACATCCATCATGAAAATGCAAAGAAATCAGCAAAAGGAGCAACTTATAAATGGCATATGATCATGAAGTTCCATGTCATCATTTTCAAGAGTCATCTCAAGAGTCACATGTTTCATAGTGTCTTGCCACATCATTTGTGGAATGTAATTATGTAATTCTCCAAAATGAGAAAATATAAAATATGTGGAAGACCAAGTGTCCCACATAGAATATGAAGAGTGACTAGAAATTTCTAAAGTCATATAGAAGCTCAAAGGTCATGTAAGAATTTGAAAATTATTTGTAGAAGATCAAGAGTCATGAGCGAGGTCAAGAGTCACAATGGAGGTGGAGAGTCACCTCATCTGTTATAAATACACCCTCATAACACAAGAAAGGGAACTTTTGGGACTTGAACTTACCACCTTAGCTTCTATAGCATTGGCATAAGAGAGAAGATCTTTCTTTGGAGGAGAAAGTGGTGACTTAATGTTCCACTATTGGGGCTAGTGTGGCAACATTGTACTTGTATATCTTGAAACTTTTGCTTAATATATGAAGCTCGATGAGCCAAAAACGGTTCATGCATTTATCGTGAATGTCATAGGATTGTTATTTAGATGTTTGTGGTATCTGTTTCATTCATATGTACTAAATAAGTTGAACTATTTTGGTGGGTTTAGTACTTATCATGTTTAAGGTGTGTTTTATTTAGTTTTATGATCGTGGTTGTCTTGTGAACTACTTTGTAGTTTAACTAATGATCCTCTTATGATCTTGTGTGTATCTTTTAGGACAATACTATTACTTTTCTTCTAGAAGTTCACTCTATTTCTCCTTTCCATGAAAGTACCTTATATACATCACAATTGTATGCCTCACAGTTTCATCTTACTTGATTGTTTCAAAGAATGTTTGTATAACCTCTTATGTTAATAATTTCAACCATGGAAAATCCCTAAGGATAATGGAAATCAACCTTATTTATGGTTGGAGCTCCTACTCTAAATGGTGTGAGGTCTAATTGGAACTTCACACCAGGGAGACCCCTTTGGTTGATGGATTTCCAACACCCTCAACAACAACCTAATGCCAAAAATACTATTGAATTTGTTAATACAATCATTGCATTTATTTCCACTTGGAAATCTAGTAGGATAGAATATGTTGATTTTAAACCTTAAGTATCATAGACAATACCAGATTTGGGTCCTTTGTTTGATGGAGAAGTAATAGAGTAAGAAAAAGAAGTATCAAAATAAATTGCACAACCTTAAGCAAGACCGAGTGTGCAGCTTGAAGATTGACTCGAGGGTGAGTCAATGAACTATGGTTGGGGTCTATTGGGTCCTTCATTTTTGGTGAATTTTGCTCAAGTTTTGGCCAAAAAAGGTTACAAAAATGATCAACATGAATGGAAAATCAAGTGGCCAAATAAGTCGAAAGCTGAGAACATAAGAAAGGAAAGCGTAGGAAGAGGTCAAAAGCAATTATCTTGAGACATGTTGAAACAACGAAAGAAGTATTTTTTCACTAGTTTCAAAAGAATCAAGATGATATGGACCTGTTGTAGCGACTATAACCACCCTCCAAGATTTTACCTTTTCTTCATTTTGGAGTCTCCCTTATAAACTACAACAGCTCATCTCGCACTTACCCAGGTACTTGTGCTTTGATTGAGCTTCATCCTTTTCTTTATGGCTTATGTTATTTTACTTGGTTTACTGTCTAAAACACAAGCTGATATCTTGACTTGGTTTCCACCTAGTTCCAGGCTTGACTTAGATAACTGTGCAATCCTTGAGCGCAACAAACCTTCCTCTCGTGAATTGCACAGTTCAAGCTAATAGTGAGCCTTCCACTCCAAAATTGTGCATATCTAGTGGGAATCCAACCTTCAACTGGGAAATTGCGAAGAACATGAGAGGAAGCCAAGAGCCACTCAACCCAGAAATTTTGCAGGACCTCACTTTGCTTAGAAACTGCATAGTGCATGAGCTTGATAATTTCTCAGTCCTTCCCAGAACTGTGCAATCCTTTCAGGCAATGAATTGAAGGTTCCCCCCTGGAAAAGAAGTAAAACTAAAAGAAAGAGTCATCCCTAGGAAGTAGGGATATATTATTAGTTTCCAAAGGTGACACATTACTATCCGTAGAAGTTTCTGCCAAGTGTCACTTTTGTCCTTAATCTCAAGCATACACGTCATAATTTCCAATTGGCTCAATTATGTGTAATGGACACCTCTAGAGCTCATTTGTACATTTGACCATCAAGCTATAGCATTCCCGAGGAGATCAAGAAACCTTCACAGCATTGTCATCACTTTTCTGGGTGCTGTCGCTTTTTGTTGTTTAGATTGTGAGAGTGTTGTTTCGCTTGTTTCTTTGAATGATTGTTGGATTTTTGACTTGTTTTAGATTGTATAAGTTTTGTTTCAAGTTATATATTTCCTTTCCCAAGTGTCACATGACTTTTCCTATTTTTGCACCAACGGTCGCTATTGTGGCAACTCTCTTCACATGGTCCATTGTCCTTCAGTTTTATCAATTTTTGCACTTGTTTCACATTCATGCATCAACACTTAGTCGGATCTTCACCCATCATCACACCATCCTTCAAATTTGCTTGATTTTCAGACTCCCCATGGGCAGATCTGGGCCCCCCTTGTTGGGATCTCACCCTTCACTACATGCACTACGCAATCTGGGAGTTCAAGGCCTCTACCTTGGCTTCTGGAATTATGCACAACTTGTCCTGGCCTGGATCCAAATATGCACTACATAGTTCTAGGGCCAATCTCCCATCTTGGCCACTGATATTGTGCAATGCGTAGTCTCTCCTAGACCCTAGCCCAAATTGAACTACGCAATGCGCAGTTCCAATCATCAAGCTTCCACACTAATTGTTGGGAATGCACAGTGCACAACTCCCACATTAAGTCAGTCACTCCTATCGATCAAAATTGTATAATCCCTCTCATCAGATTCCCTAATTGCTGCTTGATCATGCTATGAAGTTATATTTGTAAGAGCTAATGTTTTCTTGCCATGAGTGTCCCTTCTATCCCACAGGGACCACACTCGTGAAGCACTTCTCTCCAGTAATAATTATACCATGGCACCAAAGAGAGCTGCTTCAAGAGAGATCACTGAAAGAAGTACTGGGGAAGCAGTTGAGCAAGCACTAGTTAAATTTCCAATATATACAGACACTCAACTGCTCATAGAAAAGGATTCAACACTAACATGGAAGCAAGTCTAGCAACAATAGCAAAAGGCAGCAATCCAGTATAAGATCAGGGAAAGAGGAAGTTGTTGACATAATAGAGGGAGAACAAATTTTCAGAGTAAAATTGGATTCAATCTTCATGATGGAAGCTTTGGCTGCAGAAGTAAAAGGAAGCAGAGGACATAGACATCAAAGCAGAGAAAGAGAGAAAAGTAGAGGTTGCAAGTAGCATAACTAAGATCATAGCAAGAAGAACAACAATGGAAGGAAGGATGGGAGATGAGGAGGAAATAATAGGAAGAGAAGCAAAAGCGGGAAGAAGAACAAAGATAAGGCATAATGACAGAGAAAATAACGCCAATATGGGTTGATGAGCCGAAACAACTAGTAGCTAAGGAAAAGAGTGAACAGATACAAGTTCCCTCACCAATGTTAAACACAAGAACCAAGTCCGGCTAAAGCTCAATGAGTACATGGAGTAGCTAAGACGAGAGGTCACCAAGGAAGACTTCGATCTGAGTGCACATAACATGCAAAAGTACATTGGTGGTGTCGTCATGGTAACACCATGCTGCACATGCTTCAAAACGACTTCCAAGACCATATACCCGTATGCTATGGAGGCAAGAGTCCACTATTAGAAATACACCATCAAGCAGTTTGGGGACATCATCATGTAGTGCCAAGCTTAGCATCAATATGTGACTGAGAAGCACCAAGTGGAGGTTGCCGAGTTTGTCTTTCCCCAAACTTCAGAATCATAGTGTTTTGCCTTGTGGGTTGTCTCTAGCCTATTTTGTCTTACACGGGAACATGGGTACATGTGGAAAATGTAATATTATTTGTAAATATGTTGTAAGTGAAATTCCAAGTGTCATAAGTGGAATGTGAAGGGTCATCATGCTATGTAATGAGTCACTTGTAAGGTAGTTGAAGAGTCATGAGGGTAGTCAAAGAGTCACAAAGGGGAATGTCAAGGGTCACCCCACCCTTTGTTATAAATAGAACCTCATAACTAATAAAACAGGCTTTTCAGAGCCATGATTTTGGCTACTCTTAGGCTTAGAAAAGGCTTGGGAGTATTTTGACGAGCCTTGGCTTCTCCACAGTGTAGAGCGAGTATACTTATTTGGAGGAACAGGTGTTCTTGACTATAATGTTCCACTATTAGGGCTAGTGGTTGTCAATGGTATATGTATAGATGGAACTTTCACTTATAACAATAATAAAAAAGCCAAAACACTTTCATGCATATGTTGTTATTGTAATTGGACTATTCTAGTCCCTTTAGCAATGCATGTTGTTTAACTTACGCATTTTCTTATGAACTACTTTGTATGAAATTGTAAGAATCTTGTTGAATCCGTGTTGTTGGATTAACCCATCACTTTGGTTTTTGGACTATTCCGTATTTAAGCTTCTAATTTCATTTTGCTCGTGTGTTCCTTTCAGGTTGCGTACTATTACAGGCTTCTAAGTGGTACACTTCCTTTTCCCTCCACGTGTTAGACTGCCCACGCATCTCACTTGACTCGCTACATGGTCACACACTTGCTTCAACCCAAAGTTATCATACTTATCTCTACGTGCTACCACAGTCAAGGCATTACACTACCACCCACTACTGGGACTCCTACTCCAAATGGTCTGAGGTCTAGTTGGGACTTCTTACCGAGGAGATCCCCTAAATGTTGGCGGGTCCAACACTGTCAACATTTCTGGCACTAGAAGGAGTGCCAGATGACAAGATAAGCCCTTGAAGTCTTTTTTGAATTTCTCCACATCATTCATGGCTTATATCACAATCACAACCCCGACATGTTTTTCTCACCCTATTGATTTCGATGTGTCGAAAGATGTTATAGATGACTTTTCAAAACTCAAATTTGATGGCAAAAGTGAAACATCATTGTTAATTCATGTAGTTTCCTTTCTGGGTTTCTACGACAGGAATGAGGTCCCCTCAGGTGAAATTTCTTGTGGGTTGTTTGCTTTCACGTTCGAACGAAGTGTCAAGCAATGGTATCACACATTTCCCGCAACCTCTATACACTCTTTCGAGCACATGATCAGAAAATTAGGCCATGATTTCATCTTTTATGACCGTAAAGCACTTCATCACAAAATTTTAAAATTTCAAAAAGCACCTGACAAATCAATTACACACTTTTATGATCGTTTCTGTCATTACTGTTTTAAATTTCTAGAAGATGAAGTTGACTGGAAATTTATGAATGAAAGATTTCAGTATCTTGTTCACATCTCTCAAAATCCACATGAGTTAGAATCTTTCGAACCCCTCCCAACATACCTCGAGGTGAGAGCTTCGAAATCTGAGACGGACAAGGTTGCTATCCCAAGTGACCCTCCATCCCCTTCTCATCAAACAACTATAGCTTCGTAGGATGAGGTGGGAGAAGTTGTGAACCTACCTGTTGAAATGTCACCATCTCCTCCTACTCCACTTACTCTAGATTCCTGCGTAGATTTGGAATACAAGCTTGATGGTTCTCACGTGGTCTCATCCACTCAGCCTCCATCCACTGGTTCCTTTGATCCTCCAGATTTTGGTGTGTTATGTACATTCATTCTGCATTCCACATGTGATGTTCATGAGGATCAAATTGTGGATGGAGTTGGTGTTGAACAATCAATCTGTGCTATCATTTTCGGTGATTATGTGTGGGAATCTAAACAAGAATCTGCAGTGAAGGATAGCATCCCTCTGTCCGCACCTCGTCTGTTTTATCCTGACATCTTTTGTGATTCTACCATTTCTATTTCCTCTTGTGAAAATCTAACTCTGGATGTTTCCACTACCGATATTCCACAGAACACGCAGGATGTTAGCTTGTCATTTTATTGTGAAGAGGACAAATATTTATTCCTGGACCCACTCAATCTCTCATCTTTCATTTCTGGAAACTCAAAGGGTGAATTTTTTTGTTTCTCATCAAATCCTCTCTATGATTCGTTATATCATGAGGATTTCATTGTCCATCTTAAATTTTCTAATCGTGGTTGTCATGATCTTTCACTGATTTGTGTAATCACAATTCTGATTCACCTACTGTTGATCTTTCTAAGCCACCAATCTTTGATGGTCCATCTTCTGATGAAGTGGAAACTCCTCAAGTTGTCGAGGCACTTCAACGCGAGGTGATGGTTATGTCAGGTTCTCGTAGTCTTGAGGTCAATCCCATTTCTGATCAGAAATGTGTTGAATCTCCCTAGGCTCCTCATCGCTCTCCTATTCACATTGAAAATCAATCCAACTCACAGTTTTTTCATCCTCCACCAAAATCACATGATCATGTTTCTCATGCATTGGAGGAGTCATACGTAACAAGCATTGTTGTGTAGTGTAAATTTTATTCTTCATGTTTGCTCGTATGTCAAGTTCAAAGGTGTGTACATTCTTGTCATTCATGTGCAATGTGACATAACACCATGATACCTATGTAGAGTGCCTTTAATGTGCTTTCATTTTTTTTCTTTTCTGCGAATGCATTCAAAATTCGAACAATTTGGTTTGCATTCATTTATCTTTCTTGTCTATTGGTATGCTTGAATATCTTTCTCATCAACCATGACATCGTCTACATGGGTCAACCAATGGGCCAATGATTGCATTGTAAATATCACTTCACGTGAATTGGCCCATGCTCTACACCGCTTAGGAGTAGGAGTAGTGTTTACTTTCTTGTTTTGTTTTGCTTACTTTGTTTTGCTTCATTTTACTTGTTTCACTTGCTTCTTTTTTGTGCATTTGTAGGATTAGTTTCCACATGAAACCATGTTTGGATTTTTAAGAAAAGCAAGGTGAAATACAAGAGGACTTGTACAACTATCAACACTTGGTTATCTGTCTATTCCCTCTCTTTATGAAGTTCTTTCATTTCTTCTAATTGATGATACCCTGATGGAAAATATGTTCGTTTTAGAGTAAGTATTAGTGAATCACAACGATTTCAATTTTAACTAGTGCCACCTACTCTAATTGATTTTTTATATTCGGTTAACCCTTGTCAACTCAATCAAGTAGAGCAAGGAGAGGGGAAACCTTAACAAGTATGTCAGAGGTATATATAAACATCCTTCTCTGAAGGAACAACTTGTTTTGCTCTCAATAAGTCAAGATCCCTCTTCCGCCTCATGAAATAAATAAGTGCCTATGCATAGTTCTTTGAAAATGAAAAATGAAATGAAAAAATAAAATAAAGGTGAAAGAAGAGAAAGGCTTCCTGCATAGATAGGTGAAGCAAGTAACTCCACCAAGGTACTATCCAGGCTCACTGGAAGCGGAGCAATGCTTGTGTTCCTGAAGTGACTCTATCGAGGTATTGTTTAGGCCAACTCGCAACGGAGAAACACTAGAGATGAAACTAAAATCTCTAACAATCTATATTAATTGTGCATCAATATACCCCTCATCCCCAATCGAAACAATGCATTTGACTTGGCTTGGCATGTGTGTTGCTGATAAAGAGAAAGATAGGGACTAAATATTTAACTCAAGCTAGTGAAGAAGCTATGACAATCAAATAATTGAACAATACTTATAGAAGAGTTAGACTCGCTTTATATGAGACAAGGTCCATACGGAGAGGTATAGTTATACCAGTGTGTTGCCAATACAACCACCCTCCAAAATGTTGCCTTTGCTTCATTTTGGAGCCTCCCTTTTAAACTACAACAACTCATCTCGCTCTGATCTAGGTACATGTTCTTTGATTGAGCTTCATCCTTTGCATTATGGCTTTTGTTTTTTAACTTGGTTTACTGTCTAACCCACAAGCCAATCTCTTGACTTGGTTTCCACCCACTTCCAGGCTTGCCTTAGAAACTACGCAATCCTTGAGGGAAACTAGCCTTACTCTTCAGAATTATGCAGTTCAAGCTGATAGTGAACCTTTAGCTCAAAAATTGTGCAAATCTTGTGGAAAGCCAACCTTTAGCTAGGAAATTGCGTAGAATATGAGAGTTATCCCAGAGCCACTCAACGCAAAACTTGCACAGGTCTTCACTGTGCTCACAAACTGCACAGTGCATGAGCCAGAGAGTTGCCCAGTCCTTTTTAGAACTATGTTTCCAGGAAATTCATGGTAGGTCCCTGTTGGGTGTAGGAATTGCACTTAAGCAAACTCCTCAACACTTAATTGTCAATCCGAGGGATTCGTAAACTTAGAGATGAAGCACAGGAAATGCCAAATATGGTATGAATTTTCCTGATAGAAATTCCTACTTTCTTAAAGAAAAGCTTGTAGAATCGAAAGGGTAAAAGATAACTGAATCATCAAAGTAATCTAGTGTTGGAACGAGAAAGAATGCATTTGCAAAGGAATCAAAATAAAAAAGGTAATCACTCCAACTGATCAATTTTTAATTACTAAGTATGTGTTATGTTTTTCTTTAGCAGAGACGCTTGGCAGTGTCATAGAATGGGCCCTTAAACCTGCTTCTTTAGAGATTTCCTTCTTGCACTAATCTGTCCTACACTATTGTAGTCTGCTTGCACTAGTGCAGGAAAAGAGGTTTATGCAGGAGGTATAAATGGTGTCTTTACCAAAGGCTTTTTTACTTCATGCAAGGGTTCGCACTTCCAGGGTTCATATCACTCAGATCCTATGACAAGAAACTGGTTCTTGCACCTGATTAGAGCTTCCTGCACTTAGCATTTAATTCTTGAAATAAGTGTTTAATTATTGCAAGAGTCAACTTAAATTGCACACATAAAAAGTGAATGTTCCTGATCTTAACAAAATAATAATGAAGAAACAATCAATATAAATTTATCCTATCATAAAGTATTTAATGAAAGCAAGAAAATTGTGGGAAGTAAACTAGAAAGGCTTGCTGCATCACACCAACGTGCACTGGTGCAGGTTCATTTCTCCTTCTTGGACCAGGCAGGGAAAACCCATCAAATAAAACTGCAGAAATGAATAGCACACTAACGTGCACTGGTGCAGGTTTACTTCTCCTGCTTGGACCAGGCGGGGAAAACTAAATCAAACAAAATTGTAGAAAACGAATAGCACACCAACGTGCACTGGTGCAAGTTTATTTCTCCTGCTTGGACCAGGCAAGAAAACCAATCCGAATTCAGATGTAGGAAAATGAATTTTAACTACTTCACGCAGCGGATCTGCTTTCACTCAATAGGATTACATGTGCTGTAAATTAAATCACACTTGACAGTATAAACATAAATTACAAGAAACAGAAAACAGGGTAAACATGCTGGGTTGGCTAGGCCCTAGCCAACCAACTTGTTTCCCTTTCAAATAGAAACGTTCCTCAGTACTTTATCAATTCATCAGCTTTCAAACACAAAAATACAATTTATAAAACATGAGGCAGAGCTCCCTTTCTATTAATTCAAAAAGGCAAAGTACATCATGAAATACAGAGTCTAGCCAAGATTTGGGTGATACCACCAAAACAAAGTTACAAAAACACTGCTGTAGAGTTGCTCCTCCACCATCCTTCCTTTCTACATGCATCATTCCTCCTTTTATAATTTTTCATAATAAAACAAGTTGTTCCTTTGCAAGGAATATGGGATTGAATCCCAAACAATTATAATTACATAGTATAACCGTACAATCGTTCCCTTATTAAAAGAATAAATATTTAATACGAATTTTCCAATTTTGGGATTTTTCTAAAATTCTGGAAAATTTGGTAATTTTAACAAACTGCCTCCAGAGTGCCTTTCGTATCTCCTCAACCATTATGAATTTTGGAAAACAGTTTTAAGCTTAGTTAATTTTATATACTGGGACAAAAACCCATGTTGCAGAATTTCTTTATTTACCTTCATCTGCACAAAAATCGAGGCAGAAGTTGGCAGTCTGGAATCTTGTTGACTGTGTTTCCTAGAATTCTAGAAAAAACAGTGTATTTTATAAAACTACTTCAAAGACCTATTCTTAACTTTTGGAATGCTTTAAATGTTATGAAACGGTTTCGGTTATGGGTAATTGTTTATATTTGTGAAAAACCCATTTTCTCGGATTTCCATAATTCACCTCCATTTGTATAAAAACCGAGGTCAAACTTGGCCATTTAGAAATTATGCGGATTTTGAGCAGACTTATTAATTTGCAATGCTGGTGCAAGAATGTTGGTGCAGGAATCCTACCGGTAATAGTGCAAGAATGTGTGGTGCAAGAACTTCGCCTCTATCAAAATAGTCATATAACCAACTTTGTAAACCTACAAACACACAAACTATTATTAAATATGCCTTTAATGTTTAAATCCCATTAAAACAAAGGAATAACAAATACTCACTTATAATCTCCGAGAATGCACAAAACTATGGCAACGACTAGTCAAGCTAAACAAAAGCATGAGGGATTTTAAGTAAAAGGTGATATAAAGAAAGGCAAAACAGAGGCCCAACATCCCCCCATGCTGACCTTTTTGCATGTCCTCATGCAAGGAAATCAATTGTCGTGTTGTTGCTCCCTTGCAAAAAGAAAGATTAAAAACATTTATGGGCATTTGTAATGATGTTTCCTGCAATTCTATGTGATCAAATTTCCTACGCTAGATAAAGCTTGTTTCAAGAACAGAGTGTTTGCTGGACACTTTGATTATTTATACTAATTTCAAGAAAATCTATCACAAGGACTACAATAAAAATACCAAATTGCAAGGATGGTGTGTGCTTGCACTAATTTTCTTACACTGCATAAACTGTGCTACTTTGCTAGCAATTTTTTGCTTGCACTATTGTATATTACAACATGATTGCACTGGTGCAAACATAAACTCTGCTTAAAAAAACAGGGAATTTTGGTAAAACGTGGGCTGGACTTTAACATGACTTCCTCAATCATACGGAAGGTTTGCTTCGCCATTTCTTTGATGCTTCGGAGCATATTCTTTTTCTCTTTCTCCAGTAGATCCTACAATAAGTTCATGGGGGAACAAAGAAGTGGGAAAAGGGAAAAATTCAGAATGGGAAGGAAGTTTATTACAGGGATTCCAAGAATAGTACCATCAAGAGGCATAAACAGAAGTGGGATAGGAAAAAAATTCAAGGGGTAAAGTGGGATTTACGAAATGGATGGGAAGGTAATTATTCTAGGATTGAAGAAGAAAAATAATGGGGAATTACGAAAATGGGATATGAAGAAAGGCAGAAAATTTATGGAAGGTCTGCCTGCTAACCACGTTATAGTTCTAATGAAAATATCAATTGTAAGAATGCAATGAGATTAGGTACAAAAAGTAGAAATTATGGACAAACGAGTATGGTACATACCTGTTACCTTGTCCCAAATGAATTCCTTGTTTTGTTTCTACCCAAAGTCTTATAATGAAAATCAAATTTTGTTAAAAAGGTGTAACCTCAAAATAACTACCACAAGTTCATGCACCTACTATAGCAATCTTGTACCTAGATTATGTAGCTCATATTTAGAGGCAAACACCATCAATAGACATTGTTTCCAACCAACATCTTGTGAGCAGTCATCATTGAGTAATTCATCACTCTAAATACCATGAAAGTCAAAATGAGTTATGATACCAATTAGCAACCTCTTTATTGAACACTCTTAATTCTGTTGTCATTCAGATTCAAACTAAATTTCCTCTTAATATAGAACAAAGAATAACCTTTACTAAGGGTACCACATCCTTAAAGATTCTTGATTTTTTAAAGATATAACTCAAAGCATCATGTTCAAATCGTCTTTAAAACCATTGTCCAAAAAAAAGGATAATTTTAAGGGAAGAGAAAGATATCCAAGCAAATCATAGTATGCAATTAACTTTAATACCACAGACATAGCCTTGCTACCGACAGGTGTCCATAACCTCGGCAGGGGTGTCTTTTGACCCATCAAAATGTTTGTGTCCCACTTACTAGGCATGGATTCAGAGTTATCTTATTTTAATTTTAGATGAAGGCCATTGTTCTAGCTTGGTAACCAACTAATGGCAGTGCCACTCACAAGAAGTAACATGGACGAACAGGTTGGCTCGTGATGAGACCTCTTGTCTTCCAACTTTTCGGTTGAAAGCCATTATCTGGCTTGGTGACCAGAAGCAGTAATGTCATGCATGCTAGATCTCATGATTGTGGTTGGTCGACTCATCATGAGACCTCCTATCCTCCCCTAAATCTTTTGTATACTCTGATTATGATTAACCTAAAGGGTTACTTAATAAATGGGGAGACAGATCTACTTCTTAAGAGTACGGGATGGCGTGAAAAGTTTTTAATGACTAATCATTACTAACTAGTTCCTCTGCCCCAAAGACTTATTAAAGATATCCCTGATAATGACTAAAAGACTCCTTGAATTAAGAATGTTAGTGTTCTCATGAATATCTTATTATGATCTTAACAAGAGTGGTCCTCCATAGGGGGTTTCCAATAGTACCTTCTAAGGGAAACTGGAATCATATATATCAGATGACAACTTCTTAGAGTGATTAGTCATGGTTACTTTGAAAAATCATGAGGTATTAGAGTGAATCATACTCAACAAGATGTGTCACAGATGTGTGCGTTAACAACCAATGCGGATCAAAAGTAGTTTTAGTGACTACACTTTAAAAATCCAAAACCCTAATAACATCTTAACAACTTTATTCACCTACCCTACTTTATCTAAGAGGCGGATGGCTTCCTTTTATGTATAGAAGTACTTCTAATGAAGCCATGTGCAGATCAGGTGAAAATATATATTCATGCTCAAGTTTATCATACAAACTTGAAAGTGTGCATGAGCATGAAAAACCAACGAATGTAAATGATATGACAACAAGAGTTTTAGAACAGGATAATGTTGCCTTGCTTGAGTAGTTGTTTGGAACCAATGTTCAATGTAATCATGGTAGCCTTGGTCCACTTCTTGATTTGGGCCATGCTGCACATCTTCTTCTTCCTCATCTTGTCGATTGTCCTCCTTAGGGCGCTTAGTCTCTTGATCACACTCTGGATTTGCTGATAGACATGTCAAGAACTTTGTGTTCTCAGGCTCCAATGGATATCCTTCGTTGATTATAGTGCATGATTCATTTGTCTCCTCAAAAGAGACTTCTAAATCCTCTTGTGATGGTGGAGAAATGGACAAATCCTTAACTAGTGTCAAGAAGTTTTCTTCCTAAGAGGTAGAGATCAAGATCCCAGCAGCTGCTAGGGCTTGAGAGAGAACCTTCATACTTGTTATCATCTTTAAGTCCATCTGGTTGATTGATAGTCCCTATCTCCACACACATATTAGTAACGAGGGTTCTTAAAACACCCAAAAAATGATATAATGTTAAAGATTAAGATCTAAAGATAATTGATTTTAAAAGTTATTGGCTGAAATAAAGCTCACCACACTTGCATAAAAAATAAAAAAAGATAAAGGCAGACTTACCCCTATTGCATCAACAGAAAATTATTACCAAATCAAATCGCCTACCCAACAATGGCACCAAAATGTTGGGTACAGGAATTGCACTTAAGCAAACTCCTCAACACTTAATTGTCAATCCGAGGGATTCGTAAACTTAGAGACGAAGCATAGGCAATGCCGAGAGATGGTATGAATTTTCCTCATATAAATTCCTACTTTCTTAAAGAAAAGCTTGTAGAATTGAAAGAGTAAAATATAACTGCATCATCAAAGTAATCTAGTGCTGGAACAAGAAAGAATGCATTTGCAATGGAATCAAAATAAAAAGGCAATCACTCCAACTGATCAATTTTTAATTACTGAGTATGTGTTATGTTTTTCTTTAGCAGAGACACTTGGTAGTCTCGTAGAATGGGCCCTTAAACCTGCTTCTTTAGAGATTTCTTTCTTGCACTAATATGTCCTGCACTATTGCAGTCTTCTTGCACTAGTGTAGGAGCAGAGGTTTATGCAGGAGGTATAAATGGTGTCTTTACCAAAGGCTTTTTAACTTCTTGCAAGGGCTCAAACTTCTAGGGTTCAGAGCACTCAGATCCTATGACAAGAAATTTGTTCTTGCACTTGATCAGAGCTTCCTGCACTTAGCATTTAATTCTTGAAATAAGTGCTTAATTATTGCAAGCGTCAAATTAAATTGCACACATAAAAAGTGAATGTTCTTGATCTTAACAGAATGCAATAATGAAGAAACAATCAATATACATTTATCCTGTTATAAAGTATCTAATGAAAGAAAGAAAATTGCGGGAAGTAAACTAGAAAGGTTTGCTACATCACACCAACGTGCACTGGTGCAGGTTCATTTCTCCTGCTTGGACTAGGCAGGGAAAACTAATCAAATAAAACTGCAGAAAATGAATAACACACCAACGTGCACTGGTGCAGGTTTATTTCTCCTATTTGGACCAGGTGGGGAAAACCAAATCAAACAGAACTGTAGAAAATGAATAGCACAACAACGTGCACTGGTGCAGGTTTATTTCTCCTGCATGGACCAAGTGAGAAAACCAATCCGAAATCAGATACAATAAAATGAATTTTAACTACTTCACACTGCAGATCCGCTTTCACTTAATAGGAATACGTGTGCTGTAAATTAAATCACACTTGACAGTATAAACATAAATTACAAGAAATGGAAAATAGGGTAAACGTGTTGGGTTGGTTGGGCCCTAGCCAACCAGCGTGTTTCCCTTTCAAATAGAAACGTTGCTCAGTACTTTATCAATTCATTAGCTTTCAAACACAGAAATATGATTTATAAAACATGAGATAGAGCTCCCTTTCTATTAATTCACAAAGGCAAAGTACATCATGAAATACAGAATCCAACCCAGATTTGGGCGATACTAACAAAACAAAGTTACAACAACACTGCCGTAGTGTTGCTCCTCCAACGTCCTTCCTTTCTATGTGCATCATTCCTCCTTTTATATTTTTTCATAATGATTAAAACAAGGTGTTCCTTTTCAAGGAATATGGGGATTGAATCCCAACCAATTCTAATTACATAGTATAATAGTACAATTGTTCCCCTATTAAAAGAATAAAGATTTAATATGAATTTTCCAATTCTGCAATTTTTCTAGAATTCTGGAAAATTTGGTAATTTTAACAAACTGCCTCCAGAGCGCCCTTCGTATCTCCTCAACCATTATGAATTTTGGAAAACCATTTTGAGCTTAGTCAATTTTCTATACTGGGACAAAAACCCATGTAGCGGAATTTATTTATTTACCTTCATATGCACAAAAACCGAGGCAAAAGTTGGCAGTTTGGAAACTTGTTGACTGTGTTTTCTACAATTTTGGGAAAAATAGTCTTTTTTAATGAAAGTGCTTCAAAGACCAGTTCGTAACTTTTGGAATAATTTGAATCTCAGGAAACGGTTTTGGTTATGGGTAATTGGTTATATTTTTGAAAAACCTGTTTGCTCGGATGTCCATAATTCACCTCCATTTGCATAAAAACCAAGGTCAAACTTGGCCATTTAGAAATTATGCGGATTTTGAGTAGAATGTTGGTGCAAGAATGTTGGTGCAGGAATGTTGGTGCAAGAATGTTGGTGCAGGAGCTTCACCTCTATCAAATTAGGCATATAACCAACTTTTTAAACCTGCAAACACACAAACTATTATTAAATATGCCTTGAATGTTTAAATCTCATTAAAACAAAGGAATAACAAATACTTACTTATTATCTCCGAGAATGCACAAAACTATGACAATGACTAGTCAAGCTAAACAAAAGCATGAGGGATTTCAAGTAAAAGGTGATATAAAGCAAGACAAAACAGAGGCCCAATAGTCCCCCCCGAAAAATAAAGAAAACTAAAAGAGAGAATCATCCTTAGGAAGTAGGGATCTATTATTAGTTTCCTGACGGCGACACATTTCTATTCTTAGAAGTTTCCACCAACTGTCAGTTTTGTCCTTGATCTCAGGCATACACGTCATCATTTCCATTTGGCTCAATTATATGTAATGGACACCTCTAGATATAATTTTTACATTTTATCATCAAACTCTAGCATTCTCAAGGAGATCAAGGAACCTTCGGAGAATTGTCATCTCTTTTCAGGGTGAGTTTTTCTTTTATTGTCTTTTGCCACTTTTTCTATCACTTTTTTTTGTTTATCTTGTGAGAGTGTTGTTTCACTTGTTTCTCTAAATGATTGTTGGAGTTTTGACTTGTTTTAGCTTGTAGAAGTGTTATTTCAAGTTATAGATTTTCTTTCCCAAGTGTCGCAAGAGTTTTCCTATTTTTTGCACCAATGGTCGTTGTTGTGGTGACTCTCTTCACATGCTTCGTTGTTCTTCAGTTTTATCAACTGCTTCACTTGTTTCACATTCATGCATCAACACTTAGTTATATTTTCACCCAACATCACATCATCCTTCATATATGCTTTATTTTCACACTCCCCATGGGCAAATCTGTGCTCCCCTTGCCCAGATCTCACACTTCACAGCATGCACTACTCAATCTTGGAGTTTAAGGCCTCTACCTAGGATTTTGGAATTGCGTAGAACCTGTCTTGGTGTTACAGGTGAAACCACCCTAGGGCTTTGGGTTGAGAACCCCAACACAGTAGAGGGCGAACTTCAACAAGAAATGCTCAAACAACCATAAAAAATCCTTATTCTACTAAATCGTGTAGGAGTGTCCTTATCCAATGTACTTCGTTTGGATGGATCCCATAGGGTGCAAACCCTTCGCTTCTCCCAATGTTCTTGAAACCTAAAAATTATTCAAATGGAACATACACAATAGTAGAAACATAAAGATTATGCATGATGTTAACTTTAAATCATATAAATGAATGACTAATTATATATCAATATAAGATTCATAAATGAATTACAATATAACTTTGATGCATAAACACATTTCATGTTGGAAACAGAACATCATTCCCTTTTATTGAAGTAAGCTATAAATAAGGTGGAGAAATATGACCTGAGTCCTTCTCTGACTCCAAGTGGAACCATCCTCTGGATCCTTCCTTTCCCAGCCTTCAACAATATTCCTCCATCACCAATACAAGGATATCTCAAGCAAGATGGGGTATATCTATAATTATGGAAACAAGGGTTTCCTGAAGCTTTTGGGAATGCAAGAGGCATAGTGATTCTTCAGACTTGATTAGGGATAATTTCACTATAGTATCAATATCTCATCTTTTCTCCCTTAAGGCCTTCCCATGGAGGTTTATTTATACCTCTCCAAATTAGTTTTTTCAGTTGGGAAATAGTTGGGCCACAGGAAATAGGAGGTGAATAACAAGTAAAACCCATCAACTCCGTCCGAAATTAAGGAAATTTAATATTTTTAAGTGTTTTAACATATGTACGCAAGTTGGATATATGCTGACCCACGTGTACACGCTTTTATCATAGGGAAAAGTACCGTATAGGGAATAAAACAGTATTTTTTAGATTTTGGACCAAGTCTAGAAGGAAGGGTTGCCCTAGGCCATAATCAAAGCATCAGATCTACCAAGAGTGGTAAATGGTGCTATAACAGATGCCCCATAATATATGAGGTCAGAAGGGGTACATGATGGCAAAAATGTATTAAGTGTATGGAAGGAATCATGTCGAGACCGAGGAGGAGTTCACTAGAATTTAGCACACCAAGCCGTCAAAAGAGATCAGAAAGAAACTATTTTTTGAGGTGAGCATACCCATGCTCAGAAATAGTAAAGCATGTCTCCATGTCAAGTACAAAAGCAGATCCAATATGCATACAAGTATAAAGGAATTGGAAATACATAATGGATCATTTGATCATAATCAAGAAAGTACATGTTTCAATATCACATATAAAGAGCTGATTAATGATGCTGAAGTATGAAGCTAATCACTGAAGCCAAGAAATTGATCCAAATAGTACCAAGTGAACATGATGGAATAAATGTTACTACATCACAACTCGGGTGCCATCATAAAAGATGTTGCCGTAAGGAACTGCAACATATAATGCGGATGGTGTCAACTAGAAGAAACAAGAGCAACTGACAAGTGAACCAGGACATGTTGATGCAAACTTGAGGTATTCACCGACCACCGTGGTACATTTCTACATAATGGGAATGAATGATCTGAAGTCAACCATGTGAGAAATCATTTGATTACTGGTCATTGATGTATACCGTTAACAAACATGATACTACTCACCGATAATGTTGATGAGATTCAAGGTACCCAGTACAATCTAACAAGTGCGAATAAATGAGCTGTAGTTGGACACTTGAAAGAATATATCAATCAGGAGACAATGATGTTTTCCTAGGGTTGATAACAAAGGAATCTACCACTGATGACTGCAAACCCTAAGGTACTACCAAATGGACTCTAGATCTCTTTCCCAGAGAAACAAGCTGAAGTCGATGGCAAAAGATTCGATAGAAGGAAGGCATTAAGGCACCCTTCGTCAATCTAGTGCGAGTGTAACCCGTAGGCCAATAATGTGGAAGGAATCGAATGAACAAAGATGTAGTAACCCAACTGAAGGATGTTTTCGGTGTACACAAGATGTAGCTAGCACACAATAGAAACCCTCTGAACCAACCAATAATGAAAGCTGACACAGAGGCGAGGAATCCACCAATAGGGTCAAATGGAAACCAAGGCACTGCACAAATCCCAATGTGTGATAATGAAAGTTGATGTCGAACACAAGGTAAACCACCTAGTTAAAGACCCATGATATTGATCAATGTTGAGCACAAGGTGACCTATCAATAATGAAAATATGGCCAGGGTGCATCTTTAGATCTACCCTTAGAGCAATTTGTCATAGTCGATAAGAACAAGACCAGCCAATAAGAATTCAATGGAGACCTTATCAAACCAGCACGAGCAAAGGACCAATAACACTGATGTGATAATGAACACGACACTGATAATCAGGGTTGGCCAACTGAAAAATAGGTCAAGAGACACCGCAGAGAGGCCAACTCAGGTTTACTTCCCTTGAACAAAAGCACGACTCAACTGTGACTACAAGGCAACATATGATAAGTTTGTATAAGTTTGTCATGTAGGAGGCATAAGCAAACTCTCCATATGATTGGAAGAGGTAACCAATCGGAGGAGGACTGTCTCAATAACAAGGTTAAGGCTCTCCTAAGTCATACTAAAGCCCACCCCAATGGAGGAAAGACTTTCTTTTGAGTGCTTTGTTCAATGGCGACATGACTGACTCTAGCTGCCATCAAAATATGGAAATAATGTCACGTTCCCGCTCTTTTTTGGAATATATAATTTTTTGTATTTTTCTTTTATATGAAGATTGAAAAAGAATAAAATAATTATATAGTACAGTGGAAAGAACGAATGTTGAAAAAAAAGAGATGCTCTAGTTCCTGGGAGGGGAACATTCCTATGCTTAATGCAAGGTGGCGAAACTGGTCAAGGAAACTCAAAGGAATGTTCTTTCCAAAGGTATAAGAGTTTGTCATGTTGCAGAGGCTAAGTGATTGCAAGGTTGATTTTGCATAAGACATGGTCATAAAGTGGCTTAAACACAAGTCCAAGTGAAGCTAGCTTAAGGCCAAAAGGTGCAAGTAGTCAATATGCAATGCAGTAGTATAGCTCAACACAAAGGAGCCTCTAGGGTATAAGGCCAGAAAGTGGCACAAAAGAATGAGAATGAGTCTTCAACGCACAAGTCATGGCAGGACTAAAGAGGACTCCCGAGCCTACTAAATATAGCAGCATGGGCAACCACTGTTAGCGAGGATCTAACTAAGATGCCCATGTAAAGGATGGCTCTACCATCACATCATGATTTGTAAAGTCGACAAGTGAAAATGGTTTGAAAACCAAGATACGATGGGGTCGACCCTATGGCTAATGTATCACAATATGGAGGCTACTATGAAAAATGCAGCGGAAAGTGGTATTCCCTAACCTATATGCCAGTAAGAAAACGATACCTGCCATGACGGGTCAGCGATCATGGGGCCAAAATGATGCCTCGAAGAAGTCTCTAGAATTTCCTGTAAAGATGACCTAATCTCGACACTCCAAGCCAAAAGGTCAAAAAGTCCATAACAAAAAAAATCAATTTTTGAAAAAAGATTTTGTATTTTCCAACTTATATAAGGACTTTTGGAATCATAGTTTTTTCATTTGTGTTTTGAGCGAGCTGTGGAGACAGACCCAAGCAAGCTTCCTCCAACCAATTGAACCGTTCAAATCACTTCAAAACTTCCAGGTAACCCTTATGTCCTACTTTAATTATTTGTGATACATTTTAGACATTTTTTAAAAATTTTGACTGTGGGAAAATTTGTTAAAAAATTCAACTCTATGTACATGGGGGTTGAATATGGGTAACCCGCATATACAACGACCCTACACATGACTGTGTGAAAAGGGAACCCATGTGTACACGAGTAAAAATTTTTAAACATAAAACTAAAGGTTTGAAACATGTTTTTGGACAGGAGACTTTTTTTTTTTTTTTTTTAATAAAACT
>APFE031145623.1:411924-467292 GCA_000404065.3 Pinus taeda
CTAGTGCTTCGTGCAGTTTTTTTCAGTTTCCTTAATTATAGCACAATTTACTATTTTTAGCAGTTTTTCGGGTCCTAAACGTCCGGAGCCATTTTGAGGCCCTAAACGACGTTTTTGGGGAAATCTACCGCCAGCTATTTTTCATGACTAAAAATCGTCCTTTCCATCGTAGTCCTCGGAGAGATCTTTCCAACGGGCTATCATGCGCGTCAAACGGAGATAAGACGACCAATTCGCGACCCCGGGAAGTTGATGTACCAACTTACCCAAAAACGGGGCCCACAATTTGGCGTTTCATCTTCCAGGGTTAGGTTTTGGAATGTGAAGGGTTTTTCCATTGTTTCTCAACAATAAATAGGCCTTCGAGCCTCATTGTAACACAGTTCAGAGGCATGTAGCCACACATCCCTTCTCAGAGATAAGCTACCATCGCCCTAGCTGGTTTATTTCTATTTCCGGTTGTAAGCATATTTCAGTATTTTCCATTAATGAAAAGAAGTATTATTTTCGCTGCATCTTTGTGTATATGGTTATCTCTGTATTTTATTTCGTTCCTGTTTAAATCTAGATCATCACCCCACCCTTTGTTATAAATATAACCTCATAACATATAGAACAGGATTTTGTGAGCCAAGATTTTAGTTAGGCTTAGGCTTAGAAAAGGCTTGGGAGTATTGTGACGAGCCTTGGCTTCTCCACAATGTAGAGCGAGTATACTTCTTTGGAGGAGAAGGTGTTATTGGCTATAATGTTCCACTATTGAGGCTAGTGGTTGTCAATGGTGTATGTATGGATGGAACTTTCACTTATAATAATAATAATAATAGAGCCAACACAATTTCATGCATATGTTGTTATTGTAGTTGGACTATTCTGGTTGCTTTAGAAATGTATGTTGTTTAACTTACATATTTTCTTATGAACTACTTTGTATGCAATTATAAGAATCTTGTTGAATGCGTGTTGTTGGATTAACCTATCACTTTGGTTTGTGGAGTATTCTGCATTTTAGCTTGTGATGTCATTCTGGTCATGTGTTCCTTTCTGGATGTGTACTATTACAGGATTTTAAGAGGCACACTTCCTTTTCCCCTCTTGTATTAGAACCCCCATGCATATCACTTCACTTACTGCAAGGTCACACACTTGCTTCAGCCCAAAGTTATCATGCTTATCTCTATGCACTACCATGGTCAAGTCATTACACTATCACCTACTGCTAGGACTCCTACTCCAAATAGTCTGAGGTCTAGTTGGGACTTCTTACCAAGGAGATCCCCTGAATATTGGCGGGTCCAGCACCGTCAACAGGACCAAATAACCCACATCTTGTCAAAGTGGACAAAATTAAGTGAACATGATCAAAGTGGACCCAATCAAGCGAGCGGGATTGGAATGAAAAAATATATAAAGGGTTGCAGGAAACAAGTTGAAGAGACAGATCTAATTTATGCCGAAATGTTGTCAGACTGAAGATTGAATTCTTGTGTATCTCTTTTGACTGTAAATTAGTTCCATTGTGATTCCCTTCCATTAGTTTATGAAATATATTGCACACTCTCATGGATATGTTATGTAATGATCCAATTCTATTAATAAAAGAAGGTGTTGCAAGGATCCGTTCGATGTGTATGTGTATGGAATGGTTATGATTTAAGTTTCCATTTTAAAAGAAATGTTATGATGTTTCAATGTGTCTTCTAGTATTTATCTTTATAGATGCTTCCATCTTGATTATATAAATATGGCTAATATTTGCTCAAATGTTGTATAATTACTTCAGTGATGAATGATCTGTTTTTTAATCAATCTTCGGCATGATCCCTTGACCCTCCTTCTTTGAATGTCTTGGCATGCCTCGGGTGAGATGTTTCTTCCTTACAGAGGAATGAAAATGTTGGTGTTACGCTAGACTATAAAAAAATAATTTTGTTGCCAATTAGTGGTCAAACCCTGGGTCATCTAACTCAAATTTTACACTAACATAGCTTTCCTTATATCTTCACTCCTTTTGGGCTTCTTTTGACCGCCTTCAATATTTTATCCTTCTTGTGCTTGTATTGTCTTTAGTCTATTCCTTTAATTCCTATAAACTTGTATGGCATTATTCTTTATCTCATCACATCCTTTATCCCCTTGAAGCATTTTCTTCCACTTAGCTTCCAACATCTCAATAATGAACTATGTGAGAGTTATAAGATCTCTCTCCCGCTTTCTTTCACTAATTCCCATGGCATATGGTTTCCATGCCCAAACTTGTGTTGGATTTATGGAAGGTTTTTCACTTCCATTCCTAGAATTATCAATTCTGGTTACACCTACACATACAAAAAGGATATTATAGAAAACATTTTTTTCCAAACATCCCTTGAGTTCATTCCTAATTACCAATATATCTCATTCTTCTCTTAGGATATCCTTGGAAACTTTATAGTTTTCAGTCACATCATACATATGGGATCCTCCTTGAGCTCTTGGCTCACCCCATACAACTCCCTAAATGTCACTCTTGTCATTGTTCCATAAAACAATTTCTTCCTACGTGTAAACCTTCTCATTGTTGCTCCAGACTATGCTTTGGTCTTCTCTTCCTTGAGGTACTCTTATGTACCCTGCTTCATAACTAACTTCATAATTCAGTCTTTTTCTTCTCCCAATTTCATGAGACAATGGGGTCTCCTCCTCCTTTGTGGCATATTCTTGATTGTCTTCTTTTCCTTGATTCCTTTTAGCCTTCCTTGAATTATAAAAAATTTCAGCGTGCTTAGTTATTCTTACCATTTTTTCTCCCACCATTTGTACATCGATCCACTCCATAAATCTATAAAACATGTGGTTTCCTCTCTTTTCCCAATTTCCACAAGTCTTCAACCCATGAAAAACTATTTTTCAAAATGATCCAATAAACATTTAGTAAGAGAAGATATAACAAATCAGTCATACCTTTGAATCTAATATTCCTCTCACTAACATGAAGAGTTTCGACCTGAACTCCTTTGTGGCTTTGTTCCACACTGCCTTCACCATACATTTCTAAATCATTTTCTTCTCTGACAGTTCCTCGAGATTGTGCATCTTCCAAATTTGTTACCTCTTGCTGATTTTCATCATCATAACTCAACTCTCTTTGAGTTTTTGCTTCTTCCATAATCTCTAGCACCTATTTAGCTTCATCCTTGTGTTGAACTAAACACATAATCATTTCATTACTATCATCATCCTCTCTTAGGATTTATCCTTGCTCGGGTTCACAAAAGTGAACAAGCTCTCCTTCACACTTAGTCCTCCTAAGTTCATTCTCCTTCAATGAATAATTTTAGTTATGCTTCAGCCTCTTTTGTAGTAGAGGCCATTTCACCTTCTTCTTACTTAGCACCCAACCTTATTTGTAGTCTTCTTCCCTTTCTTCCAGCAGTTGTAGCATTATATTGACTCTTTCCTTTAAATCACCCATTTCATGGTCAAATTCCTCTTGGCTCATTCTTCTCCCCATGCCATTTTCTTTGGAATCCTTCTTGTTCTTCTTATGGCTTGCACTTGGGCCTTCCTTCTGACTAACATTGGTCATTTTCTCCTCCCTATGCATGAGCTTCTCCCCACTCATTCTAAGCTGCAACTTAGCCCTTTAACAAGCCTCACACCACTTATTAACTGAATACCTCACCTTACCTTTGCTATTGGTGATTATCTAGTTCCCTCCTCTGGAACCTTTTGAGCTTCCTTTACTCTCTTGGTTGTTGCTCCTACTACTCACCTCTTGAGAACTTTATTTTTCTCTCTAAATCCTCTTTGAGGAATTCTCCTGTCCTCCTGTCCTTTCCAACCTTAGCTGGAATATCACTTTCTTTATGTAACCTCTCTGCTGTAGGTCCCTTTTCCATAGTCCCTTTCCTTTTTTCTACTATCTTCTACAACTCCTATGACCAACTCCCTGTTAAGATATTTCTATTTCTCAGATCTTTGCACCTCATATCTCTTGACTTGGTTGGGAATTCTTCCTTTTTTTCTACTCTTTTCCTTGCTGGATCCACTTCGTCTATGCTATGTTCTAATCCTTGTTCTTTAATCTTGAACACTCTTCTCAACTATTTCTGCCATCAGTTGTCCTCTCTATCATTTAAGACTTCATTAGTCACCTCCACAAGCAACTTCTTCTTCTCCTTCTTTAACTTTTGTCTTCTACTTGTTTTTGCCTCTCTGTTCTAGGCACTTCCTTTCTCTTGCCTTGAACCAACTCCTCTGTTCTGGTGACCTTGTGTGCCACTTCACCTTCTCCACTAAACCCTTGTCTCTAACAATTATTGTTCAAACGGATGTTAAGATCCAACTTTGATACAACTTGACACAAAAAAAGCACAAAATCCATTTTCCTTTGTAAATCTCCCCACTCTTACAATGGAAGACCAACATTACATGCCATGCTTCAAATTTCCTGCTTGTACTCACTAGATCATGGGTCAAGATTAACACGCCACACCAAAAACCACAAATTATGTTGACTAGACAACTAGTTCCAAGCCCAACCAAGCTTGGCGGGTCCCATCGAGGTTGAGGTTTGGGGCTACAAATGAGATCGAGGTCAAGACGGAGTCGAGATTCTTGCCCAAATGTTAAATGTTTGATAGCCCCAAAGCCCAACTAAGGTTTGGTCTAGACTTATTCAAATCTTGACTAGATCTAATGATCCTCATCTTTTCCCTAAAATCCAACAACCCACAAGATTCTCTCGTTATGGTTCCACCCTTTTCGAATAGTGAACCCCAAACTCCAAATATTCTGCTACTTTCATCTACTCACCTTCTTAATTTAACAAGAATTTTTAGCATCAATTCATCTCTACATAATATGTCAATGTTACGTCCTCAATCTATTCACTCCTTGGATCATATTTTTCTCCTCCATACTCGTCCGATGGCTCATTCATTGCAATACATAGTTTGATTCATTCCTCTAGATCCTCCTCTATGCAATGGTTTTCCTTACCTTTCCAATTGTGTCCAATAAAGAAAATGGACTATGTCAAAGTACACTCTACTCATTGTAATTGCTCTAAGAATTGAGGCTTTTCCTGTTTAATCACATCCAATCTTGAGGCTTTCACCCATGGCTAATACATGCCCAGATAATCATTGTACCAATTATATTAAAGAAGGTATTAAATATACACCAAAATCACAAAGTATATGTACCCGCCATATACATGGTTTTACTACATATATGCAGACAAAATGAACAAACACCAATGATGGCATAGCTTTCAGATTTCATTAAAACATATAAGATCATATTTACAAGGGAAATCACAATACCTTACTACTCAATCCCCGTCGACCCTATACTCCCTCCTTTTCCTTCAACCAATGTTCATATAAACAAGAGCTTGCATGCAAGCAAGGCGTACTAAATACCATGCTTTTTTTTCAATTCTAAAAATCTACCATAATAATCAAAATTATAGTTTCCCCAACAAACAAGGACACATAGACGCACTAAAAGGCTTACGGATGGGACCCAGCCCACTTGGCGTAGCCTTTGCACTTTATGTGATATTTTGTGTGTTGACGTGGCGGTGAACTGTTGTCTTTCCCGCAGCTCTATAGTTGTGGTAGCTGTGCATTGGATGCAAATGTAAATGCGGCAGTACTCTGCCTTGGTAAACTATACTACCCTAATCGTGCGCGCCTTCTTGACTCTTCTATGTTTATCGTTCTATTGGCTCCGAGGGTTTTGCGAGCCCTACGTATGGAAAATGGTGGGTGCGATGTGTTATGGTTCCTTCGGCTCTGGAATACAATTTTATGGCAGTTTACTGTGTTTGAGTTGGTTCTGGTTGTTGGTTGAGGCCCTCGCTGCGCGTTTGGTTACTTGTCCGCCTGTTTGTAACAATGTTGTTTGGTTCTGGGATTTTCTTGCCTGGCTTTCGTATTCACTCTTCGGTAAGTCGCTCCTCCACTCTGTTAGCTCTGTCGTTGGTAAAATATCGAATGTATGCGTGCTTGCAATAGTCACTGTAACTGTGGTTGGTCACGAAACGACTGGGGCTCGAATTTAATTTTTTAGTTCTGTCATGTAACTTTCGCTATTTCTGTTTCTGTGTGTGCTACTGGTCTTCTGGTCCATCACTCCAAGTTTGGCTATTGGTAATGATTTCTGGGTTCATTTGCCTTCTAGTAACGCTGCCTTTTTTGTGGCTGCAAGCACAGGAATATCCGAGAGGCGCCTTCAGTCCTTGTTGCAGATAAAATGTCTCTCCATGCTTCAATTTTTGTTCGCTCCTCGTTCTGGGTCTAACCCCAAATTGCTCCTCCTTTCTTCAGTTACTCTGTGGCATCCTCTGCTTCGAAAATGTGGCTTCTCCTCTTGCGTTCTCCAGGTAAGGGTTTTCTTTCTCTTGTTATCAGTCTTAATGTTGATTTTAGAGGGTTTCGTCCCTCTGAGCTTTTCTGTGGCTCGAGCTCATTCACGTTTGTTTCTTGCAGGTCCTCTCAGGCGACCTGGACGGCGCATGTCTCTATGTTCAAGGTCATTTGGCTGCGTATATGTTGGTAGGCCTATAAATTGTTCTGTTCTGTTGAATATAGGTCACTGTTCGAAGGACGGCTCATCCACTAGTTTATTGTCCGGTCACTGTGTGGCCCGGTGTTTGCTGTTGTCGTTCTGAGTTGAGTTCTATGTGTGGAAATGTGGCTTTAACGTAACCTTGTTACCAATCTGTTTTCAAACCCTAACCTAGGGTTTTATGCCTGACCCGTATGGCTGTAATTTCTGGTTGAATTTTCACTTGCCGTGACTATGTTGGTCTCTGTATATGTGAGGGAACTCGGCCCTATCGATTCTAGTTATGAATTACTATTCTGGACAATGTAAATGAAATTCGTTTTTGATGAAAGAAGGTTATAATGATTGATACCTGTAATGTCTTCGCTTGTTGTTTAGTTACGTTGTTGGGCATTCAATTTGTTTGCTTGTCTTTCATTTAGTGGCTGTGCGTTGAATGTATTCGCTCTTCCTTAATTGTATCTTAAGACTTTCTCTGCTTGTCTACAATTTAACTGTAACTTGTACTTGTACAGTAGCCATGACAGTATGCTTAGTTTATAATAATACAAAAGGTCTGTTAAATGATGAAAAATATAAATTAGAGATCAACAAATAATTTAGAAGGTAATCTTGATGGACAGTACTTCTCTGGTTTTGAATGCTTGACAATTCTATTAGTAAATTTACTCAACTTATTCTCTTCTCAACTTAAACTTTTCCCTTACATGTATTTTTGGCTTTATAGCCTCTGTCCTCAGTTAAGGCTTGCAGTTTGTTTCTTTCTGTTACAAAGACAATTACATAACTTCTGTTCCTATCTGTAACTATAGTCATTTGGACATTACAAGACTTGTAGGACAGTTAAGGTTATTTTTCCTAATTACAGAAACTACATTTTTAATCCATAATGAAACTACAGTAATCCTAAACTGGAAAAGTAAAGACATCTAACTGTTGCTGACTTGTAAAATAAAGTAAAAGAAAAATTATTCCCAACAGAATTTAACAGTTCAGTTCCTCGCTTGTGAACCTGGTTGGAGTCTTTCTGCCTCGTCACTATGAGCTGGATGCTCCTGCATCACTTACACATATCCTTATACTAACTCCCTTACAACTCTATTAAGACTAATTACACTTGGAAAGGTCCAATTGTCCCAATTCATCAATTTGGTAGTGGTATAAGTAGTAGCAGAATGATTTGCTAAAACTTATCTTAAAGCTTGTTGCTTCCTTTCTTGTAACCAAGCCAAGAATTCTTATTGATATTGTTCTTCATTTACACTTTTGCCAGAGTTTCGCAATCCTAACATTTTAGCTATGACCTCGACGAATATTTGGATGACTAACTTTGAATCAATAGGGTAACTATGGATATATTTTGTGTATCGTAATACTTGGTAAGAAACACTATTGATTCTGGATACTTTGTGGGTAGGGTGGTGTGGAGCAAGCCAAACTTTTAAGAAGAGATTCTTCAATCCCTGACTCACATTCTTGATGGGTATGACCTTTAGGTTCATTAATGTATCAATTTATGATTCGGGTATCCCTTATTCTAACTAAACTATCTGTTAAAACTTCATTAAGTTTTTAGGAACACCCTTCCTTATCTTAGTTTTTCTTGCACTAGTCATTTGACTATGTCTAAAATTCCCGTTAGTAGTTTTTCTTGTACTAGACATTTGAATATGAGTCTAGAATTCGCATTAGTAGCTTTTCTTGAACTAGACATTTGAATATGAGTGTAGAATTCACAAAATGAGGTTAATAACACTTACTTGATACACTTTAAAGTAACCCGGGGTGTTTGTATTCTGGTTTCAATGAACTCCCATTCCCTTAAGAAATCACAAGATTGAATATCAATAGTAGGCAATTAAGGATTAGTAAACACCATCATCTGTCAAGCTAAATGACAAAATTTGCAGGGCGTGGATATATAGTGGGTCTCATTAGATTGTGTCATACATGTTCATTTAACCATACGACCCCCCGTTTTAGACTCTGATAGAGGATAATCGCTATCATCATGTTCGTTGGTAGCCGTTAGATTTCATCAGATTCCAAGTTAATGATAACTTTAGATATTTTTCATATCCAACATCAAAGTCATCCATCACTTTACGATTTATTTACTACAATTAGATCATCCACAAATAACCCAATTTCAAGATTCCATTAGTTAGAAATTTAGTAACCGCTAATTAAAATTGTTCTTAACAATCGGCAAGGGATAATCACCCTGTCATAGGGCATTAAATGCCCTGGTACATGCATGCTCTATAACAAAATAACACATAATCTTTGGTGGCTACATAAATTAAAAATAAACGTTGTGTGTTATTTTGTTATAGAGCATGCATGTACCAAAGCATACCAAAGCATTTAATGCCCTATGGCAGGCTAGTTATCCCTTGCCTCGTTTAACAATATTAAAACACCGCTTTTCAATCAAACTCTTGAATCTTGCAAGGCAGAACAAACTGAGCTACGACATTACATAGAAATGATAACTCTTTTTATTATTTCTTTTCTTCTTATTTAACAAATTATTTCATACTCTAATTTAGAGGTAAGAATAAAATATTTTGAGAATTAAAGATAGCCATTATAAGAGTATACTGGATATAAAATATTACACGTGAAAATATACTTTTTATTTTTTAATATTTTATATAGAAAAGTCAATAATAACATGTGAAAGTTGCCATATAACACTTATAAAAAAATTTATAATATAAAAATGAATTATCCCATACTCTAATAGGACTTAATACGCATGGTAAGTTCCATTTTACACGTGCAAAGAAAGGAGGATCCAATGGCTACAAGGCTTACTTTATAATACCCCACTCAAACGAGAATCAAGTGACTATACGTTAATTTCTGGGGTTGCGAGCTTCCTCTTAATTTTGACTCTACTTTGGTTAAGTTTGCCCTCTGCTATAAGTAAACGTTCCTAGGCCTGTAGTCGCTGGTACTGATTTTGTTTCATCACTTCTCCCTGTCATTTAACTACCCATCTCGCTCCCCAACCATGTCTAACGAAGAGCTTAATGCAGCGGCTTCTTGTGTTGGCAATCTGAGTTTTAATGAACCAGAGCGACGGTAATATCACAGCATCGCAGAAATGCTCTTTCGGTTTTTGTTTGCGATCTATTTGTTTCAGAATTCAATTCTTTGAATTTATGGGATTTCATAATTATTTGAAACTCTTGTGTTTTTTTGGTAATGTATATATGTTGTTCACTCATTTTGGCTAATGATCTTTCAATGCAGGTTGGAGGGCAAGGTAGCAATAATAACGGGCGGAGCAACTGGCATCGGAGAAGCCATTGTTCGGCTCTTCACAAAGCATGGAGCCACAGTCATAATCGCAGACATTGCGGAGGAAGGTGGGAGGAAGCTCGCGGGATCGCTTTCTCCTCCGGCAACTTACGTGCGCTGCGATGTGAGTAATGAGGAAGACATGAGAGCTGCGGTGGATTTGGCCATGGAGAAATACGGTCAACTAGATATCATGTATAACAACGCAGGAACTATCGAATTCCTCGCGGCTGAAAGCGTGGCGGAGTATGAGATGGAGCAATTCGATCGAATAATGAGGGTAAACGTGAGAGGAGTGATGGCAGGCATGAAGCACGCGGCCCGTGTTATGATCCCGCGGAAGAAGGGTTGCATAATCTCTACTGCTAGCGTTGCAGGTGTTATAGCAGGAATGGCAACTCACGGATACACAGCTTCAAAGCATGCAATCATAGGGCTGACTAAGAACGGAGCAGCTGAGCTGGGGAAATACGGGATCAGAGTCAACGCTGTCTCTCCCTATGGCGTGGCCACAGACCTTGCAGTCAATTACATGAAACACCGCAATGCCTCGGCTGTCTCAGAAGAGGAGAAGGCTGCCATGGAGGCATTCTGCAATAGTACCGCCAACTTAGAGGGAGCGACTCTTAAAGCGGAGGATATTGCGGAGGCTGGGCTGTACTTGGCTAGCGATGAGGCTAAATATGTTAGCGGGCATAACCTTGTTGTGGATGGCGGATTCACTGTTGTTAACCATTCTTGGAAGCTCTACCGTTGATAGTTCTGACTGCCCATTGTAAGTGAAGCAAGAGAGTGGTAGTACAATAATATATTATATAATAATATCACATCATAGTATGTACCCAGCACCGTTATCCACCAGTTTCAGTTTCCATAATGAATGGATGTAATTTATCATGACTGCAGTTTCAGTTGGTATATTGTCTTGGTATGGGAGGTTGCAGTAGTGAAACCGTAATTTATATACTTTGATTTTAATGAAAATAAATATGTTATTTTTTAAGGAAAAAGTTTTAGTTTATGGATAATGATTTCACATCATTTACTAATTTGAATTTTGAATTTGGTTGATATACTGCAGTTTTAGTTTCTATAATATATTATCGCGGAGGTTCTGAACAATTCTCCTCCACGAAGTTCTGAAAAATTCTATTGAAATATTATTTAAATATTTTGAGTTTAATAAAATAAAAGTACATCATTTTTTACACATGTAACATTAACTTATATATTTTGATTTCAATAACATAACAAATATATTATTTTTTACACTTGAAGCTTTAACGGTTAGTTCAATTGGTCAAGTCAGGGCCTCGCCAGATGGGAAGTGATGGTATTGTGTCTCAATTAGATTCTTATCCTATTTTTTAATATTTCCTAAATCTAAACTTAAGAAATCTCGTTAATTAATCACAATTAATTGGGATAAGCTGTGGATCATCTAGAAACTCACATGGATCGATAGGGAAATAATTTGGGCTCTTGATAAAGTTTTAATCTCGACCGTAGGAGGTCCAACAAAAGATTATAAGAAGAAGTTCATGGATAGATGGAGAACAAAATTGAAGAGTTCAATTTACTTAAAGAGTTCTATTTTTCCAGAGAGCCAACAGTTGCTGGAAGAGTTCGAGCTTCAAAAGGAAGTAGAGTCAGAGAAGGGAAAAGACAGTGAGGCCAGAGGAAGCTTTCTAGATCCGGTAAGTGAATTTGCATAAAAGTAGAGATAACCACAGTGAGGCTGACACAAGGAATGCACAGAAGCCTCTAAAGGCAGTTTGATTTTTTTGGAGATAAGTCGAGTTTTAGTTCCATAGGCCAGGAAAGGGTTCCACAAGGCCAGAGAGACAATGTCTCATCCAGTGGTAGACATGAAAACTACAGGAGAAATAGATTTAGGCTCTGTGTGGGAAGGGACTCCATAAGGGTGATGCAGGTTTTCACAGACTAGTTTGGACAATCTACTTGGAGCTACAGTCAAAGCCTAGATTTGCTTATGGAGTGAGGAAAATTCCTCACTAGATTTTTTCCAATAATTTTGTTTGTAGGATAACTAGATTCAACATCATGTTGTACTAAGAATTTCTCACTGCTTCATAATAATAAAAAACCTCACTTGCTGCACTGGTTTTCCCGAGTTGGGTTTTTCAAGGGACATTTGTCCAAAAAATAATTGTGTTAATTTTTTATGTGTGTGTGCTAGCATTTCTCAGTTTCCAGCATTATTATTTTTATGTTGTTTTATTTGTGAAGGTTGGAGTGTGAATTATTTGGTATTTGTCATAGAAGATAAATTGTTAAATTAATTAACAAGTTGAAAAATAATTTCCAATTGCTGCAATAAGATTTCAAAGGTGAAATTTCCACATCGTATCAGAGCGTGATTGATCAGCTAGGAAGCTCAAAAGTGGAAGAAGAGAATTTCATTGTTTAGAGGGAGAAGCAGGCCGAAATTATCTGGTGTTGTGTAGTACCCAACCAAGCAGTACAAATTGCTAGGGAAAAGGTTCGACTTTCAGTTGCAGAGAGGCAGAAAAGTCGATTTGCCCATAATAGTGATTCTAGTAGGCAGAGGGAGTTACAAAAACTGAAATTTTTGTTGAGAAGCTACCTTGGTTGGAAACAGAGGGTTTTGCAATAGCAAAATCAACGTCAGATGGAAGAGAAAAGCACAAACATAGAAGGAAAATTTCTCTTACGGGACTTTGAGTTTCAGAGATCCAATTTTCCAAGGCAAATTAGTAGTATTTGAGTGCATATTTCTTCACTTCAAAAGGAAGTGCATATAGCAAAACCAAAAACCGAGCAATGAGAAAGGGGGAGTTTCCAACAAGCTTATTGAGATGGACATAGTTGGGCTTAAAGACTAGGATAGGTTGGAGGGAGCCTCCAACTATATCATCTAGAAGGCTGGGTTGTCCTTCCTTCTAGATGAGCATGGCTTGAAAGCCTATGTGGATAATGCTGTATCAGTACTCGAGGATACAGATCAATTGAAGGAGTATAAAAGAGAAATGATGAAGGTGAGGCGGATGATCTTGGATGGAGTCCAAGTTCATATAGTCTCACATGTAGCTAGCTAAGGGAAAACCAAGGAAATGTGGGATGCTCTCTCCACGCTATATCAGGGTTTTTTTGAGCAACGGAAGATGTTTCTCTAGGAGAAGTTGTGAAGCATAATGATGAGAAGGGAGAGAGAATAGATGGCTTCCTTACTAGGATTCAGGATTTCTATTATAAGATAACAATAGCTGGGGCGGTGCCCCAACCTACAGAGTTTGTACAACTGACACTAAATAGTGTCTCGGAGGATTGGCAGGTGTTTTTCCAAAGCAATTTGGACAGAGACATATTTCTAAGATGAGACAGGAAGTGGTTGATCTACAGAAAGAGGAGTTGAGGCGTGCTCTATTGAAGAGTAACATCAGCGAAAGCAACAACAAGGCCTTGAAGAGTGAGAAGGAAGAAGAAAATGTGGCCCTAGCATCTACAGGTCCCAATAAGGGGTAGGGGGAAAGAAGAAGAAGAAGGATTTATCACAGGTCAAGTGCTTCAGATGTGGTGAGTTCAGTCACTACATTGCGCAATGTCCTCTCAGGAAGAAGGAAAAGTAGGAGAAGCAAAACCAAGCGGCAGCGACAGTGGTAGCTGAGATTGAAAATTTTTCCTCCAAGTTGGAGGAAGAGTTCGCTATGATGTCATCAATACCTCTAGGAGTGAGGTGGGGTGACTTGGAAATGTAGTCCAGAACTGCAGAGATTGGGAAGGATCCTTGAGGTGTCCTCCTCATGGATCATTACCTTGCTATGAGGGTCCACAATATTCATTAACTAGATGGATCAATGACAGTTAATGCAATGATATTCTAGAGTGGCAATTGTAGACTAGTAGAACTCAGGTATAGAGGAGCATAGTACAGTGTTGGAAACAATGTAGAGTGGCACAGTGATAGAGTCAAAAGAAACGTAGATGCTTCAGTAGACAGTGCAATAGCTAGTAGTAGTCAGGAATTGGGAGGCAGATGCATCATACTAAACACAATTGATTTAGTATTTATGATGCTTATCAATTGTAGTTGCAACAACAACAATTGAGAGGGAGTTGTAGTGAAAACGTGCAGTTGGAAATAGTACGACAGTGTCAATAGTAGCATAGATGCAACATCAAAGTTGTGTAGTTATGGTGGGCACTAACACGCAGTCATAGTAGCCAGACATTAACAACATGAAAAAGGGCAGTACATAAACAAGGTGTTGTGGCAGGAGGTTGAGGATTATAGTTGGAGAGAACACCTTCCTCACTAAGAGGGAGTGTTATTTTCTATAGCATTGGAGGTGTTCTAGTCTCACAACTTTGTGTAGAGGTTAAAACACAAGAGTTCTCCATAAACTAGAAATCGTTTCTGGAAATTCTACATAGAAGTGTCTCAATTAAATTATTAGCCTATTTTTTAATATTTCCTAAGTCTAAAATTAGGAAATTTGGTTAATTAATCATAATTAATTGGGATAAGGTGTGAATCATCTAGAAACTCACGCGAGTTGAGAGGGAAATAATTTGGGCCCTTGATTAAGTTTTAATCTCAGACATTGGAGGTCCAACAAAACATTATAAGAAGAAGTTGATGGGTAGATGGAGAACATACTTGAGGGGTTTGATTTCCTTAGAGAGTTTGATTTTTCCATAGAGACAGAAGTTGCCAGAAGAGTTCGAGCTTTAGAAGGAAGTAAAGACAGAGAGGGGCAGAGACAGTGAGGCTGAAGGAATTTATCCAGATCTAGAAAGTGCATTTGCAGAGAGGCATAGATAGCCACAATGAGGCTGATGCAGGGGTTGCGTAGAAGCCTGTAGAGACAATTTGATTTTGATGGAAAGAAGCCGAGTTTAAATTCCAGAAGGCCAGAGAAACAATTTCTCATCTAGTGGCAGACAAGTGGCTACAAGATTAGCAGATAATTGAAGGTTGTGCATGGGAAGAGATTGTGAAATGTTTACATGGGCCTACACAAACTAGTTTAGATGACTCACTTGGCGCTATAGTTAGAGCCAGGATTTTCTTGTTGGGTGAGGAAAATTCCTCACTAGACTTTTTCCAGTATTTTTCTCTGTAGGATAGCCAAATTTGACATCTAGTCGCACTCAGAATTTCTCACTGCTACATAATAATAAAAACCCTTAGCTGCTACATTGATTTTCCCAAGTTGGGTTTTCTGGGGACATTTGTGCAAAAAATAAATGTGTTAATTTTTTATGTGTGTGTGTTAGCATTTTTCAGTTTCCAACGCTATTATTTTTCCATAGTTTTATTTGTGAAGGTTGCAGTGTGAATTATTTGGTATTTTTCATAGTAGATAAATTGTTAAATTAATTAATAATTATAAAAATAATTTTCAGTTGTTGCAATAGGATTTCATTGGTGATATTTTCACAATGATTATATATTCTCATTTCAAAGGATTTTATTGTCTATAACAGGTCTTCTAGATGAATGGTTTTTCTATTTAATTGTTCATGTTGATCTTTAGAGAGAGAAGCTACTTCATTGTCTTTGACAATCTATCTCTGGGTATTCAATACCATACTCTTAAATATCACCATATCCAAGAAAATAAGAGTCATGTGTAGCATTCTTATCTTATTGAAAGTATTGAACCCTTTCATGATGGAATATATATGATAAATTATTTCATTAATTTTGATCATATTCAATCTCTTTTATCTCCTCCTTGAGGAAGAAAACTTACTCCCAAAGTTTCCTCACGTCATGCTGCAAAATATGTCATATTTTAATAGGAAAATCAAATCTTAGAGAGTTTCCAAGTGAGATATTTCTCCTATGATACCATTACATATTCTCACCATGAGTATGGATGTATTATATTCAATATGAATAGGGATCCATTCCAAGGTTAGAATCATTGGGTAATAATTAGTTAATTCTCTATATAATACTAAGATAATATAATAATCATTCTCTATATATTATTTGGGAGCCACATGTTCACCTCTTTTTTGGATAGGTATTGTCTCTAGGTTACAAAGTGGTGTCCAAACCCTTGAACCTACATCATTGGTTGGGAATGAAATCATGATCTATGCATCCCACTTTTAAAAATATCTTCTCATAGCATTAAAATGTGAAAATCAAACAATATAGTCCCCATTTAGCATATCCCATTTTTTCCTATAGTGGTTCATTCTCCCATTCATAGGGAATGTCCTAGTGTTCCATCACTCAAATCATAACCTAATTCTTTCCCTCATTGATCCACTTAAATATAATGCCTTATACATTCCCTCTTATAGGCTATTAATCTCTAACAAAATTGTTATATTTTAATGTTATTGTTTTTGAAAATTTGACTAAATCTAATTTTAGATATAAGACTTTTGTGATCCATAATGTAGATATCAGTTTTTTGGATTAATCACATCGTTAGGATTTGATCGACGTTTCAAACCAACCAATGTGATTTAAAACCCAATATGTGATGAAAATCATAAATCACTTTATATCTCAACCATTATGAGAGTTACAACACGCTTCATTTTCCAATTTGCTTTGTGATATGTTGATGCAATCAATAGCCCACCGTCCGGTCCCGTTGTGATCTAATACACGCTTAACGACCCCCCCTTTTAGAGTCTGATATAGGATAATCGCTATCATCATGTTCGTTGGTAGCCGTTAGATTTCATCACATTCCAAGTTAATATTAACTTTAGATATTTTTCGTATCCAACATCAGATTTGAGTCATCCATCACGTTACGATTTACATACTACAATTAGATTATCCACAAATAACCCAATTTCAAGATTCCATTCGTTAGAAATTTAGTAACCGCTAATTACACGAGGTTCGTTTTTTTTCAGAAGAAAAATCATATTTAGTATTGATGTGTAAACATTTATATATTTTCGGTTTATAAGGTAAATTATGATCAGGAAAGTATGACTCTAGTCAGAGCACATAACAGCTAGCTAGGCCACATGTCTAAGATGCATAGACATAGAAACAAAAAGTACCTATTCTCAGATAGGTTGTATTGAGGAAAAGCCAAATATGCGGAACTGAACAAAATAAACATTCATATGACAGATTGATCATAAAAAACAATAATTTGTATCTTGCAGATCAAAAAAGTAGGAATGCCTATATCTCCAGATAGTCCATGAGATCCTTGATGCTGTGCAAAATGGATGTAGCAGGCCGCTGATAGCTGTTAAAAATAGAGTCGTTCCTCCATGTCCAGATGTTCCAGCAGACCAAGAGAAACAAAGAACACCGTGATACTGTTTGAGCACTCCACCAGAAAAAGCCATCCTAGTTGGTTCAATGGTTCGTTTAACCATATTAAAACACGGGTTTTTAATCAAACTCTTGAATTTTGCAAGGCAGAACAAACTGAGCTGCGACATTACATAGAAATGATAACTCTTTTTATTATTCCTTTTCTTCTTATTTAGCAATACAGAATATAAAATATAATACGTGAAAATATACTTTTATTTTTAAATATTTTATATACAGAAGTCAATAATAACGTGCGAAAGTTGCTATATAACACTTCTAAAAGTTATATTAAATTTTTGAAATATAAAGAAATAAATGGCTACTTTAAATATTTATATATTTGGAAAAAAATAAATATTTATTAAATATTAAAATTAGTTTTTATTAAAAATATTACTTTCAAAAATTATTAAAAAATATTCAATTATGAATTACTTTAAAAAAATATCAATAAATATTAAAATTTTATAATATAAAATAAAGGTATAGGATTACACATGTAAGTTCCATTTCTTTTTAACCACATGGTGAATCAGTAACTTCTAGTGCTTATCTATGGAAGACATATGATCAATCCTCATAGCTGCCATTATAAGACCCCTGCCAGTCCTAATCTATTGGAGACCCATGATCAATTCTCGTAGCTGCCACTATAACACCTGCACAACAAGTCAGTGTACTCAATGAGATTTGAACTGGGTCCCTGAGCTTCGCCTAAATAAACTTGCCATTAAACCACATATCACTGTAGCTGTAAATTCCATTTTACACCTGCAAAAAAAATCCAATGGCTACCAGGGTTACTTTATATTACCCCACTCAGACGAGAATCACGTGACTATACGTTAATTTCTGGGGTTGCGAGCTTCGTCTTAATTTTGACTCTAGTTTCGTTAAGTTTGCCCTCTGGTATAAGTAAACGTTCCTAGGCCTGCAGTCGCCGGTACTGATTTTGTTTCATCACTTCTCCCTGTCATCAAACTACCCATCTCGCTCCCCAACCATGTCTAACGAAGAGCGTAACGCAGCGGCTTATTGCGTTGGGAATCTGAGTTTTAATGGACCAGAGCGACGGTAATATCACAACATCATGCTCTTTAGGTTTTTGTTTGCGATCTATTTGTTTCAGAATTCAATTCTCTATGGGATTTGATAATTATTTGGTGGAAGATTATGAAAAAGTTATTTCTAAATGGTTTGGAGTAGGAGTTGTGTTATCTTTAATTTCTTTAGTTTAGTATTTGACTTAATTTTGATAATATTCATTTTTTGTATTCAAGCTTCTGTGATTCATAATAAATTAAACAAAGTTTTTTTGGTAGAAATTACATGAGAGAATTTTTTGGCGGGAGTTTGGAACCAACAAGTGGGGTTCATCATTAGGACCAGATTTATACGGTGACTTTGTTTAATATTCATTTTGTTTTTTTAAGATGAAATTATCATAACAATAATTTTGATGATCAAATTAAGATTTATGAAATTTAAATATAGTATTCAACATATTTTTATTTGTAATTTTATCTTCATTTTAACTCTTTTTTTTGTAATTTTAAAATAAGTGTTAAATCTAGGGTGGCTACTCTTCATACTATATGTAATAATAAGAAGCCTATATTTTCTCATCTTGAGCACTTTGTACTTGTATATTCCAAAAATTGAATCATGAATTTATATTCTATAGATGTACATCTAGTTTCAATTAATAGAATGGTGTAAGAGATGTTGTATTGACCTTTAAAATTACAGGTTATGAAATATTTTTGGATTTGCATAATTTTATTCTTACAAATTTCTTGAGTTGTTGTAAGACTAAATTTTATAAAACCTAAATAATATTTAGGGTATCTAAAGTGATGAAAATAAGTTTCTATATTTTCTAAGAATTGAGAGTTAAAAATTTCTACATTTTCTTTAGGATTATAATAAGATTTCAAATCACTAATATTTTTTTTCCAACACAATGGTGCCTCAAATTGATAACTTCATATATTTGTAAGCATAATATTAAACCTCTTAAAGTGTGTAATCACCATATAAAATGAGAATAAATTGTTTTCTTACATTATTTATCATAATATTTGATTTTATTGATATTAATAGAAAGCTCATAATTGATATTAATATGAAAGTGCAAGTTCACCTACTCCCTAAATAAAATGGAGACCTCATTTTTCACCATAGTTGTAACACAAATTAGAGCATACATTATCATCTAACTAAGAAACAAGTTGGACCAATTTCTCACAGAGTTTGAATACATCTAGAGAAACATGTAATGAACTCTCTCTTTTAGAAAAGAAATTCCTGTGTCATATAAACTATATTGTTAAGCAATGTAGAAACGCTTGAAATTTAAAACTTTCTTTAATTGTAAACTACCAACTCTTTCCTTCAACCCTTGTCAATTTGAGTCAATTGTGATATAACCAAAATCAGAAGAACAAGGCACTCGTAATTTTGCACTACATTGTAAAACATGTGTAAGAGGACAACGTCAATCACGTCTTTTGACAAAGCACTCCTCAGCCTGCCCCACATGATATTTTTGTCTTTAAGGCTAAAATAAAATCCTCTAGAACCTTGAACAATATTATTTTGAAAGAGTGAGTCTCTTATTCATGTCATTATGGTTAGATCTGAATACTATAGGGTTGAGCTAGCTATAACTATTGGAGAAATATTAGAAAATCGAGGGAAGCTCCAAGTTGTTAAGTACTCTAGCTAGAATTCATGCAGATGCTATCAGATCCTTTAATAATACTCGTGGAATTTATGTTACACATAGGCTTATATCCTCTTTTATGAGCTTTTGGGTGTAGTGCACATGTGAGATAGGAAACTCTTGTCTTTGAACATAAAGGCAGAGGTAAGGTAACATTGTCTGGGATGGATGTGGTTGCATATCATTTTTTAAGCTACAAAAATATAAGCACAACACCAAACAGGTAATTTGTGAGCGGGGCCTTCATAAAATGCTCTAGAGTTTTAAGAAATCCAAGGCATCATTGGGGAAAGTTTTTCTTGTGCACATCAACTGTTCTTCTTGCCTCAATATCACACTGAACTTCTGGGAAAGTTGGCACATCAAGATACTCCAAAAGTTATAGCACCATCTTGAACCTTAGTTGCGAAATTATTTTGTTATTTGAGATAAGTTTTATATGTTTTATTAGTTCCTTAATCTACTATTATAAGATACATAACCTTTCCTTTAATCATTCCACAGCCCGTTATTTCTTCTAATTCCACCCATATTATGTAATTACTGTTTTTCTACTGTCTATTTTATTTGTCTGTGGTTAATTAATCGTGACTACATTGTCCCTAACCACTCCATCAAATTCCTCTGTTTTTCTATGTACACCATAAAGAAAAACAAAAGGGAAAAAATTATTCTATATTATCATGTGCTTTTAAAGTGTTTCCATTATTCTAGTTTGTTTGTTCTGGGTTATAGCACTATCAATTTCCTTCCCCGATTAAGGTTGTGGGTAAGACATTCATAGATATTTATTGTTGCTCTTAACATTTCAAATTTTTGTACGCCACACTATCTTACGAGCATTTGAGGGCAGTGAAAGATTGTTTCAGAGACATATGCAATTTGGCATAGTAATATTCACATACCTTTCTCAAACTATTTGTTGTTTTTAAAGCAAGTTCAGACACTTCTGCCAGATATTTCCATTCCTCAGGGTGTGGTAGGATTCTTTTCAAGTTGTGTAATTGATCCCATGATCCTCTATTAGGTAGCAACAACCAAAACCAACATTTTTTTAAATTAATGTGCTCAAGACCTTGGACAGATAATTCCAATAGATCCACGGAAGTCAACCGTCACAACAGGATAATGTGGTCATGAAAAACCATTTTTGTTCAGGCCAACACCATCTCTCAAGAAACACGTGTTTGACTTTTCCTTAGAGTACTTGTTTGGATGCTTACTGACCTCTATGATGATGCCAAACTTGCTACAAATTCATCTACCAAGCCTATGACCAACATGTCCTCCACTATATCAATTTTTGATAAAAATCAAGTGCATTACAAAAGTAGGCCCTTGGAGTTAATCATTGGCTAGCCAATATTTCTTGTGCAAAGTAACTATCAAAAGAAAGGTTATTGTCTTGGGCAAGCTTCTTAATATTTTAGTCGCTAGTTTGTTTTTTACAAGGGTTCTTTAAACTTAAAACCATTCAATGCATTCCTAGAAAACATGAAATTCCATGATGTGATACCTCTTACACTTTATTTGATACCTTGCATTTACCATACATGTCTATGAGGTTAGTGTCCAAGAAAAACATTAGACTCGTTTCTAATTTCATCTATTTGATGAAGAATAATTTTCCCTCTTGCAGAACTGTGAAAATATAGTTGTTTAGTTCTCTAATTGCATCTTGCATTTGAGAAGTATAAAGCTTAAGGGCCATTTTAGAAATCCGTTTAATGAACATGTTTCACAAATGGACACTTTGTTTTTCTATTAAGATGAAAACAACATGCTTTACTCACACAACTGTTGATTGCATACATGGTCACAAATGGAAAGGCAGAGTGAGTATTCCGGTTGAATCTAGTGACAAGATAGTGAGTGTGGAGTAGCTTTCTTACTGTAAGTAATTTGTTGTTGGAGGCCTTGTACTTGCATACTAGAGTAGCATAGAGTGACAATAAATTTTCTAATTCACACACTAGAATAACATAGAGTGACAATACATGCAAACAATTTGGTATAGCTAAGTTTAACAGTCCAAAGTGAGGCAAAACAATCATATCTACAATCTTAGTTTAGAACCAATTGCAAAATTTTGTTGTTGAGCTGATCCAACTTGTACCTCAGAGCAAAATTATATGCCATCAACATGTTATTTATTTCCTTATATGCCATCAACATGTTATTTATTTCCTTAACGCATTCAGCTTTAGTGTTTTTACACTCCTACATGAAATGTGTTTCACATCCCAGAAGCCCTATTCCCACGTACATAAAATTGCATTCTCATTATACAAATGCTTCACAATCATAAACATACCTAAATTGCAATTCAATTCAACTGGAATCATAAAAACACACATATTGTTATTCAACTAAACAAGACTAAAATGATTAGCAGTTGTCTATAATGAGACTTTTTGGAAGCTTTTTCGGTGGGTTTTTCCGGTCAAAATCCGGCAGCAATTTATTGGAATTGCAGGTTTGATAGCTAATTTCTGCACAATCAAGGCGTCCCAGGGGTTTTTCAGGGTGCTGAATCCAAATATGCAGTTAAAAAACCATTTTAACTGCAACAAATCAAGATTTAACCTCAATTTCTTCCACCGGATTCCGTCACCTGAATCTCCAAAAAGTCGCATTATAGACAACTCCAAATGATTATTATTGGTATTGTCAAGAAACCCTAGATTAGGAGAACAACTCACTTCCAAATGCCATAAACCCTAAACATGAAGATTTGCAGGATAAATGATCTCAATTGTTGTGTTGATGGCATCAACATGCAATTGGTTGAATTCCCATAGTGTGAGGAATGTGGGAAAACCACAAATGTTGCATAGGCAGAAGTCAATGTAATCGATGCTTCCTATTGAGATATAAATAAAGGACTTAGAAATTATTATTTTTGTTATTTCTAGCCCTAGGATTAATGATATCTGCTATATTGTCTCTCTATCTTGTTCAATCTGTAGGTTCAATAATATTCTTTGCCCCTATATTTAAATTAATGAAGATAAAAAAAAATTATGTTATACAAATCACCATTATTTCCATGCTTAGGAAAAATAACGGGGCTTGGACCAGACCTACCACACCTACAATGATCAAAACCAACACACACATAGGACCCTAAATAGTACAGTTAGGATCGCCTTACCCTTCGGGGCTTGAAACAACAACAACGTGGGTAGCTTGAACCAACATACATGCGAGGTGGGTGGGATTGAATAACATCCCAGGTTGGATTGGTGTGATTGAACCAACAAAAACCTATGGGCGGGAAGGCATTGATTGAATGACCATCTCCTAGATCTCATCTTGCTTTTTTGAAGGGGCACTGAATCCATTTATTTCTTTAACTATCAAAAATGTGCTTTGAAATCCATTCTAACTATTTTAAAGTCGTCCAATTAGTTCAGAAATATTATTTCAATAAAATTTTACAGGAACTATAACTATATTACATCATTGACTACAATGGCAATCAATACCTAGTCTGAGTGTCTTGAATGCAAAACCCTCTCCCCTATAGAAGCAAAATTAAGTCCACACGCCATGGTTTCATTTCACCTTATTTCTTGCCATGGTTTCGATTCACCCCACTTTTGTAAGAAATAGTTGAACTAGTTTCAGAGCCATTAGACTTACTGTTAAATCTCAGAACGTGAAATTAATGGAAAAATTTCTAGTGGAGTGCTACTTGTTCCCATTAATGAGTTATTTGTCAACCGCAAAGAGTTCCTTTTGTCTTAAATTTTGACAGAGTTCCTTTCCTTTTTGTCTTAAAACTTTTGTCTTAAATTTTGATGAGAGGTGTTTTTGTCTTAAATTTTACATTGCGACAATTAAAATAATTTTATATTTTAATTTAAAATAATTAAAACAAAAAAGTAAATGTTTAAGATAAAATACTTCATTTGTCTTTAAAAAATGTCTTAGAAGACCCCTCCATGTTGTAGTGTTACAATCACAATCTTCGGCCACAACAACAATATGGGTGTGCATAAACCCACTATTTATCACATTATTCGTGAATTAAGAATTTATCAGCACATCATAGTTCAAGCAATCAAGGCTGATAATCATACATGAGGAATTGTAGACCCTCTAGTAAAGCAACATAAGTCCATTGAGTGAATTGTCAATTACATTCCTTAGTCATGTGAAGGAGCATACGCACACAATTAACGTATCAACCATAAATACAATTATATTGGACAACATAGTCCAATCAATCATTATTTCCATATACATAAGAGATTTCATGCCAATTATCCACATAATAACAAACATCACCATTCATACATCCATTGACATTCAGGGGTATGTAAAAGCTTATACCAAACATATGAAATGCAAGAAACATCACATTCCATAACTCAAAGATGTAACTACAAAAGACATATTTGGGTATGTTAAGATGGTTGGCAATTGAAGGAGGGACTTTAAATCTCCACCCAACCATAGACCAGTTGCACTGCAACTTTCTTATAGCTGACCACCCCCAAGTCGGATCCAAAGTTTGAGAGGATGCTTTCATAGGGAAAACTCACACCAAAGCTTGGTAGACACTCAAGAGATGGAGTTCACTATCTTGGTGGTTCAACAATTTCTCTTTGGTAGTAAGCACCATATTGATTCACTTGCTCTCTTAGTTCAATCATGGGGATTCACCCAAGGGCCCTATGGGCTATTGCTCAATTATAGGAGACTGAATCCACCATTTAAGTGGTTTCACAACTGTATTCTCATAGATAACACTACAAGGGTCTATAGGTGGTTTAATAACTCTTCTAGTAAGCACCATTATGGCTCATATTTCCTTGTCCAATTGGTTTAACAGCCATACAACAAGCACCACAGTGAATGATCATCCATTGAGCTTCCCATTGACCACATGGGCTTAGACAGACAATCTAGTGGACTTAAAAGCACATCAATACCTGGAGTATCACCCCAAATCATTGAGCACTAGGCTCAATCACAACTCTAGCATTGATCCTTGTTTTCGATCGAGTATTTCTTGCATCCAACTAGATGTTCTCTTCCTCTCCTCACTCTTATGCTTCAATGTTGACCCTCGTCTTTTCTCTTGATATAATGGATCTCCCCAGCCTTGATCCACAAGGGGGAATAGGGATGCGTGCAGTTCTTTGCTCATGTGCCTAATCCCATCTCTTCAATTTCTATCAGCGCCAATGGTTGAGTGATCCGAAAGGGTGTTGAAGAATTTAATGGGTTCAACTATCATCTACTCACAACACACAATAGGCCCTCCCACTTAGGATTTGGATATGTGTGTCCCCTCCTCCATTCAACTACCAATCACATCTCATATTTAATTTTTAAGTGCTTACAGGTTCAGTATCAGCAAGTCGTGACTCTCATGCTACTAATACACAGTTATGTCTACATACATGGGGATGAAGAAAAATGGTTGCTATAATGCAAGCCAGACTCTTGAAGAAGAAATTTTTAGTCTCTAACTCATTTCTTCAATGGTTTTTTTCCTTTGACTTGAGTAGTTAGTGAATTCAAATCCGGGTACCCCAGCTAACTATCTATTAAGACATCATCAAGCTTTTTTGGGAGGAACCTTCCTTACCATGATAGTTTTTCTTACAATATACATTTGCATATGAGTCTGGAGTTCACAACATGAGGTTAATAACACTTACATGGTACACTTTGAGGTAACTAGGTGATCTGAAAATGAAGATCTTAGACTACTATTAAGTTATTACAGACTCATGTGCATGGCTTTTCCTATATTACCTAGTGCAATGGATCGATAAGATTGTGAATAATATAGACAATTGAGCAGTTAGAGAAACATAATAGACAACATACATAATACAACAAATTTAATATGGAGTTCACCCAAAACTCTTGGGCTACGTCTCCTGGTCCAACCTTCAGTGGTGGCCTCTCTATTATGTCTTCAAGAGCAAAGTTTTACAAAGTGTGAGCTCAAATTGAGTCTCAATGCAACAGATGCAAACAACAGGAGTTTTGCTTGAATCCCTCAAGCCTCTCTGAGTACAAAAACTCTTTCTTTCACTCTCTGTCTCTGTTTTTTCTTTGTATTAATACCGCCTCCCTCTGTCTCTATTAGTCTATGGCTTTAAAGCCAATTGGAGCTGTCTGTTCATTTCCCCTTCTTAGGCTTTTTGGCTCCCCACCTCTGTCCACTCAAATTCCCTTTTGAGTGCTAGCACTCATGGCATAACGTATTTAGGGAAGGTGGCCACCTGTTCCGCAACAGAAGGGACCATTGGGCCTTTGAAATCCCCAAAAATAGTGTTCTCTGTTTACACAGAGAAACACTGTAAAACACAAGAAAATTCACCAATCTGCAGTTTTTTTAACTTCAAAAATCCTTAAATCCACTTTATACTTCTATCAGGTCCGCCTGTAATCACTTATCACATGTCGCAAGTGCTCGTTCCGTGGTTTCCATTTGTATTAAAAAATTCCTTAAAAACATTGAAAATATTGCAAGTGGCTCTATGGCGGACTTGAAATGCTATATATTATCATCTATAACTCCATCGGGTCCGGATACATATATCGCAAGTCACGTATATATCAGCCCCACTTCGTGGTGTTGCCCCGATGTAATATTGTGATATCGCAATTGCAAGTCACACGATCTTCGGTCCTCCGTAAGCCTTTCCCTTGTGTTTCGCCGATGCGATATCACAATTCAATTTGGGCAGTCAATCTGCATGCTTGATCAATGGTCCCCATTGACCACGTCGATCACTATCACAATATCTATGGGGTAGCCTCCAACAAGCTCTGATAGCCTCTGTCGATTGCAATGTGCCAATCAGATCTGGACCGTTGATCGGCTAGATCCGACGGTTCCTGTGCATCACTATCCAAGCCGCTGATAGCTCTGTTTTTCCACTATTTCTTCATGTTTTTTCACTCCAATAGTGTAATCTGCCATCTCTAAAATTTCTTTTTATGCGATAGTTTTGGATGTTTGAGGACTTAGAGAGTGTTTCTTGGATCCATTTTGGATCACGCCTTCCCACTGAAAAAGATTTTGGACCACCAAAAGTTGGTTTTTAAGCATCGATCAAGTGAGGATACAAATTCCTCACTCGTCCAATTTCCATCCATCGTGCACTGCTTGGTTTTGAACCCTTGAGCCCAATTCTGAGGTACTCAATATCCCCTCTACGCATAGTTCTCACCTTCCTGTCCATTCCTGCAACTCATTGAGATATTCAGGGAGCAGGTCATCAATAGAAGGCAATTGACTTTGCTCTTTGGGATGTTTAATTAATAAGGTTCAAACAGTCTTAAATTTTCTATATTAACCACTAAATAGATGTGCATGTAAGCTAGCAAATCAAGGCGAAAAGCGTTCTCACCAATTTTCTCAAGTATCTTGAAAGACTCATACCTTATTGGCTTCAGCTTCTTTCCTTCACCTTGCATTTTGTCTTTGTTGATGTACAACCGACTTGATCACCAACTTGGAAGCTATGTTTAATTCGATGCTTATAATGCCTTGCCTTGTACTTAGCCTGGCTCTATTCTAGTTGTCCCTGCACTGCTTGGTGAATTTCTTGGATCTGTTCAATGAACTTGGTTGCTTTGTCCACATCACTATGTCCATCAACCATTATATCTTTTCCAAAGACAAAATCCAAGGGAGAGTTTGGTGTAAAACCAAAACAAGTCTCAAAAGGAGATCTTTGTGTAGAAGAGTGTTTAGCACAGTTGTAAGCATGTTGCACATAACATAAATCCCAAAGCTTGGGATCCTTGCTGCAATAACCCCTGAGTAATTGGGTCATTGTCCTGTTGACCACCTCTCTTTGGCCATCTGTTTGTGGATGAAAGGCTATGCTCTTCTTCAATCTGGTGTCCATCAATTCCCATAGACTTGACCAAAACTTCCCAACAAATCAGGAATCTTGATCAGATACAACGAAAGTGGGTAACCCAAAATGAACCCAGACATGCTGAAAGAACAACTTCGATGTTTGTTTAGCTGTAATCGGCTTGTTACAAGGTATTAAAATACACATTTCGCTGAACCTGTCCACAATAACATATAAACAGTTATGACCTTTTCTAGATTTTGGCAATCCCCCAACAAAGTCCATGGAAACACTTTCTCAAGGACGAGAAGGAACTGGAAATGGAGCATACAAGCCTAATTTTCTATTGCTAGGCTTGCTTTTAGCACATATGGTACATCCTTTAATATATCTAGAAACTATTTCATGCATTCTTGGCCAATAACAGAACCTTTGTAGCTGTGCAATTGTTTTACTTACACCAAAGTGACCAAATATAAGAGAAGTATGTGCTTCTTGAATTATGTTAAATCATTCGGTTTGTGGAATGCATAACTTTCTCAAATGATACAAGAGTTGGTCCTTAACATAATAATCCAATTCTTCTACTTGTTTGCCATGACTTGAAGTTGCATATACATCTTTAAAATCTATATCTTGAGCATATTGTTTAATGTAGCTTTTATGCATCATTGTCTTATGCTTAAGTATAGTAGATGCATTTATGATTGGTCTGGACAACACATCTGCAACTTTATTGTGTATGCCTTTCTTATATCTGTTGACTAGATGAAACCATTGTAGAAAACCCATCCACCTATAGTGTCTTGATTGCTGCAATTTAGTTTGTGAGTGCAAATACTGAAGTGGTTGATGATCAGTATGTATAATTGTTTCTTTGCCCATTAAGTAATGTTTCCATTTTTTCACACTTTGTACTAATGCACACAATTCTTTATCCTATGTGGGATAATTAACTACTGCATAAGTAAATTTCTCAGAATGATAACATATGGGTTTACTATGTTGCATCAACATTGCTCCCATGACATAGTCACTGGCATTTGTTTCAATTTCAAATGGTTGTTGAAGATCTGGCGGTGCTAGTATTGGTGTTGTACTAATTTTTTCTTTCAAGGTGTCAAAGGCTTTTTGTTGTTTGCCTCCCCACTAAAACACCTTATTCAATCCTGTTAAAGCATGTAAGGGAGTTGAAATCAAGGAAAAGTTAGCAATAAACTTTCTTCAATATTGTGTTGTTCCCAGGAAACTCTTAACTTCTGTAGCAGATTTGGGTTTAGGCCAGTTCACAATGACTTCGACCTTAGAGTGATCTATCTTCAATTCACCACCCCCTACAATATGACCCAAATAATTTAAAGATGTTTTTCCAAATTCACATTTTGATAACTTAACATAGAGATTTTCTCTTTTCAAAACATCTAGAGTCTGCTTTACATGCTCCAAATGTTCTTCCCATGTTTTACTGAAAACAAGAATGTCATCTAAATATACAATTACAAAATCATCAATAAAATGCCTGAGTACATCATTCATAACTCTCATGAAAATGGAAGGAGCATTAGTTAAGCCAAAAGGCATAGCCAACCATTCATATAGCCCTTGCCTCATTTTGAAAGTAGTCTTCCATACATCTTGTTTTGCTACTCTGACCTGATGATAGCCACTACGCAAGTCCAACTTGCAAAAGTAAATTTCTCCTTTCAGTTGATCTAATAGATCATCAATGCGAGGAAGAGGATAACAATTCTTGATCGTTATTTTATTCAGTGCTCTGTAATCAATGCACATCCTCCACAAACCATCTTTCTTCCTCACCAACACGATTGGAGATCCGCATGGTTATGTGCTTGGTCTTATGAACCCTTTCTTGAGCAGCTCCTGTACCTGCTTCTTGATCTCTGCATTCTCTAAAGTGGATAACCTGTACATTCCGATGTTAGATAATGGAGCATCTTGCTGCAAATGAATATCATGTACAATTTCCCTTTTGGGTGGCAGACCTTTAGGTTCTTTGAAATAGGATATCATATTTTGAAACAAATTTTTCTAAATTAGCGTTCTGTTTAGCATCACAACCCTCAAATACATTGGTTTTATCAGGGTTCTTTTCCTTTACAACCATTAGTAAAAATTGTTTGCATGAATTTACAATTCCTTTCATATGCCTTGAATTTATGAGAGAGTAATTATTTTTGAATTTATGAGCTCTTACAATATATTCTATTCCATTTATAGTGAGTTGATACTTATTTTTAGCTCTATAGAAAATGGTTTTTCTATCATACAAATAAGAACTTCCTAAAACAATTCCACATATATCCAAGAGAACTATATCTAACTCAACCTCATCTACAAATGCTAGCCCAATAACAAACCTAAGTTTACATCGTCTAGTCATTTGTAGCTTTGCTTTATCACATACCTAACCTAATGGATATGGCTTCTTGTGAGGTGTGCTTAGTAATCCCAAATTCTTTACAATTACTTCAGAAATCAAGTTTACTTGTGATCCACTATCAAATAAAGTATCAACCTTTTGATGCTTGGAAATAACTCTAATATGAAAAAGCTCATGTCTTTTCCTCTCATTTTCTTCATTATCAATAGTTTGTGTAGAATTATTAGTAGATGCTTGAGAATTTTTACCTTTTATACCTGTAGTTGTGACTGTTGTTTCATCACCTAAGTTTGACCCCAAATCTTTCTGAATAGCAGCAACAATCTTCTTCTTCTTGCCATCGAAATTCTTGGGTTTCAACTCCGGATGCAAAGACTAGTAATGTGCATCATCATGTCCATCCTTCTTGCAGTAAGTGCATGAAGGTTTGTCTTTCTGTATAGCATTTGCCTTCCTCTCTTTCCATTTCTGCTTCTTCTTTTCCTTGTTCTTGCTTGCAGTGGGTTTTGATGATCCCCCAATCTCTGGGTTCACATTCTTGCCTCTAGCCTCTAGATGTGTAGCTTGAACTAATACTTCATCTATGCTAGTAGGGTTAAACATGAGAATGGTGTGCCTCAAATAGCTATGCAGACCACCTATATACTTCAACAAAGTTTCAGGTGAGTCTAGAGAAATGTCTAGAATTAAAGCTCTTTTTCTAAATTCCTGGGTATAGCTTTGTACACTTTGCCCCGTTAATTGGCAAAGAGTTTTCCAACTCATCATTGTTTGTTGCATATATGCTAGTGGAGAGAATTGTTTTTTAATGGCAGAAACAAATTCACTCCAGGTAGAAAGAATTTTACCATGTTTCTTCAAATCAGCTTGTGTCTTTCTTTCCCACCACACTAGGGAAGTTCCTCCAAGGCGAAGGCTGGCCAGCTGAATCTTTCTCCTTTCTGAATTAATGTTTTGCACCCTGCGATATACATCAATATGTCTAATGCAGTTATCTAGCTTTTCTGCATTTAATTCTCCATCATAAACTAGCAAATCAAATTTTACATCTAATTTAATCACAAAAGTTTTCTTCTTTTTATTTTCAAGGCTAGAAGGAGGAGTTGATGGAGGAGGCTCTTCCCCTTGCCCTTTGCCTTCTGAATGGGAAACTAGAAGAGGTTCCTCTATTCCCTTGCCTTATTCAGGTGTTGAGGTGCTTTCACCTCGACCCTTCTTAAATTCTCAATACATCTCTTCTACCATGGCTCTCATGGTCATGAAACTATCCATGAACTGAGATTCTAATTCCAATGGGACTTGTTATGCCATTTTCCTCCTAGGATAGACTCTTCCAATTTCTAGGTTAGCCTCAACTAGTTCTCCTTCTCCTAATTTTAGCTTTGACTTAGTTAGCATTCAACAATCCAGCACAAGCTTGTCTAACCTTAACAAATAAAAAACCAAAAGCTCTGATACCACTTGATCTAAAAATGAAGATCTTAGACTACTATTAAGGTATTACAGACTCGTGCATGGCTTTGCTTATATTACTTAGTGCAATAGATCAATAAGATTGCGAATAATATAGACAATTGAGCAGTTAGAGAAACATAGTAGACAACACACATAACAAAACAAATTTAATATGGAGTTTGCCCAAAACTCTTGGGCTATGTCCCCTAGTGCAGCCTTCAGTGGTGGCCTCTCTATTATGTCTTCAAGAGTAGAGTTTTACAAAGTGGGAGCTCAAATTGAGTCTTAACACAACAGATGCAAACAACAAGAGTTTTGCTTGAATCCTTCAAGCCTCTCTGAGTACATCGACTCTTTCTTTCACTCTGTCTCTGTTTTTTTTCTCTGTCTCAATACCGCCTCCCTTTGTCTCTGTCAGTGTGTGCCTTTAAAGCCAATCGGCGTTGTTTGTTCATTTCTCCTTCTCGGGCTTTCTAGCTCCTGACCTTTATATGCTCGAATTCCCTTCTGAGCATTAGCACTCATGGCATAACGTCTTCAGGGAAGGTGGCCACCTGTTCCGCAACGGAAGGGACCATTGGGCCTTTGAAATCCCCAAAAATAGTGTTCTCTATTTACACAGAGAAACACTGTAAAACAAAGGAAAATTCACTAATCTGCCGTTTTTCGAGCTTCAAAAATTCTTAAATTTGCTTTATACTTCTATCAGGTCCGCCCGTAATCACTTATCGCATGTCGCAAGTGCTCGTTCCATGGTTTCCCTTTGTATTAAAAAATACATTAAAAACATTGAAAATATTGCAAATGGCTCTATGGCGGACTTGAAATGCTATATATTATCATCTATAACTCCATCGGGTCCAGATACATATATCACAAGTCGCGTATGTATCGATCCCACTTCGTGGTGTTGCTCCAATGCGATATTGCGATATCGTAATCACAAGTTGCACGATCTTCGGTCCTCCGTAATCTTTTCCTTTGTGTTTCGCTGATGCGATATTGCGATTCAACTTGGGCCGTCAATTTGCACACTTGATCGATAGTCCTCATTGACCGCAATGATCGCTTTCGCAATATCTATGGGGTAGCCTCTGATAGCCTTGGTCGATTGCGATGTGCTAATTGGATCTAGACCGTTGATTGGCCAGATCCGACGGCTGATGTGCATCACTGTCCAAGTCGCCGATAGCTCTGTTTTTCCACTATTTCTTCATGTTTTTTCACTCTGATAGTGTAATCCGCCATCTCTAATAGTTCTTCTTATGCGATAGTTTTGGATGTTTGAGGACTTAGAGAGTGTTTCTTAGATCCATTTTGGATAACTAGGGGCATTATTTTTTGGTTTCAGTGAATTCCCTTTACCTTGAAGCAATCACGATTGATATATAGAGAGTGGTAAAATGACTTACACTAAGGTGGTTCAATATCAACACTAGGCAATTACTACTTAATAAATACCATCATTTGTCGAACTAAATGCAAAATGATCAAATTTGCGATTTGTGGTTACGTAGTGTGGGTCCCGTTACATTGTGTCACACATAGCTCCCTTCCAATAAAGATTGCATTTTTTTTGTCATTTTAAATTCCCATTAAACCGTGGGTAATGTTTAAAATGGCTGCACTTTGGAACTTGATGTGTTATGGAAACCATAGATCACTTGACAACTCAACTATTAATTCTTATTGAGTTCCATCATAACTTTAAATGTCACACATTTAATTTTCCGATATGCCTTGTGATCCATAGATCTAGTGAATAGTTTGATCACATTGGGATCTAACTCACGTTTTAATGACCCTCTATTTTAGAATCCAATATAGGAGAATGATTGTTGAGCATGTTCATTGGTAGCCATTAGATCTCACTGGGTTCCAAATTAGCATTAACTTTATGCATTTTTTGTACCCGACATCAAATCTAAGTCGTCCATTGCTTTACGATTTTCATACTACGATTATGTGTGATTATGCCTCAAAATTAATTCGTTTATAAAAAAAATATCCACAATTAACCCAATTTTAAGATTCCATTAGTTAAAAATTTACTAATCGCTAATTCAAATTGTTCTTGGGAATCAAGGTTCCTTCTTTTTTTTTTCAGAGAGAAAAAAAGCAGCATTACTTTATATTGAGACAATATAAATCTTCAAAATATACAGATAAAATTTCCGCCAATCAACTAGGCATAGGTGCAGATACATCTGCAATAGTCCTATAGAGTTATCAGCTTCAATAATCAAAACATATTCACATGGAACTGTATGTAGTTAAACAAAAAAACATATGAGAAGTGTAGCTGGGGCATCAGCAGAGAAAGGATCAAAAGACCAGCAGAGGCAAATACATGAGATGACCTGTATATGACAAACGTACTCATTAATCCTTGCATCCATAGACCATGTTCCAGATGGTGAAGATGTTTTCCAGGATGGACTTAAGAGGAACCTTTGAATCATTGAAAATTTTTGAATTCTGCCATTTCCAGGAGCACCATAAAAAAATTAAGATGAGAAAACGTCGAGGAGCTCTTTGCCTGCTCCACCAAACGAATGCTGCATGGGAAGAGACAAAATCAACATGAGGGAAACCATAAAAAAAATCCAGATCATACCAGATTTGTTGGGTAGAGGTGCATTGGAAGAACATGTGGAAATTTGACTCCTCGGCAGCTTCGCACATCGAACACTTGCTAGGACCGTGCCAACTTATTTTTCTTAAATTGTCCCAAGTCAGGTTCTTATTATAGAATACCATCCACGCAAAGTAGATAATTTTCAGGGGGCATCCCGCCTTCCAGAAGACCACAGGAAACTTTTCATATGTAGGAGAGACCTTGGAGAGGATCATGTCCGAGTATATGTCTCGAACCCGCACTGGCAGCTATGCATTTGGCACTGACCATGAAAGGTGGTCCATCATCCCAAAACGTCGAAGCCCATGATGACCAAAATAATCTGTGATAGATTTCCAAACGACGCCCAACTCATCCGACAAGCAAAGGTCTTTTGCGTCCTTCCAAATGGGAATAGAGCCGTGCCAAGAAAAAATGAGCTTATCCCATGAAAAGATACCACTCCTATGTAGAAAGGATAAAAGATTTTTGGGGATGGTAATATCGCTGTGACCGCACATAATAGGATCGATGCCAATTAAAATCTTGTTACCAGTGTAAATCCTCCATTTCAGGTTCTTCAAAAAGTACTGCTCTATCTTCCGAAGACTGAGCCAAATAGCAGAACCCTGTTTTGTCCCAATCGACCCCGATCTATACCAGTATTCCAGATTTTTCCCTTTCAAGTACTTCATCTTGACAATATTACTCCATGGACCTTCGCCATATATACCTCGCCATAAGGAGCGACATAGGAGCACACGGCCGAATATCCTTAAGTCCATAAGTCCCCAACCTCCATGACGCTTGGGTAAAGAAATACAATCCATCTTGGCGAGATGATATTTCCGCAGATTAGAATTTCCGCCCCAAATAAAATTAGCCGATACCTTGTTCATCTTGTGGATGATGCTTGCAGGAAGGAAATACATATGAGCCCAATAGACAGCCATCTGAGACAAAACCGCTTGAGTTAAAATAATTCTGCCAGCCAATGAAAGACTCCTGTATTCCCAAGCCAAAATCTTTTTATAGTATCTCTCAATTAACCATTGCCAATCATTTTTAGAATATCCTTTAGCTTTTAGATGGAAGCCCAAGTATTTAAGGCCATCCCTGAGCGGTCTAGTACCAATCCCAAACAAAGCAGCAATCCATAACACCAAATCCATGTTGGAATCGTTGTGGAAAAGAGTGGATTTCGACTTATTAATAATAAGTCCCGTGGCTCTTTGGAATCTAACAAGAATGTTGAATAAACAGATCCACGAATCCCTGCAGAGTATTGCACATAGAAGCACATCGTCCACAAAATGGTTGTGAGATATGAAATTATTCCTACAAATCTTGACAGGCCTAACTCTGTTTTCGAAACCACCTTGTTAATATGAATGCTGAGGGAGTTCATAGCCAGAATAAAAAGAAGAGGCGCGAGCAGGCATCTTTTACGAAGGCCTCTTTCAGCAAGGAAGAATGGGGAAGGGATGCCATTGATAATAATCGCATAGTTAACATTTTCCACACATGCCATGATCCATTGGATGGCATCTGGCCTCAAACCAATCTTTGCCAATAAACATCTGATAAAACCCCAATCTAAACAATCATAAGCCTTCTGTAGATCTATTTTTAAAATGGCCGCGTCAATATATTTTGAAATCATTAAGAACATGCATTCCTGAGTATTTGCCACAGCATCCAGAATATTGCATCCTTTTAGAAAAGCATGTTGGTCCTTGGAGAGGAAGGAAGCTAGCATTCCTTTAATTCTCTCCGCAATAGATTTTGAAGGATATGTTGCATAACGATATCGTTCTGAAATCATGAAAAGAGACCGTGTCCACCTTTTTAGGAATTAATGCAATCAGAGTGGATGTTGTGATGTGGTGGATGTTCCCAGACATTCTAGAAGCCTCAATCATCCTTAGAAGATCATGTTTAATGATATCAAAAAAATGGGTAAAAAATTCAATAGTCCAGCCGTTTGGGCCTGGACATTTGTCCTTTTTAAAAGCCTTGAGGATTCCATACAGTTCTTTCTCGGTAACAGGCTGTAACAGGGAGTCGTTCATTTCATCATCGAACATTTGAGGGATCAATTCAATACCCCAAAGGATATCCTGGAAAGCACATCCCTTCCCTCTGCTATATTGATTCTTAAAATGACAGACAGCTTCGCAAGAAATATCTTGCTGAGAAACATAAAAACACCCCTTTCCATCACTGATCTTCCAGATGGTATTTTTCTCACGTCTGGCATTAGCAAACTTATGAAAGAATTTCGTATTTTGGTCCCCTTCTTTGAGCCATAAGGCTCTGCTTTTAAGTCTCCATGTGGATTCTTCCTGCTTTAGCAGAGAGAGTTTTCTCCTTTCGAGCTCCCTTATTTGGCATTTTATGTCGAAAGGGAAAAATTTGGAATCCATGGAATTAATAATATTATCCAGCGCTCGTTGAGTGTCCTGAAGAGTCTATCTGTCCTTCCTCCTTTTGTCCTTTTGCCATTTTTTAACCAGCTTACTCACAACCGCCATCTTGTCTCCAAAAGTCAAGAACAAAGGATGAGTTGCATGAGCCGATAAGTCCGTCCAGGATTTGGAAATGATATTGTTGAAGACTGGATCATCCAAGTATGTTCTATTGAATTTAAAAGGATACCCCTTCCTATAACCCTTTTCCCACCAGTTCAGAAAAATTAGACGATGATCCGAAATAAAAACATTCCCAATCGAGGAATAAGGCATACCCAGTTCCTCTAAAATATCAACATGCACAATAAATCGATTGATTCTTTTGGAAATGTATGCCTTCTCTGCTCTGCCATTATCCCATGTTGGCTTCATATTCGATGGGACGATACCTACAAAATTCTTGTTCATAAGTTCAGACTTTATGCGGTCAGCAAGCGGATTCATCTTCCCGCAGCATCCCCAGCATTCATCGGGACTTAAAGTAAAATTTAAATCACCTGCGATCATCAGAGACTCAATATCAAAAATATCTGATGCAAAAAACCTCTCCCAGAAAGGAATTTTGTTCTTGTATGGCGCATAGGTGTTCAAAACATTAATGGGGAATCCCTTTCCTCTTATGTAGGCAGAGATCAGAATACCGAAAAAACACTTGTAAGCTTTTGCACAAATCCACTGAGGATCCCAAAGAGCGGCAAGCCCCCAGGACAGACCATTGGCGTCGAAAGCCACCAGATGCCATGATGGAAACATTTCCCTAAAATATGCAATGGATGTATTCCTACAATGCATGGTTTCCTGTATGAGTATTAATTTCGTGCGAGCTGAGTAGAAGATGTCTTTTAGCGCTAAGAATTTGAGGTCAGCACCGAGACCTCATATATTCATAGAAACAATGTGTGTCATTTTGAAGATTCACCAGCCACATTTGCTCTAAGAGGCTGTATAGATGTCATATCATAAATGGGAACGTCGACCAAGGAAAGGTTCCTCACCCCGTTGTTGGTAACAATAGACCTCCCCCTAAAATGATGGCTTCCCCCCCGGGACGTCTTCCTCATAGTAATGTGCTTAGCAAACTCTGGACTTATGAAAGGGGCGACGCGATCCAATGGCTTATGGATAGTAAGGGGCACCAATTCAAGAGGATTTCGACTAAGGAGAAAGTCTATATCGCTGTCATATAAATTAATAGGGGATGTAACAGGGGAGTTAATAGGAGTGGCAACCCTAAGTGGTTCTTTTCCTTTCTTAGAAGACAAGGGGTTTAAGTCGGGAGTTGGGGAGGAGGAGGATATGGGAATGGGATGACACTCCACCGATAGGTCCTTAAGATGAAGGGGAGGAGGGGATCGAATAGAAGAATCATCTCTCGGTTCCAGAACAGGCTCACAATGAAAAACAAGGGGTTTCGACAACGAAGGTCGATCACGCATTAATCGACCACCAGGATAATAATCGGGAGTGGGAGAGATGACATGAGCAGAAACTCGCGGAGAGACAGATGATTTAAGGGCGGGATTGGAAGGCAGTTGCTCATCCAAAAGATCGGTCTCAGGTAAGCTGTCCACCGAAAGTTTTGTCTGCATCCGTCGATGAGAGACTCTATGTTTGTGAGCAGATTTCCGAGGACAATTTTTAATGAGATGACCTGTTTTATGGCAGGCAGCACAACGGAAAGGAATTCCCCAGAAGTCCAATCTTTGATTGATCTTCAAACCTCTCCAAGTAATCTCAATATGATCTGGGTAACCACCCCTATAGGCCTTTTCAATGAGGATCCACGTGATTCTTTTATCTTTCTCACTTATGCAGCATGGATCAATGTAAACAAAACGACCAATAGAATTACCGATCACTTCAAGAATCTCCTTTGTCCACATTTCCAGTGGGAGATCTGGGAGTTTAACCCAAATCAGGTTATTAGTAGGAGTATTTTCAATGGATCATACCCAATGAACCATCTATAAAGAGCTAGAAAACTTCTCTTGAAAACCCATGGACCCTTGAGAATAGCATCAGCATCGGCGACATTTAAAAAATGGAAACAGTACCATTCCTTCATAAGATTAGAAATAATTGGAGTATAGCCAATCACTGGTTTCCAATGGACCGCAATCCATTTCCTCATCTCATCATCATTCATCTCCGGGAAATGCCATTGACAAACCAAGGCGAGGTTCTGTAGACTTTCAATTCTTTCTATGAGATGAATGCTATCCAATATAATAGTAGAAGGAGGGGCAGTAGTTTTGACCGGAAACCGAGATTTGTTGTAAAGAGAATGCGCGTGGGAGCCCTTTTCCTCCTGAACAGTGCTCCCCCGGGCAGGCCTCTCTCCCTTCTCCCTATAAACACCACGCAGGCTCAGATGAATGACCACATCATCCAGGGTAGCCTGCCACCCCCCAGGATTTTTGTCATTATCCCAAGCCTTCTCAGCCATCAACATGGCCTGTATCAGCGCCTCCGTGGCAGACGCATCAGACCCACCTTCCATGCGCCTCCAGCGAGGACTTCAACTTGGAAAAGAAAAACAGACGGGACACTTACCGAAATTGGATTTTCAAATCCAAAAAAGTACTAGATATTATACGTAGTCAGATGACCACTTGAGAGAATAAGCCTGGATAATTAAATGCCGAGAGGGGAAAAATAAATGAAACTAGCATCAAACAGACCATAGGACATATGACCCCGAAGGCTCGAGAAGATGCCAAGCCATCATTGTAAAAAAACTCCAGAAAACGAGGAAGAAAAGAATCCTTCGGGACTACGTCTGGGTCAGAAAACATTAACTGGTAGAGACGTCACCCCATCGGAAAAAAGCCCAAAAAGGATGATCGTAGAATCTCAAAGCACCTTCAGTACAAGAAAGGACGGAGAAGGACATCGATCCCAATCCCAAAGAAAATATAGAAAAATTCGATCAGAAAAAGTATCTGAGAACTTTAGACCCCGGAAAAAAATTCCGAGTCGGACCAAGATCCCGGAAAAAAGATGGGTCAGAGAACGCCAAGCATGGAGCTCGCCAGGGAAAAACTGAGACGAGACGAACCAATGAATGTAACTAGGAGGAAGGGGGATCTTGACAATCAATACAATAGCAATAAACCTTGAAGATACACCACCAGTCCCCAATTCTGAACCTAAGTCTGAACATGGCTTGTAAATGAAACAAAACCGCCTAAGATTTTGAAAAGCTGTAGATAGCATATTTGGAAAGACCAGTAGAAAAAAGGTAGCAGAGCATGCTAAAAAATGATAGAAACACTCCTAAATGGAAGAGTAATTATGTGCAGACCGTGCCAGACAAAAAACCATACCACGGAATAATCCCACTAGAGCTAAAAATAGAAGCTATCAGCCATAGATCATAACAGCGCCATGGTGCAACCTTTAAAGGCATGGATAAAACTTGCAGAGATGTAAAGAAGGAAGTAAATAAAACTGACCTCTAAGCCAAACACGTGCTGAGGGGAAAAAAGTGAGAGCTCGAACGATAGCGACGTGAAGGAACACCAGGTGAAAAAGTATCACAAGTTGAACGCCTCCACGATTCCACGACGAGGGAGATCGGAGAAACACCAAAACAGATGAATGGAGAAAAATTGGCACCGAAGACGTTGACAGAAACCCTCAAACGTCGAAACTGACCAGAAAAAGTCTGGCCAGCCGGGAAAAAAAACGATAAACTGAGGCGAGAGGCATATATATGGTGATTGTGCAAGCTCCAAAGATCGAAGAGGAAGGGACAAGTGCCAATAAGAATAACTGCATGACAATAGGAAATGTAGACAGCTAGCGACAGGATAGGATGGTTTGCTGAGCCATGTAAAAGATGCGCCTAGATGTGGTTGGTCTGTAAAACGGTTGAAGCTCACAGGTTATTGGTAACTCGGATCGCTTCCCCGCACCGGCATGCGCTCGCTCCTCAACAATCTTCGCGAATCGAGGTTCCTTTATCAATATTAAAACATGGTTTTTTAATCCAACTCCTGAATTTTGTAAGGCACAGCAAACTGAGCTGTGACGCTATACAAAGATGATAATTCTCTTTTATTATTTCTCATATCATATGTGAAAATTGACACTATACTTTATGTTTATATACGAAAGTCAATAATAACATGTGAAAGTTGTTATATAGTACATATGACAAATTATATTATATTTAACATTTTTAAATTTTATTTTTAAAAATTTAAAAATGGAGTGGTTTTTAAAATTAAGTGACGTATTTTAATTAATTTTTAAAATTATTTAATTAAGAAGTGAATATAAAAAAATTTAAATTTTTTTTTTATTAAAAAAGTAATGAATTTAATGAATATTGATTTTAAAAATATTTAAATTTTATAATATAAGAATGAATTTTTTTATAATAAGCACCACTCGGTTTATCAAACACTAAAGTGACTCAAATTGTTCGGTCTACGTGGTTTATCAACGATACAACAAGTGTCATAGCAATTTAGTCACCCATTGAACCTCTTTATGACCATATAAGCTTAGATAGCATGGTCTAATGGTTGACAAGGGATATTACTCAAATTAACAACTGTTCAATTCAAGGCTTCACATACAATTCCATCCTTGTTCTGTCTACTACTATCACTACTCCACAATTCCATGCAATCCATAATCGGCCTTGAACATTCTTTGTCCTCTAACAAAAGCAAGAGAGGGAGTTGATGAATAACAACCAACGAGTCCTTTTCAGTTGTGCATTTTCCTCTCTTTTGTGTTTCTTCCTTTAGTTTCTCTCCTATATTTTCTGAGGATCCATCTCTTTATCCCTACCTTTGTCACGATTTCGAGAGGTTGTTCGACCTATTTCCTCGATCCATGAGGGGTATGGGCGTCGTTGCCTACCCACCACCCCATTAGTTCGGTTGGCATGCAACCAAATCCATAAATTAATTTTCCTTGACTCGTGGCTTTTCAAAGCATGGAACAAGCCCTCCCTCAAAAATGGATATGTAGATGTCCTTTCCTTCAAGTCATCATTAAAATTTTAATTTATTTTTCAAGTATTCACAAGATTTTTCCTTAGCCAACCATGGCTTCTATGCTAGCATTCACAAGTATAATTCAATTTACAAAAATAGGGGTAAAGCCGATGTTGTTACAAGTTCCCTTTTGTACCCATATATCTTTATGATCCTTATGCAAGAACAAGTCACCAATACTGATTTCCTTACTCAACTATAAAATAATCCTCTACTATTTTGATATTCTCAATGGGATTTCATTGATTACCAAATGTTGAATATTTTCACCAAAAACATTTAGATATTTAACATAACTAATGTCCAGAGTATTTGGATATAAAATGGATGTCAAACTCGTAACTTCATTTTATTTGCCGTCATCATTTTGTATGTTCAAATCCAAACCATTATTTATAAGAAAGTTGGGCAATTAAGTAGAATCAAATGCATCAAATGAAGAAATTTATTGTGGATGCTCAACTGGAAATTCATCGCTTTAATAATGAATTTTGTAAAATTAAATATCATCTATGATGTATTAGCCCTTATATCTTGAATGCACACTACTAGTACTTCATCCATTTCGTAGTTGACCTAATACCCTAGGATTAGCATCAAAAGAGTGTATATTTGACTTTAAGTTGGAGCATAAAGGTGTTGACAGTTAAGCTAGCTTTTGTAGTGACAAAAGGATTTGCTAAAACTTCTCTTAAGGCTTGTTGTTGCCTCCTTGCTTCAAACCAAGCCAAGCATTTTTGTTGATATTGTTCTTCGTTTACAATGACAAATATTTGGAGGACTAACTTTGAATCAATAGGGTAGTTATGGGTATTTTTTTTTGTGTATTGTATTACTTGGTAAGAAACACTATTGAGTCAAGGTCTTGATACATTGCGGGTAGGGTGGCGTGAAGCAAGCCAAACTTTTAAAGAAAAGATTCTTCAATCCTTGACTCATATTATTAATGGGTATGACCTTTAAGGTTAGTAATGTATCAATTCAGGATACGGGTATCCCTAATTCTAGCTGATCTATCTATTAAAACATCATTAAGTTTTTAAGGTACGCCCTTCCTTATCTTGGTAGTTTTTTTTGCACTAAACTTTCGAATATGAGTCTAGAATTCACAACATGGGGTTAATAACACCTAGCCGATACACTTTGAAGTAACTCGGCGTGTTTGTATTCCGGTTTCAATGAACTCCCTTTACCTTGGAGAAATCACAAGATTCAATATCAATAGTAAACGATCACTGCTTAGTAAATACCATCATTTGTCAAACTAAATGCGAAATGACAGAATTTGCAGGTAGTGGATAGGTAGTGGGCCCCATTAGATTGTGTCGTACAGTGCTCACCTTTCCATATATATTGCATTTATTTGTCGTTTCAAATTTCCTTTAGACCAAAATCTCAGATCTAACAAGATAATCATTGTTATGTGATGGCTGATGGCTGGTATTTGAATATTTTATATAGAAAAGTCAATAATAACATGTGAAAGTTGCTATATAACACTTTTAAAAGCTATATTAATTTTTTTAATAAATGCTACATTAAATATTTATATTAAAATATATATTTAATTAACAATAAATATAATTTATTTTATTAAAAATATCAATTATGATTACTTTAAAAAAATATTTAAAATGATATAATATAAAAATAAATTATTCCATACTCTGATAGGACTTATACACATGGTAAGTTCCATTTTACAATCATGCAAAGAAAGGAGATTCACATGGCTACACGGGTTACGTTATATTACCCCACTCAAACGAGAATCACGTGACTATACGTTGATTTCTGGGGTTGCGAGCTTCCTCTTAATTTTGACTCTACTTTGGTTAAGTTTGCCCTCTGCTATAAGTAAACGTTCCTAGGCCTGCAGTCGCTGGTACTGATTTTGTTTCATCACTTCTCCCTGTCATCGAACTACCCATCTCGCTCCCCAACCATGTCTAACGAAGAGCTTAATGCAGCGGCTTCTTGTGTTGGTAATCTGAGCTTTAATGGACCACAGCGACGGTAATCACAGTAACCCAGAAATGTTCTTTCAGTTTTTGCTTGCAATCTATCTGTTTCAGAATTCAATTCTCTGAATTTATGGGATTTCATAATTATCTGAAAATCTCGTGTTTTTTGGTAATATATATGTTGTTCACTCATTTTGGCTAATGATCGTTCAATGCAGATTGGACGGCAAGGTCGCAATAATAACGGGCGGAGCAACTGGCATCGGAGAAGCCATTGTTTGGCTATTCGCAAAGCATGGAGCCAGAGTCATAATCGCAGACATTGCAGAGGAAGGTGGGAGAAAGCTCGCCGGATCGCTTTCTCCTCCGGCAACTTACGTGCACTGCGATGTGAGTAATGAGAAAGACATCAGAGCTGCGGTGGATTTGGCCATGGAAAAATACGGTCAACTCGATATCATGTATAACAACGCAGGAACTGTCGAATCTGTTGCGGTTGACAGTGTGGCAGAGTATAACATGGAGCAATTCGATCGAGTAATGAGGGTAAACGTGAGAGGAGTGATGTTGGGCATTAAGCACGCTGCCCGGGTGATGATCCCCCGGAAGAAGGGTTGCATAATCTCTACTGCCAGCGTTGCAGGTATTGTTGCAGGAATGTCAACTCACGCATACACAGCTTCGAAGCATGCAGTGATAGGGCTGACTAAGAACGGAGCAGCTGAGCTCGGGAAATACGGGATCAGAGTCAACGCTGTCTCTCCCTATGGCGTGGCCACGGCCCTGGCAGTCAATTACATGAAACAAGGCAACGCCTCGGTTGTTTCCGAAGAGGATAAGGCTGCCATGGAGGCCTTCTGCAATAGTACCGCCAACTTAGAGGGAGCGACTCTTAAAGCGGAGGATGTTGCGGAGGCGGGGCTGTACTTGGCGAGCGATGAGGCTAAATATGTTAGCGGCCATAACCTTGTTGTGGATGGGGGATTCTCTGATGTGAACCATTCTTGGAAGCTCTACCGTTGACAGCTCTTACTGCCGATTGTAAGTGAAGCAAACTACCATATAATATAATAATATTAATTCATAGTATGTGCAAGAAATAACCAGCATGCCCATGTGTAATAAAGGTACTGGATTGTATATGTCGGCCTGTATTCCGATGTGTAATAAAGGTACTGGATTGTATATGTCGGCCTGTATTCGGCCGTTGGATTATTATTAGTCTGCCAAAATTCAATTATGGGCATATAAACAGTTCAATAATTCAATTATGGGCATATAAAACAGTTCAATATATTTATAGTTAATTAGTAAGCTAGTTATTTTATAGTATGTCCAACACCGTCATCCACCCATTTCAATTTTCAGATTCTTACAGTAATATATATATATATATTTTGATTTTAATGAAATTGCAAATATGTTTTTTTAATAGAGAGTTTCAGTTTATGTATGAACGATTTAACATCATTCACCAATTTGAATTTGGTTGTAATTTGTCATGACTACAGTTTTAGTTTCTATAATATATTATCTTGAATGTTGTCTGGAATATTAATTTGTATATTTTGATTTTAATAATATAATACACATATGTTATTTTTTAAACTTGTAACATTATATATTTCAATAAAATAAAATAATAAATATATTACTTTTTACAAGTGAATGAGATTTATTGTATATTTTGATTTCAAAAAAATAATAAATATGTTAGAAAGGTATGATTCGGATTATCCACAGTACTATGTTCATTATGTCTACGTTTCCAACTCCAAAGAGGATCTATCATCAAGACATAAAATGAATGGTAGATTGAGAGAAGAATCTACGAACTAGAACACATAAATAAATCCCTAATCTATGATAAATTCAAGTAGAAGCCGACCAATTCAAAAACTAAACTACATATACTGTTCACTTTTTATCATTTTAGTTTTAATTTATTTATTTTAATTTTAGTAAATAATAACACCAATTAATTCTATTGAATAACAAACGAATAAAATAAGATTTAAATAGATTAAATGTAATAAGTTTATTTGTTATATTAGTATCTAATTTTAATTTTTCTTTTAATTTAGTAACTAATTAAATATAATTAATATATTTCAATTTAAATTTTAAAATTCAATTTTATTCTAAACCTAATATGGATTACTATAATAACTATATAATTTATATATATAAAAATAAGTCTAATTAAATTTTAATGAAACAAAACAAACAAATTAATTAATTATTAATCCACTAAATATCTAACTAGGAAAGTATAAATTGATTTGATTTGAATTTTGAATCTAGATTATTTTATTTAGTTTATAATCAATTATAGATTTAATTTTATTGATAAAATAATTAATCCCCTAAGTACCTACTAACAAGAAATAAATTATTTATAGATTAATTTTTATTTAATAAATTTAATAATGTTAATGTTAAAATCTAGTGTCACTAGAAATAAATTTATTTTGTTTTTGTTTTTTAGTTACTTAATTTAATTATTTATTTATCTATTCACAAATAAATGGTTAGTATGTCAAACAAATAATTATTAATTCCTAAAAAAATTTATTTCACTAAGACAGATGCTATTATTAATTAAGGAAGGGGGAGGAAGATACCAGTGATACTACATATCGAAAGATTTGGAGAGATTGATATGTCTAATCAGGGGAGGTCAGTTTCCACTAATCTCATTTCCATTGTTTCTGTTGAGATTATGAGGAAACTTCACAATTTCGATAGCCTCTCTAATTTTTTCTTTTGATAATGATCCTCTCTTGCAATAATTATGGCGTCCTCCAAACACACATGATGCTTGGTTTTGGATGAGTGTTCTCCAAAGGCCGATGTATGAGATCTCCCATTCTTAATATCAACTCCGTGCTCTTTAAATCTTTTTTCAAAGATCGTCCTGTCTCCCCAATATAACTCTTGCCACACAAACAATCAATTTTATACACACTCTTAAGTTGCTAATGATCTATGTTATCCTTAACTGACCTCATTTTCTGCCTAATCATTCCACATGTTGTAATTTGAGTGTCTATGTCCTTTCTTAAAATTTTAGTGATTTTATTTGTAACCCCTTGAATGAATGGGAGGTACACTTTCCCACAATTTTCTTTCCTGCAGTTTTCTCGGGGACCCCTAGAGAGGACCTTTTCTTGAGCTCTTTTTATAGCTTTCTTAATATTAAACTCCTTGTATCCTATATCCTTAAAAAAAGGGTTAAGTGTTTAATTTCTTCATTTAGGTGATAAGAGTCAGAAATTATAAGAGCCCTAACAACAAGAGTGTTTAAGACACCAATTTTTTGTGATGGATGATGATATGAATCAGCATGTAGATAGCTTTCCCTATGTGTTTTATTCCTAAAGAACTGGTGTCCCAAAGTACCATCCTCCTTTCTAATAATCAGGACATCTAGAAAAGGAATTTTAGCGTTTTCTTCAAGCTCCATAGTAAACTTGATTTCGGATGATATAGAGTTAAGATGATTAAAAAACTTCTCAAACTCAACCTTGCCATGAGTCTATTTTAAGTTGGTGTCATCAACAAGTCTTTTCCACCATGTCGGTTTCAAAGGGTATGAGTCAAGGGATTTTCTTTCAAAGTACTCCATGTATAAGTTGGTGGCGTAGGTGAGAACAGGGATCCCATGGCGACTCCTGATATGCATTCATAATAATTGTCTTGAAAACTGAAAAAAGTGGAACGCAAACAAATTTCCGCAAGTTTTTCAGTTTCCGGATCAGTGATTTCTTTTATAACATGAACAACTTCATCTAGAGGAATCTTTGTAAACAAAGAGACCACGCCAAAACTCACCAGAATATCATCCATATCAACCTCTCATTCTTGATAAGTTTCACAAAATCGTTGGAGTCCTTTATAAAAGAGTCTGTGTTTCCAACCAGAGGCTTCAAGATCTTAGCCACATATTTAGCTAATTCATAAGTAGGGGAACCAATGGTGTTGACTATTGGTCTAAGAGGGAACCCTTCTTTATGAATTTTTGGTAATCCATAAATTCGAGGTATAACCTCACAGGATGGAATTAGCCTCTTTTTCATTTTATCATCAAGGTTTGATCCCATGATAACCTTCTTGACCTGTTTTATAACCTTAGGAATGGGGTTGGAGTTAATTCTTCTATAACTAATGCACTTTAGATGCTCATTCATTTTATGAATGTAATCATCCTTATCTAAAACAACAGGTCGTCCTCCTTTATCAGCCTTAAGCACCACTATTTTATCATTATTACAAAGTGATCTAAGAGCAACGTGCTCTTCTTTATTTAAATTACTCTTTGGCCGTTTAGATTTCATCATAATAAGGGAACACTCCTGCTTTAATACTTCTTTGTCATCCAATGAAAGGCCTTGAGTCCCATTCTCAATGTTGTAGATGATGCTTTCAAATGGAATGTCATTGGGAGACTCTGAACCCAAAGCCTTTTCTAAGAGTATTAATTTCTTCAGAAGTGAGCAGTAAGGAAGAGAGATTAACAACTTTCTTATTAGGCTTTTTACTGCCCCCATATTCCCTGGGTTTTGCCCTAAATTGAGTATCTACGCAGATCACATTAGCACTATTGAGTATCTACGTCATTGTTGTTCTTATCCATTTCTCTTATCGGATTTTTAGTGCTCTTATTATCACCGATGCTTGTTCTATTATCCAACCTTTCAATGTTTGTTCTATTAGCAATGCGTTCATCAACAGTGTCATCACTAATCTTACCCTGTTCACCATCCTCGTTATCAACACCTCCCTTAAAAACGTAATTTCCAACATCGAGAGTGCTGGAATCAACGCAGGAGACATCATCGCTCATTAATGTGATTCTTCCTTCAGCATCCACTGTGCTCACAACGTCCACTACGTTCTCAACATTTAATGGAATTACCACTGTGTCACCTATCTTGGATGCTGGAAGTACTCCGTTCTCCATAGCTGAATTGATTACTACCACGTTATCAACCTTAGCTCTCGGTTGACAACATGCGTCCTAATCCTTCGCTATAGGGTGTTTTCTATTTTCGAAGCTGCAAGGTTCATCAGAAGCCTCAACCGTTGAAGCCTCAACTGCTGGACCTTTTCCTAATTTGGAAAGCTTTCTCGAATGTCTATTTTTTTATATATGAATGATTTAATTTATAAGTTAGGTTGAAGATAACTTCGGATGAATTATGTATTTTAGGTGTAATGTTATTGTTACAACACTATGGTATTTAATGATGTTAGATGTTGGTTGAGAAGTATTATGATTATTTAATATATATTATAAAATTAATTATTATTATTAATAAAATAATTGTGTTATATTTGCATTTGCATAAGTTTGCAAAGGAAACGCCGCAAGTGGATAGTATATGAAAAAAGAGCATAGATGAAAAGTGACGTGATATGTTATAAATCCTTATAAACACAGACAAAATAATTCATTGTAATACACTTATTCATTTATCAGAATTAAGTTTGTTGAGATTGTTAATAATGTACTTGTTACACATTCAACTAAAAGAAGGGTGTTGTGTTAGATTTTTATTATTGTACTTATTTTGTTAATGATCACCTTTCTTTCTTTCAAATTATTAGTAGATTCAATTTATGCAAAGATGAATGCAATCACAGTCTATACATAAGAATCATAGAGTTATCCATAATATTTCACTGTAGATCCTTAGTTTTTCTTGCAAGAAAGTAGTTAATATGTTACTCCATTCCGTTTCGAGGGATATGTAAAAATACATGGACAAAGTCTCATAATATATTTTCACTTTCTATGGCATCAAAATTTCAGTTAACAAAGGGGCGAGGTATATGTTAAGGGTCTAATCATGTTAAGCTTCTATTTACATAGTTGGACATAGTTGGAAAAAATTGGGTGTGATCATTTTGATGGGTGTGGTCATTTTAACTTTTCATGGCAACAAAATTTCTAACTAAGAAAGAGGAAAGGTTGATGGTTAGAGCATAATTGTGTTGATGGCAACATGCTAATTGGATTGGATTTTGCATAGTGATTACTTAATCAAATTGAGTAGGGTTTTGCAATGAGCCTGATCTAATTTTTTTAAATCAATCCTATGATAACAACTTATTTATATCTTTCTTTTTCCTTTTTCATTTTGAAAGCATAATTATACCAAATTTATTGATAGAAAAAAGTCACAGTTCTGCGATTTCTTAACTTATTTCCACTTCTGAATCCAATTTTAAAACTCCGCCACTTATTAAAATAATTTTAATCCATGTAAATATACCACTCAAAATTTCCAAAATCACTAAGAATATAATCCATATTAATATTATATATTAATTTTATATTTTGTATTTAAATTATTTCGAGTTTTAAATACATTTAATGTTATTATAGTATATATAAAAGAAAGCTGATTTTCCCTGCTAAAATAAATTAGTTTTCCCTTTTTTTGTTAAACAAGTTTTTTTATTAATAATGTTTAATGGGGCAAATTATTTTAATATTAAATTCATATTTTTAAAGAAGTTTATGTAGAAACTAAGATATGTAGACCTTTGTGAAGAAAGTAGTAAAAAGCTTATTATAATAATGTTAATGACGGTGAAGAGGGAAAATTTGTTTAATATATAAATAATTTTTTAGAAGAAAGGTATGTTAGAAATAGGATTATGTAGGACGTTTGTTTAAGAATTAAGTAAGTAAACCTGGAAATGATGTTTACTATTTTTTAATTATTAATGTGGTTTGTTTTTAATAAAATTAAAATAAAATGGGTAAATTATTTTTAAATATTATTTTTATATTTAATTATATATAAATAGTAAGTTTAGAATTATTATAATTTTTTAGAAAAAAGGTGGAAGAGTTGGTTGGATTATGAAATTATGAAAAGTTATTTTTATATTATTAAGAATAAGATTGTTGTGCATTCTTCAACCTTTCTATGTCAGAATTTTTTTAAATTTTCTTATTATAAAGTTGTTGGGGTTGGGTTAGTTTAGCATTTGTCCTAATTTTGAAAATTATTCATTTCTATTTATTAGATTCAAGTTATCATAACAATAGTTTTCATTGATTAAAATTAATATTTATAAAAGTTAAATAGATAATTCAAACAGTCTTTTTTATTTGTAATTTTATTTTCATTTTGTTTTATTTATTTATTATTATTTGTAATTTTAAAATATGTGTTAAGTATGCGATGGCTACTCTTCATACTATATGTAATAATAATAAGCCTATATTTTCTCATCCATCTTCATACTATATGTAATAATAAGAAGCCTATATTTTTTCATCTTGAGCATTCTGTACTTGTATATTCAAAAAATTGAATCATGAATTTACATTCTATGGATGTACATTTAGTTTCAATGAATAGAACGGTGTAAGGGATGTTGTATTTACTTTTAAAATGATAGGTTATGAAATATTTTTGGATTTTCACAATTTTATTCTTACAAATTTCATGAGTTGTTGTAAGACTAAATTTCATAAAATTTAATATTTAGGGTATCTAAAGTGATGAAAAGAAATTTCTTATCTAGAGTTTAAAAATTATACATTTTCTTTAGGATTATAATAAGATTTCAAAGCACTAATATTTTTTTTCCCAACACAATGGTACCTCAAATTGATACCTTCAAATACTTGTAAGATTAGGATTACACCTCTTCAAGGGTGTAATCACCATGTAGAAATGAGAATAAATTATGTTCTTAGATTAATTTTCATAATATTTAATTTTATTGATATTTATAGAAAACTCATATTTTTTACTAAATTGTTGAAAGACTTTGAGTTGCTTGTGAATATATTCAATTATTTTTGCAAGTAGGACAATATCATCAACATGCAATGAGTTCAACCATACTAGTACATATTTTATGTTCTAAACATTATTCAATTTTTTTAATATAGACGTCAAAAAGTTTGGGAAAATTTGCACCCTTTCTTAGCACCCATTTAATGTCTATAGGCCACTTGTTGTATTGCATCTTAGTAATAGCTTTTTGTAGATCAAATCACAAGTTTATAGGAAAGAAAAAACAGCTTGATTGAGAAAACGTTTAATATGCAGCACAAAGATCAAACTCCCAAGTTTTAAGGTCTTGTCTATTCTTCAATGTATTTAGTTTTTCCATTAATAACAAATACTTGAAATCATATTTTATATCTTCAATAGAGAAAATTGTATTGTTGAGTGGATTAGATGCCTTGATAAACTTGGATGAAAACAAAATTTTGTTAAGGTAGGAGTTTCAATAACTTATGTTGACATTAGTCAAATATTTGTCTTTTTTTAAGGATGATGTTAGTCCAAAATATTAAGGTTCTTTTTTATGTAAGTTAAAAAGTCTCTCTGGATTTTTAGTTAAATATTAACTTCATTTTCTTTTATTAAATTATTATAAGATTTGAATTCAGTATTTCTATTAGTCCAATTGTATTACCCACTGAAATGTTACCACTATTTAAAAAATGAAGGAGAATACATAATCCCTTCCTTAATAATATCTTTACTCAACAGGTAAGGCCTCCAAGTGGGACCTTCGCCTTTGTAAATTCTCAAATCATTCCTTGGTGTTATAGACATATTTGGGCACTGCAACCCCAATCATATATGTCCATAAACCAAGGGCTTCTGAGTCCCTAAAAGTGTTGTTTCACACCCTAAAGTAACAAGGTCAGCTGATTACATCATCTCCCAGAAGCTCTCCATGGAAAACAGCTCAGAACTGGTTAAAACTGGACCATACAGATAGCTCAGTGCTAAGGGTGCGATGCATCTCACCTTCCACATGCAAAAAGTGCGATGCATACTGAAAAGCCCTTCTGTAGGGTGCGATGGGCGAGAGTAGACAAATGACAGAGACAGTTTGCAAGGTGGATGATCATGGACTCTTCCAAAAACTTCTCCTGTGACACTTGCCTCTCTGAATTCGCCCAGGGATGAGTAAGAGATCATGAATCTCTAAGTGGAACCAAGAACTATCAGAGAAATGACACTAATCAAAATCCCAGAAGCTGACTCACCCACCTGCAAACATCTATATATGGGTCCCTCATCCCAGAGATCTAGAGGCTGGAATCTTGTATCTTGTAAGGAAGTGCCGTTGGTTTCTTAGTGGAACATCATAGTGTTGGGTGATCTAAGCTTTTCATGAGGTGAAGAAGGGTTTTCATGCTGGGAGGATGACGTTGGGTCAGAGCAATGGGTTGTAATCCTCTCTTCTACTCTTTCTATCAATAAAGCTATTTAAGTTTTTCTCCACATTCTTGTATGTTTGATGATATATGCATTTGTGTGGTCAATATATATCTGGTCTTATATTGTTTATGATTGTAGATCTCTTTGCTTTGAAGGTATTATGTTGCTTTGACTTTACAGGTGCTTTTTGAAGCGGGGTAAGCAAGGAAGGAGCGACAAATATCTATCAGAGGGGAGAGGAAACAAGCAATGAGCCAAGCGAAAGACTGAGGTTGGTACTCTCTGCTTCTCTCCCATCTACTTCTCATAAAGGAAAATGAAAGTAACTTTAGTTTGTTTGTTTCTAAGATAGCTACCCGTCTTAGTGGGACTAGTAGCTCTGAATGGACACTATATTTCCTAATAACACTTGGGTCTACACCCTAATGGAAATTAACATCAACAAGGAATAGGGGAGGGAGAAAATATCCTTAATAACCTTGGAAATTTAATTATAATTTTACTTCTGTTAATTGTTGCATCTGGGCTAATTGGAAGCAAGAAGACGATAAATATATGCAATAAGGATGAACTTTAAATATTGTATTTTTTAAAGAAATAGTAAGTGTTTCAACCTCCTGATACTCTTCGTTTATAACGGTGAAATCTCTCTACCATGAAAACTTTAAAGAAATAAGATAAATTGGTGCTATATTTTGGAAAATTTCGGCCCTGCCTTCAAAGAGGGAAATTTCTTTGTTTTCTTGATAGTATCCCTCAAAAGCAATATCTTCAACAACAATCTTGTGTTTATCCATGGTATCCTTAGAATGGGACTAAGTTAGATTTTGTTCTTAATCTTGTTTAGTGCAATTAAACCTTGATATCAAATCATATATTCTTTTGATGTTAATCTCCAAATTTCCAAATGTAGCTTCCATCTACATGGGGTCAAACAAAATGATGACCGTGCAATTAATGAGCAGGCGGCGTCATTCAATGACAAGTGGCCGCCAACTCTGGACAGATGGGCCGAAGACTCGCGAAGGAGTCCGGCCAGAGTTAATGCAGGCGGGCTCTCTCAAGTTGGCAGGGGTATTAGACTGCCGAGAGGCTGCATTTCGATGCCGAGGGGTAGGCATTCGCGAGGTTCAGGAGAGCGAAGCTCTGGTTATCTGGTTGAGCGGGGTGTCAGGCTGAGGAATTCTTTGGTTTCAAGAGTGAGCGGTGAGGGGAACTGTCTGCGAAAGCTGGTGAGACGCGACAGTAGCTCTGGTGAGCGCAGCTCTGGTTGTCTGGTGAGCGAAGCTCTGGTTGTCTGGTTGTCCAGTTGTCTGGTTTCGTTAGGGAGAGGAGTACTCAATTCTTGGATGTCTGCCCGGTGTGGGAGAAAGATTGTCCATCAACCTTGGCCCTCAGCTCTTGAGGCCTTGGTTGAGAGCCTGAAACACCTGAGAACTTGGGCTGTCGCTTTAGTATGGGGCGGCACTGTCAATGACCGAATTTTGATCTGTGCAGCGTGGCCGTCTCATGGGGTCCTGGTTCGAGGGGCATTTCTAGGGCGTACTGTATTTTCTGGGTGCGGGTCGGGTCAATTAGCTGGGATAATCTCTCCGGGTGTGGTTCTGTATCAGGCCTGGCCTCCGTCCTGGGAGAAAAGAATCGACATCCAGCTCTTGAAGAGTCTGCGTCCTTTGGTTAGTTTTGGCGTTGAATCATGCCATGAGAACGACAACGTGGAGCCTGTCGGCGTGGTGGCTCAAGAGGTAGAGCCCGAGCAAGAGCCTCGTCTCCACAGTCCTCTGCGTCCTCAGAGGAAATTCTCTCTCCACAAGCTCGCACAGGGAGAGGGCGAGGCAGAGGGCGGGGCAGGTTGGCAGTATGTCCCTTTGGAGGGCATCCATCAACCCGTTTCATGTTCCCCTGCATCCTGGACAATGCTGTGTATTTCGTCTCAGTGCGCATTGAAAAATGCGAGCACCAAGACCGACCTGGAGCCCCAGCTGATCCAAGGCCACCATCGCCTGTTCATGGTCAGCAATTACAGTCTCAGGAAGCCACGGGTGAGGTGGCGAGAAGCCAAGCTGGACCAAGCAAGCCTGAGAGGAACACCGCGCCTTACACCGACACGAGTGCCTCAGACTCCTACGGCTGCCCGGTGGTGGAGGAGCCACACGGCACTTTCATCAGCCCGATGGTGGAGGAGCCTCCAAATCCTCGCACCTAGGCGCGCGATCTGGGCTTCTATGGTGGTATGGCTATGTTCTGTTCATTTTTGGAAGTCATCAAAGCTGCACCTGTCGATTTTGGGAGTCAGTCCATGTCTATGTTCATTTCTGCAAGGTCTGTGTCAATCATGGTTTATGTATCCGTGTCTGTAATGTCGGTTCTGCCTTATCAATTCAGCGTCTGTAAGCACTTTCTTAGTATTGTAAGGGTCTGCAACCTCCCCCCTCGCGTTGCAGGGAGTGGTAGGTTCAGTTTTGTAGTCTTCAGTATAGTTATGGTTCTAGTTGGGGAAAAGAGGACGGTCTCA
>APFE031145623.1:472992-506936 GCA_000404065.3 Pinus taeda
GGCTCTGATACCAGTTGTTAGAAAATTATATATTACAGAGCAATGGAACACATAAAATATTGCAGAAATATAAACATAGAAAACGAATAAAACAAGAGAGACACAGATATACGTGTTCACCCAGTTTGGGTTAAGTCCACAGAGAAACAATCAGTCCTTCCTTTTATATTATCCAACAAACTGAAGAGATACAACCTATAGCAGATCAGCTGTAACACCCTCTTCACTCTCATTCTCCTCTCTCTTTCTCACTCAGAATACAGATCTACATAGATGCAATACAATTCCCTCATATATAGCGAGGGGTTGCCTTCTAGGGCAAAAAACCCTAAATTAAACATAATGTTTACCATCATATCTCTGCCTAATGAACGACCTAGATTGACTAGAAATTACTATACTTTTACAAGGCAATTTTACATCTATTCTTAGCTTCGGGGGCGCTACCCCCAAAATCCCCCGCCAAGGGGGGGCTCCCCAAAGGTCGCCGCTGCCCCCACCTAGACCCCCTCCTGCAGCGAATATTTTATGGGTGGCGTTGTCGCCCCATTTCGAACTGGGGTCCAATGCAGCGATACACATGAATACAAAAGATAATCAGGCTCCACACCCAACATTTTCACATCGTATCAAAGTGTGATTGGTCAACTAGGAAGCTCAGAAGCGGAAGAAGAGAATTTCATTGTTTAAAGGGAGAAACAAATTGAAATTATATCGTGCTGCACAATACCCAACCAGGAAGTACGAATTGTTTGGCCAAAGGTTCGATTTTCAGTTGCAGAGAGACAAAAAAAGTTGATTTTCCCATAATAGTGATTCCAACAGGTAGAGGGAGTAGCAACAACTCATATTTTTTCTAAGAAGATTCCTTGGTTGGATGCAGAGGGTTTTGCAATAGTAGAATCAACATCAAGTGGAAGAGAATAACACACACATAGAGGGAAAAATTCTCTTAGGGGAATTTGAGTTTTAGAAGTCCGATTTTCTAAGGCAAATTGGTAGTATCTGATTGTAGATTTCTTCACTCCAGAAGGGAGTGCATATAGCAGAACCAACATTTGGGTAGAGGGAAAGAGGGATTTTTCGACAAGTTTGTTGAGATGTACACAACTGGGCTTAGATGTCATGATAGGTTGGAGGGAGCCTCCAACTATGTCATCTGGAAGGCTAGGATGTCCTTCCTTCTAGATGAACATGGATTGAAAGCCTATCCAGACAATGTTGTAGCAGTACCCCAAGATGTGGAACAACTGAAGGAGTATAGAAGAGAAATGGGAAAGGTGAAGCAAATGACCTTGGATGGAGTCCAAGATCATATAGTCTCACATGTACCTGACCAAGGGGTGACCAAGAAAATGTGAGATGCTCAGTCCATGCTATATCAGGGTTCTTCTGAGGAGTGGAAGATGTTTCTCTAGGAGAAGGTGAGAAGCATAAGGATGCAGAAGGGCGAGAGAATAAATGGCTTCTTCGTTAGGATTCAAGAGGTTTGTGATCAATTAACAGTCATTGGGGAGGCATTTTGGGTAGAGACACATTGCTAGGATGGGATAGGATGTGGGCCGATCTACAACAAGATGAGTTAAGACGTGATCTATTGAAGAGTACTATTAGTAGAAGCAGCAACAAGGTCATGAAGAGTGCGAAGGAAGAAGAAAATGTGGCCCTAGCATATAAAATTCCTAGTCAAGGACAGGGGGAAAAGAAGAATAAGAAGGGCTTGTCAAAGGTGAAGTGCTTTAGATGTGGTGAGTCCAGTCACTACATTACATAATGTCGTCTCAGGAAGAAAGAAAAGCAGGAGAAGCAAGAACAGGCTAAAATGTCAACTAAGATTGACAAGTTGTCCTCTAGGTTGGAGGAATACTTCGCTATGATGGCAGCCATACCTTTAGGAGTGAGGTGGAGCAGCTTGGAGATGTAGTCCATAACTACAAAGATTGGGCATGATCCTTGAGGTATCCTCCTTATGGTCATTACCTTGCTATAGGGGGCCACAATATTCAGTAGTAGGATGGATCCATGACAGTTGATGCAATGAGATTCTGGATTCACTGTTGCAGACTACTAGAAGTCATGTACAAAGGAGCACAATGTAGTGTTGGAAACAATGAAGAGTGGCACATTGGTAGAGTCAACACGAGCGCAGATTCTTCAGTAGACAATGTAGTAGCAAGTAGTAGTAAGGACTTGGGAGACATATGCATCATACTGAACACAATTTATTTAGTATTTAGGATGCTTCAAAGTTGTAGTAGTTGCAGTTGGAGCAACAACAATTGAGAGGGACTTGCAGTGCAAATGCAGGCTTGGCTACAACACTGCAACGTCAACAATAGCATAGATGCAACATTAGAGTTGCATAGTGGTTAGTGGGTAGTGATAGGAAGTCATATTGTCCAAACATTAGTAGCATGAAAGAGGGTGGTACAGAGGCAAGGTGTTGTGGCAGGAGGTTCAACACTAGAGTTGGAGAGAACACCTTCCACACTAAGAGGGAGTGTTGGTTTCTGTAGCATCGGAGGTGTTATAGTATTGAAACTTTGTGGAGAGGCTAAGAAAGAGGATTTCACAATACCCTAGAAATCGTTTCTGGAAATTCCACCTAGAAGTGTCTCAATTAGATTATTAGCCTTTTTTTAATATTTCCTAAGTCTGAACTTAGGAAATCTGGTTAATTAATTAGAATTAATTGGGATAAGTGTTACACAAAAAATTGTCACCATGACTTTCTACAGTTTGTGTGAGTCCATCAACACTCATACATACCTCCTTTGCAGGTCTTAAGCCTCAGCTCTTCATGTCAAGCCTTGAAAATGGGAGAAAGACCTTAAAAATATCTTAAATCATGGTTTCACACTTTCTCCTAGCATTGCCTACGGTGCCGCACCGAAAGGTCATGTCCCCTGCGAACCTGACCGCTCTGTCTATTAAGTGATGGGTTCAAACCCCTGTAAAAGTTAAAAAGGCGTGAGTTCATTCTTAAAAAATCATCTTGGGTCACTTCTGGATGCTTCTAGAAGGAATATTGCATTGGCAAGTCCGCTCCACCTTGGTTCATCCATTCCATAACTAATGGAGTTAACTCCATGATATGAGGTGGTTATCCCATTGAAGGAGGAACTTATCCCTTCAATGGTGGACATGCAACTTCCTCCATTTGCACTATAAATTCAGGCATTAGGCTGGTTGTAGGGGAGGTTGAAAGCTGAAGATTCTTGAGGGTAAATGCTGCTGGAAATTAGACTTCCTTTTTGAGCTTGTGAGAGGAGAGATCACATACCTTTCATTTCATTTGGGAAGTGAGTGAGGCTTGTCAAAGTAGAAGAGACTCCTACTGGACCTTGGAAAGAGCTTGTGAAACATCAAGGCAAAGGTTGTAAGGTTAAATTTAATACAATCAAGTTTGTTTTTCTCAATGAATTGTCTCTAATGGTTTATTTTATGAGCTCCTTGATCTTCATAATGAACATGTTTTATTATAATATCTTCGCAGGTGTTCTTTGATGTGTGTTTGTTTGTGTATGCAGGTTATTAAAAGGGAATTGCTTGAAGCTCTTGAAACCAAGCTGCCACAAACAAGCGTTGGACTGAGGTAGGGTCTGTTACACCTCTTAGTTTTCATTTATGAATTGAAACATGTTTAGAGAAAGTAGATTTTTTTGTGCTGCTTGTTGGACGATTTATCCGGCCAACAATGCATGAACAAATTAACTTGGGAATAGAAAGAGGTCTGAAGTTTGTAAATATTGATACGTGTTGCACACGAAAAGAGCAGGAAGCCATTGTCTTCCTATTCAAATAGTATTGTGATGTATTCACTTTGGCTTACGATGACTTGAAAACATATAACATGTGAATAATCCAACACATCATTCTGATCAAAGAAGGGGTCAAGCCATTTCAGCTGAAGCTCAGAAAAGTTCATCCGTAACTTGAACCCCTTATACATAAAGAATTCACTAAGTTGTTGGATTCTCATATCATTTAAAAGATTCATCATTCTACTTGGGTTTCAAACTTAGTTCCTATTAGGAAGATGTCTAGGGAGATACACCTGTGCGTAGATTTCTGAAATCTGAATCGAGCCTCAAACAAATACAATTACCTTGTGCCATCTATGGAGCACATCTTGCAGATAGTATCCGGAGCAGAAATGTTTTCTCTGCGGGATCATTTTTTTGGATATAACGAGGTTCTCGTAGAAAAATCTGGTAGACTTAAAACTACATTCCATACCAAGTGGGGTACGTTCGCTAATTGAAGAATTCCATTTGGGCTGGTAAACACAGATGCTACTTTTCAGCATGCTATGGACATCGCCTTTCGTGGGCTTGTAAGAGAGAGCATGGTGGTTTACCTTGACGACATGACATTCTTTTCCAAAAAATGGTCAGACTACCTGTGCCATCTTAAGAAGATCTTTGAGTGATGTCGTAAGTACGAGATATCCTTGAATCCCAAGAAGAGCATCATGACAGTGTCTGAGGGGAACCTCCTTGGGCATATCGTTGCCAAGAGTGGGATCAAGGTTGATCTGGAACGCGTTTGGACTATCATGCAGATTCCTTACCTAGTAAGCAAGAAAGCTATGTAATCCTGCTTGGGGAAGATCAACTTCCTCCATAATTTGATCTTAGATTATCAAGAAGAATGTTGTTTATAGGTGGGGAAAGAAGGAAAAGTACACATTCACCTGTATCAAGCAAGCAATAGAAGATACACCTGTGCTATACAACCCAGATTTCAACAATAATTTCTTGCTTTATACTTTCACTTCCGACAATTCACTCACTACAGTGCTCACCCAGAAGGATGAGGTGAACAACCAACGTCCCATATCCTTCATGAGCATGAGCATGAAGGGTCTCGAGCTCAACTATCCCACCATGGATAAATAAGCATATGCTATATATAAAGTGGTGAATCATTTCAGACCCTACCTGCTGAAAAATCATTCCATAGTCTTTCTACCACACCCAACAGTTAGATCGTTGCTTGTTCAACAAGACCTGGGTGAAAGATGTGAAAATTGGATGATAGGACTACAAGAGTATGATCTTGACATCATTCCAGTTCACATTGTCAAGGGTCATGGTTTCTACAAACTAGCAGCAGAAGCGATACATGTGCAAGAGGACGACGAAGAGCTCACGGGTTGGGAGTAAGAAATAGACATGTACAATGTAAAGCGAGCACCACCTACTTCACACAACAACTCTTGGTATGAAGAAGTGCGCCAGTACAATGAGCATGATACCATGTCGTCTCACTTTTCCATGTGGTAAAAGAGGGCACTTCACAACAAATCCTTACCTTACCAATTGGTGAACGGAGCACTTTATAGAAAGCATAACAATGGCATTTTTCTTAGGTGCCTAAAAGCACGGGATTCAGGGAGAGTGTTACATGATCTACATGATGGACTAGCTAGAGGTCACTTCGTGGGTAACACAACTATGCATAAATTCATGAGAGCTATTTTCTACTGACCCACATTTTTTAGAGATGCACACGCTTATGCCCACAAATGCCTAGTCTGTCAGTGGTGCGCCGATAGAACTCAAAGGTTAGTAGCCCCGTTGCAGCCTATTGCATAGGATGAAGCATTCCAACAATGGGGATTAGACATCATTGGGGAAATCTTCCCATGTTCATCAAAGAAGCACCGCTACATCTTGACTGCTACATACTACTTTATGTGGCGGATAGAAGTAGTTCTACTTAAACAAGTGAATGACTAGGAGGTCATCAGCTTCCTTTAGTAGAACATATTTCAAGGTTTGCATTCCTGTATCACTTGTTTTTGACAATGAAACTTACTTCTCTTCGTTAAAACTTTAAGGTGTTGCATTACAATATAGTATTGTGCTTAAACATTCAACTAACTATTACCTGAGGGAAATGGTCTTGTTGAATATAGAAACAAGAATCTCATTCACATCATAAAAAAGACCATTTACTCTGAGTAGTGAAAATGATATTCCACTCCAGTGAATGCACTTTGGGCTGACCAAGTTACACCCAAGCCCTCTCTGAACACATCTCCATACTTCCTTGTATAAGTAAAATAAGTCATCCTCCCACCAAATATCTATTTGCCTTCTCTCCAGTTATCCTAGGAATCCCAAGGAAAGTTGTGTCTATTGGTTCATTATAGGATAGACATGCTACACAAGTTGTAGGAAGAATGGATGAAAGAAAAACAAAAAATTACACTCCATCAGAATGCTATAAAGAGATGGTTTGAACGAAAGTCTGTAGGGAACACTAGGTTCAATGTAGGTGACTTAGTCTTGAAGTAGGATAAACACAATGAAGACAAAGGAAAACACATGAAGTTCTAGTCCCTATGGATTGGTCCTTTCACAGTTCACAAAAAATTGGACAGCACACGTATCATCTACAATAACTTGACGGGATGATTGACAACCTTCCTATCAATGGCCAAGATTTAAAATGTTATTTTTAATGATTTGGGGTCACACCCCACCCTATGTACATAGTCTTTTCATTACCTGTTCTGTTACTTTACTTTGTTGTGTTTGCTTCACTTTGCTTTTCTTTTATGCCTTGTCATTTTATTTTTGTAAATAAGTGTTGTCCAATACTATGTTCTGGCTTTTCTATAAACATGTGGATGAATTCGAAGATTTTTGTGACACTACAGCACTTGGTTAGTCCTGTGTCTGTCTTCTCTATGATTGGTTGTAACTTTTGGCTGATGAAGTCTAGACAAAAAATACAATCCATCTATAAGGGAAGCTCTAGTCAAACCATGAACCTATGTCGAAATTGGGAAACCCCATGCTTGTACTTAGTCTTCTGCTCTGTACATTCAAGCTTATCCGACTAGTAGAAATGGAGAAGGAGAAAAATATAAACAAGAAAATCTAAATTGGAGGTCTTACATGATTCTCTGAAGGAACAACCTCTTCTACTCTCAATAATTTAGGATCCCTCTTCCACCCAAAAATTAATAATTTTCTATGCACGATCCTCTTTTAAAAAAAATACAAAGGCAAAAGAAGAGAAAGGATTCCTGCGCAAAGAGGTGAAGAAACCAACTCCAATGGGGTACTAACCAGTCTCGCTAGAATTGGAGCAAGGATTTTGTTCCTATGTGACTTCGATGGGGTAATATCCAGGGCTGCTGGTAGTGGAGAAAAACTAGAAATGAAAATTTATACTCTAAAAATATTTAGCTCACGAGCCAAACTACCCTCCCCAATTTTGAAACATTATCATCTAGCTGAATTTTTTGTTGTGTTTGACTGTGTTGGGACAAGGTGAACCATGTCTGTCTATGGGGTAAGTGGGAAAGCCAAAGTAACCTACACAATGAATCAATACTCCCTGAAATTCCAAGGCCCTATGCTGGAAATGAACGGAAATAGAGAAATTGGTATTCAGCCAGTGTGTCACCAAGTGTTGTAGCAGCTAGAACACCCTCCAAAATTTTGGCCTGCATCCAAATTTTGGAGCCTTCCTTTGTTTTTCCCCTGATAGTTGCAAACACTCTAGCTCATTCCATGGGATCTTATCGACTCTTTACACCTTTCTTTCTTAATTGACCACCGATCATCTTTTGGCATGTTGATTGTTATGTCATGCTTGCGAGTTTGTTCTAGAAATTATAAAGGTTTGTCATTGTGTGCATGAGTTGTTTTCGCTCTATGAACATCGGTCGTACTCACACAAAAAGTTGCATGCACTGTAATTTAAAGATCTATCTCAAGTGTCGCACTTATCGCTCTTAACATTTAAGGTAGTCTCACTGAGCACACTTTTTTCTTGTTGGTTTGAGGTGTCTTATCGTTGATTCATGCTAAGCGTGTGATCACAATGTCATGTATGCACAAGTTCACTTGCTTTCACACTTAGCCATTTTTCTTGAAAATATATCGGCCAAACAACCCTCCTTCAACCAGACCTCCACTGAATTGTACTGTGCAGTCTTAGCTCTCAATGACCCTGCTCTGTTGCCCAAATCTGCACAGAGCTTGAGGTTGTCCTCCGGGGAAGCCTGTACTGCACAATCCTGTAAGTGAGCAAGACAACTGTCTCCCAGAATTGCGTAGAAGTTATTCCCAAGTATAATCCAATTTGTGATTCCCTTAATATCACTCACCAAGCCTTCCTATCGTTTACTGAAAAAACTGAACTACACTATGACCTGAGGCTACAATACTCCCCAAAAATGCACAAAATTTGCCTAGTTGCCTGCCCTGCACTATTTGTAGAAACTGCGCAACCATGTGAGTGGGGTCGTTGTTTGCTGTCACAACATTGTTCCAAGGAATTCTGCAGATTTGACTATCAAGCCCCTTGTTGTCTTGCCCTGCTCTCCCTCTGAGAATTGCACAGATCTAACTAGCAGGCCCCCTACTGGCTTGCCCTGATCTTCCTCTAAAATTATGCATTTGTTACTGGAAATATCTCTATTTCCCCACTATGCACTCATCCTGGAAAACCCGCAACAACTACACGTCTGACACTGTCTCTCATAAATGCGTAGTTGTGTCCAGCAACTCCCCATAGCCTGATCCATCCTTGCTCTCTAAAACTACACAGAAATGTTTGCTAGTGCCTCCTGTTGCCCACTCTGTATTCCTGGGAGAAACTGAGTAGAATTTCCCAACAGTTCCTCCTAACACCCTGTATTTTCTTCCTCCAAGGTACTGTGTAATTCTTCTGAGTTGGGATCTACCTTGCGGCTATCGCTATTGTCCCAAAGTGCTCAAATCTACATCCCAATGACATCTGTGTAGTTTTTCCCGATAGTTCCCTGTAGCCTCTCATCCCAGTCTGATCTGTGCTCTGCACACTTTAAGTTCTTTGTCCTTCTCCCAGTCACCTATACCAAAATAGAAAAATAATGCAACATGCTAGACTAGGATATTTTTGGATTTGATGTCTTCTCATCATGAGGAACAAGTACATTGATGAAACATGGTGCGATGATGAATGGGATGAAGAAGGAGTGCATGCTACAAGACTTGATTGCAGTTGAACAAACGTATGAAGCACATTGGGAATTAAGCAAAAGGGACACAAACACATGCACCATCAAGAAAAGACCAAAACCATCAAAGATCCCACGCACTTTGCCATGCAGAGGTGAAGACATAATATATTGAGAGCACACCCATCACTCAGTAGCATAGTAGCTCGACACGGACACCAGAGTCAGCCAGTACATGTCAGTAGTGTCACGTGAAGTTGTGCCATGAGTTGTCTTAGCCACATCTCTACTATGGGCCACACTTGTTGTAATGAAATGTAATGTAATGTGAAAGTCCAAGGGATGCACATATGAAGTTGAAGAGTCATGTAAGTCGAAAATTCATCAGAAGTCAAATAGTCATGATGGAAATCGAAGAGTCACAAGGGTCAATTATTCCCCCTTGGCTATATATACCCCCTCATTGTATGAGCAAATTAATTTTCACCTTGGCTCCTCCCACATAGCCGTGAGAGTCTGTAGTTTGCTCTTTGAGGAGTGAGGAGTGGCTCCAATATCCCACTATTGGGACTAGTGATGTATGGTGTACATATGTGTCTTGGAAATTTTACTTAACTTAGAAGCATGTCTGAAGCCAGCACGTTTTCATGCATGTTTTGTATCCGTTTGTAAGACTATTTTTTAAACATTTTTAATTCATGTTTTCTTAACTTGTGATAAGATAATTGAACTACTTCAGTTATTTTAGTACTTACCTTATTGAATATGTGTTGTATCGTTTATCACTATTGTCTTGTCCATGTGGACTACTCGGTAGGACATTAGACAGACCGTTATTATGTTCTCTTGGTTTAAATGATCGTCACCCCTGTGTGGACTACTCCATTGGATGGTGTACATGTTTTCTCTTGAGCTTTCATTTTAATGATTACCGCATCAACTATGGACTATTACGCTCGATGCTTGACATACCCTTTTTGTTTTTGCCTATGTCTCTCCCTAGCTAGTACCACTACCTCTCATCTAAAGGCTCATCTTTACCCTCTCCCTTAGAGTAAGAGAACCTAAATACAAAGTTACATTACAAACTCACGAGGCATACTCACCTTGCTTTCTTCAAGTTACAAGCATAACACTCTCATGTTTTGAACAGCAAAATCTAACGCAAATCTCTAAGATAATGGAAATCGGGCCATCGTACCGGATGGGACTCCTACACCAAATGGTGTGAGGTCTAGTTGGGACTTCATACTAGGGAGATCCCCTAAATGTTATAGGGTCTAGCATTGTAAACACCATGTTTAAAAAATGATGATTTAGTATGGCCTAAACTTTGAAATGCTTCAATATTATTTGTGTAAATACAAATTACCTATTGCAATATCATTGAAGTGTTCAAGATATGGTATGAACTATTGGTAGAAAAAATTAGCATTACTTGAATACTTCTTCCATTCAGTTTATATCAACATATGTTGGTGAAGACATAAAAGTTAATAAAATATTAATTCACATATCCTAACATTATTTGAATACGAAAATTTGTTAACTTCATTATTTTTATATTGTTTGCATTTTAATGTTCGTCAACCCACTCTTACATTTAAGTACCGATCTAGGTAGGCTTTAATTTTTACAAGACTATTTTGCAAAGTCAATCCAATGGTAGATAATGACTAGTATAAAATAATCTCAACCCAAATTCATTGCACACCCACTCTTAGCAATAAACAAAGTTTTTACACACTCCACACATATTTGATATGAAAAATTAATGTAGAATATGCTACTATGTCATATAACCACTCTCATAGCACTCCTAAAAACCATCACTCATTCAATATGCACACATAAAAGGAAGTGCAATCCAAACTATAACAACAAAGTAAATAATTCACTGCCACACTAAACTGAGGGATTGGTCTAGGACTTAAGTTGCCATGGCATTCAAAGCAAACAACAATTAATTAAATTACACACAGAATTAACTATAACAGTAGTAGTAACAACGATCACATCATTGAGAAATATTTATGTAGTATGTCATTCAACCACTCTCACAAAAATACTAAAAACCATCACACATTCCATCTACACACATAAAAGGAAGTGTAATCCAAATTGTAACAGAAAAGCACATAATTCACTGCCACACTAAACTGAGGGACTGGCCTAGGACTTAAATTGTCACACCATCCAAAATTTATGATTCGTAAACTACCATGGATATTCCATTGGGCAGTTCATCACAATAGATATAATAATATTATATTAAGAATTTAATATTTTACACTATTACATTTTTATTAAAATTTAAGATCTGTAAAATTAACTATAATTAGTGCATGCATGTGGATATAAATTATGTAGAAAAGTAGAGAACAACAAAATATTCAGAAACCCTTTCTGGAGAAAACCCCGCTTGAAGGTGAGGTCAATTCACTCTCTTTCCCTGTTTAGAAATATGGCCGCAGGTAAAAAGAAGGAATTATTGTGGCATGTGGACTACTATAGTTCGCAAATCCTCCCTATTTGCTCTACCTCCTATCCCTCTTGGCCATCTTTGCTCAGCTATGGAAAAAAATTCTCACGAAATAATGGAATGCCTCTTCCTCCAATTGGCTCAGTTATAACACATCCCGATAGCCTACTAGTGGTTAAGTTTGACTACATCAACTCTTCTAGAGAATTTTACATCAAAAACATATGGCTAGCCCATTTTCCATGTATAATGGGGGTTGACACAACATCCTCCTAAATTATAGGTGTGAAAACAGGAAGGTCAACTTCTAAGTCGCATAACTTTTGCGTACGGACTTTGATCGATGCGCTTCTTACGTCACTAGAAAGAGATACGTGTGTAGAACAACATGAATTGGTGCAATTCTAAATAAACAAATTTTTACCCCAAAATAATTTCATTTGATGCCTCAAAATTCTCGCGAAATGTTTCAGACCTCATTTTGCTAAACTGGGTCCCGCTGGTAAAAATAGTCCCATGAGATTATTCATACACTTTTTCCACTTTGAATGCATCAAGATGGATGAAAAACAATATAATGATCCAATCTAGGTCACACCTCCCCATTTTGGGAGGCTTTTGGTCCCCAAAACATTTTACTGAATGAGGTGAGGAAATGTTTCCTCCACCTTCTCTCTCGTGTAACATTTATCTTTACCTAGAAGTTGTCCCTTCAACCCAATATGTCAAAGGTCATGTTGCCCATGTCTTGTAGTTATGGGCCTCTTCTACAAAATTGTATCTTTTATCAACTTTTCTAGAACAGCGGGTACCAAATCATCCATGAAATGTAGGACTTGTTCCTCTTCCTAATCTAGCATGGAAGTCCCGTAGAGTTTCAAATTATCCACATTCACAACTGAGTAAATGCACATATATGGTGATAACCCGATTCAATAGGCATTATCACCCAAATTTTCTAGTATCTCAAAGGGACCATATCTAAGAGCCTTAATTTTCTTACCAAGCCCCTACAACCTCTCCTTGTTCAATTGTAGCCATACTATGTCTCCCACCTTGAACAATTCTCTATTATGTGTTGATTATGCCTAGCCTTATACATCTCCTGTGACTTTTGCAGTGTTTCTTGTACCTATATATGGATCTGCCTAATCTTCTTTATAAATGTTTCAGACCTCAAAGAATCTCCTGAAATATCTTCCCTCACTCCTCCTTGTTGCACATATGCAATATCCAAAGGTGAAGCTGGAAAATATCCAAAACAAGTCTCAAATTGGAAATTTCTTGTAGAAGTATCGACTTCTCTATTGTAAGAATGTTGCATATATATTATATTTTCATCCCAGATCTTCAGATGTTTTTGGTTGTATCCCCTCAGAAGCTACACTAAAGTCTTCTTGACTACTTCTGTCTTCCCATTTGTCTGTGTATGGAATGTTGTAGATCTCTTCAACTTTGTGTACATATTATCCCACAATGTAGTTCAAAATGCACTGAGAGATCATATATCTCTATCAAAAATCATGCTCCTTGGTATCCCAAAGTGAACTAAGAATTTTCCAAAGAATGATTTCGTTGCTTCTTGTTTGCTAATGGTCTTTTCACAAGGCATCAGAACACACATCTAGCTGAACCTGTCAACTACCACGAACAAGTAGTCATGCCCCTTCCTGGTTGTTGGTAAAGACCTTGTTTGCTATTACTAGGCTTGTTGGTACAACAATTCATGCATCCTCTCATGAACCTAGCTACCTTATCTTGCATCTTGGGCCAATACACATACCTTTGCAAGTTAGTCATGGTCTTCCCTACACCAAAGTGCCTTGCAACCTTGGAAGTGTGAGACTCTCTGATCAACTTGAAATTCTCACATTTAGGAACACATAACTTACCCAACCTGTAGAGTAACCCATCCTAGAGATGATATTCAATAGTGTTGTCGCCATCGTGCACATGACCCTAACTCTACAACTACTGATACACCTCCTTGAAGTCTTCTTCTTCTAAATATGCCTCTATGTATGCATCATGATTGAATGGCTCCATGTGCATGGGAGTCCCCAAAGTTGTGACCTTTTATGTGGTTGGCCTTGACAACAAGTCATAAAACTTGTTTGTGCTTCCCTTCTTATACTTGATCACCAAATGAAACTTCTATACAAACCCCATACACTTGTAATGCAGTGTCTAATGTAGCTTACTATGAGCCTAAAAGTATTATAATGGCTAGTGATCTACGTGGATTACTATCTCCTTTCCCATCAGATAATGCTTCCACTTATTCACAGCTTTCACCATGGCATAGAGCGCCTTGTCATAGGTAAGGTAGTTAAAAACTACCCCATGAAAAACTTCAGAATGGTAGCATACAAGCCTTCCTTCCTACATCAAGATAACTCTCATAGCATACCCACTCACATCCATCTCCACTTCAAATGTGTGTGGTAAGTTTGATAATACCATAACTGGGGCTTGACTGATATTCTTCTTTAGCTCTTTGAAAACCCTTTTCTGACCTTTTACCCACTAGAAACTCTTACCATTTGTTATTATGGCATGGAGCAGTGTTGCTACCATTGAAAACAAGGCTATGAATTTCGTCAAGTACTGTGCTACCCCAATAAAACTCCTAACCTCAAAAACATTAGTAGGCACCAACCATTTCATGATGGCCTCCATCTTAGAATGATTTATCTTCATTTCTCCTCCACCGATCACATACCCTAGATACACCAAAAACTATTCCACAAAATCGCACTTCTTGATATTTTCTAACAGTTGGTGCTTCTTGAATGTTTCCAGAACCTACGTCAAATGTGACATATGATCCTACCAGGTAGCACTATATACCATTATATCATCCAAATAGACAATAACAAATGAATCTATAAAAGGGAAAAGTACATCATTCCTTAATCTCATAAATGTAGTTGGTGCATTACATGGGCCAAATGACATGACTAACCACTCATACAAACATTTCCTTGTTTTGAAGGTAGTTTTTTAGGTATCTTCTTCTTTAACTTAAACCTAGTGATATCCAGACTTAAGGTCCAGCTTGGTGAATTATTTTTCTTGTTGCAATTGATCCAACAAATCATGTATCCTTAGCAAGGGGTATCTGTTCTTGAGCATGACTTTGTTCAACACGTTGTAATCTATACACATCTTCCAAGTCCCATCCTTATTTGACACAATGATGATGGGTGACATACATGGATATGTACTCACTCGAATGACACCCTGTTCCAACAGCTTCTACAATTGTTTCTTCACCTCACTTTCTTCTATAACAAACTACCTGTGCAGTTCAATATTTGGGAATGGGGAGTCTGGAAATAGTTGGATCTCATGCTCCACTTCTCTCTTAGGTCGTAACCCTTTAGGCTCTCAGAACACATCCCTCTATACCTGTAACAACTCCTCTAATTTTTGTTTCTATTTCGTAGTACACCCCTACAAGGATACCTTGCCTCTTATTGACTCGTCTTCAGACTGAATTTCTCTTAAAAACAATAAAACATACTTATTTTTGGAACTGGTCAATTTCTTTGCTTGGTTGGCACTTATCAGCAAAATGTTTTACTTTCCTTTGTGTGCATTAATGATGAATTATTTTCCATCCTTGACGATTTGGTACTGGTTATCTCTCCTCATGAATATTGTATCATGTATGCACGTGTATGAAATCCCAAACATGACTACACATACATCAAGGGGAACCACATCTAGATCTACTTCATCAGTAAAATCAACACTGATAGAAAATCTAATTTTACAGTGTTTTGTTACCTTCAACTCTGCATCTTTATTTACCCATCTCAATGGATATGGGTTTGGATGATCACAAACTTCCAGCCCCAACTCCTTGACCAGCCTAGTTGTAATCAGATTCGCCAATGATCCTGAGTCAAATAGAGCATTCATCCTTGTATTCTTGACTTGTATCTTTATATGTAAGAGTTTGGTTATTTTTTTCTCTTCTTGTTACTAAAGGCTACTCAAATTCACCTCCTTCTGCACTGACATAAAGATGATCTTCTCATCCATATCCAAGATGCTTTCAAATTGGTTGTTGGAATCCGTGGCCATGAGATTCTTCTTCATATTATCTTTCTTCTTGTTCTTCGGGTTTAGCTCTGGAAGTAACTTCCAACACTTCTCCACTATGTAGCCATCAATGTTACAATGGTTTCTAGGATCTTTGCATTGGTGTGTTGTGGTTTCCATCTTTTTATCTTTTCCCCATTTTTTTTCTTCTTCCCCTCCTTAGAAGCATCGTGTTGCTCCTTCTGCTTCAATTTGCTCGATTGTGCTCTCTTCGGGCCTACGTTTTCCAAGTATTGTGCTTATACACAAGCTTCATGTAGGTTTTAACCTTGTACATAAATTAGCTGCAAACGAATTCTTAAAAATAGAAAATATATAATACTGAGAAACACAAAACAAATACACAAAGATTTTCCCGTGGATCCCAAAACCGGGACTACCAGATTGATTTTTCATTATATTCCATTCAATGCTACAATACATATACATACATGCCAAAGAATTCATAAACCCCAATCTATTAACCTTGGATTAGAACATAATCGTAGATCCCTTAACTGGGTCTCTATGTTTTCCAGGTATTGTGCTTGTACACAAGCTTCATGTAGGTTTTAACCCTGTAAAGAAATTACCTGCAAACGAATTCTTAATTATAGAAAATATATAATACTGAGAAACACAAAATAAATACACAGATATTTTCCCGTGGATCCCAAAACTGAGACTACCAAATTGATTTTTCATTATATTCCATTCAATGCTACAATCCATATACATACATGCCAAAGAATTCATAAACCCCAATCTATTAACCTTGGATTAGAACATAGTCGTAGTTCCCTTAACCGGGTCTATAAGATACCATGGGCAGAAAACCATCATGCCCAAAACCATGTGCGAAACCCATGCACAAAACTATAGATAGGTTCGCCCACCTAATATAGGGTCCAGAAAAACATTCCTGGGGAATTTCCCTAGACCTGTGCAATGGGGCCACCGCCCCCCTGCAAACTCCCCTCTCATCCCCCCACTGTGCCTGATGCAATGAAGGGGGAGTTGCATGTGGGAATATTCAGGGAAAGAATATAACACATACCCAACACTTTGTCCACTTATTTGGGCTTGAACAACATCACTTGCTCAAGTAGATGGCAGTGCAGACCCCCAAAATACTTGAGGAGTAAATATGGGTTGTTTGGAGAGATACCCAACATTAAAGCCATCTTTCTAAATATATGGTGTACTCTTTTTTATACAGTAATTTTTCGCACTCCCTATCTCATACCTTGAGCTATTGAACTTTTCCCAAAATGTAACAAAGTGACAAAATTTGTCCATGAATTCACCATGGAAAAAATTGATCAAAGCATCCATAAAGAAAAGAATAAGAAATTCCTTGAAGTAATTCTAGAAGATCTTATCAAAAAACCCTATTTTCAAGCCCAACGCTACTTTTAGCAGGAAAACCCGTGTTGGTACCCTTTGGTCTAATTAGTGACTAGCGTTGGCAACATGACTTTAGATAGGAAAATCTATGCTGATCATCTTTAGGGAGTTTATACAAAAATGAAGCAGAAGCTTCTCTTACTAAAAGGCTCTAGAACAGTGAGCTGGTTATTGTTGAATAAGGATATGGTCGAGTTCTCCCATTTTGAGTCCTTGATCCTACCTTTAGGGATCTTCCCCTTAATATGTGGACTTTTCCCCCCCTTTTGTGGATCTCTAACTCCCTCTCCTTCCCTATAAATGCATTCCCTTACACCCTCAAATGGTTGTTCAGACTAGATTGGTCATGCTACTACTAAATTGTGCCTAATTGCTGCCAATTTGTGAAAGATCAAGGAGAGATTGAGAAGTCTTGGCTTGGACTCAGAAACCCATCTTGAAGGAGGCTTCCAACATCAAGGCAGTGGTTGTATTGTTCCCTCTTGTGTTTATTATTAATACAATGCATGTTTACTTTCCATGAGCGTGTAAATAGTTACTTCCTTAAAATGATGCTCCTTAATCTATCATATGGTTTACATTAGAATTCATATTCTATGTTTTTCCTTTGTTATCTCTGTTTGATCCCTCTTGCAGGTATTTGTTTGCAACAGAATAGCGAGGATCGAGCTCAAAAGTGAGGAGATCAAGATCGACATCAAAAAATGATAGCATAGGAATGAGGTAGGTCATATTTCCTCTCCCATGTCATTCTAATTTAAACTAGGAGAGTTTTGCATGTATTTGTTTCAATTTTTACTAGATCCACTCATTGGACTAGAGGGATCACTTCTATTCGTAGAAGGGGATTGCCTAGATTACAAATTAGTGGCTCCATTGGGGAGCCTATAGCCCTTTCAACCCTCCTTTTTAATTTGGCCTTTTTTATTTGTTTGGCCACCTTCCAATGATCCTTTGTTTTGATTTCCTTTGAGTCTGCACTCTGAGTAGTCTGTGTTTTAGGGTATCAAGTCTACGCTTTTGTTCAAACTTTGTTTGTATCTCCTAATATTTTCTCACCTAGTGCCCTTTTTCTCAAAGACAATCGCATTGATAGTGTCAATTTTTCCCCAGCAGAGTTGTGTTGGAAACCCTGTCTTCCACTGTCTGCCTGCGTTGGTCCAGTTTCACGTCCAGCATGGGTTTCTCTGTGTAAAGTAGTGCTCCCAGCACAAATTTTTCTAGGAAAAGTAGTGTTGATGACCTTGTCATCATGGATTTTTCTATGTAAATTAGTGTTGGTCCTTAAAATTGAGAATTTCAGGATTTCTACTAAAATATCCTAGTGTGTTTTGATCTCTGAGGTCATCCTCCTTCTCTATGTTCATTGAATTTTCTTTGTTTTTTCTTAGTTTCTTTGTGGTGTGCAAAAGTCCCTCCCATTGTTTGAAGTGTTGAAAGTATCTTTGGTTGAGTCTCTGATTCTGTAAGTCAATTGAAATTGTTGTTTATTTCTCATATGTTTGGAAAGAATATTGATTTGTTGTTTTTTGAGCATTATTAGTTTTTTTAGACCTTCAAAGAAATCGGTTTTGCATTCATTTAGTTTTCATCTCATAATTTACTTTTCGTAAGGTGCATTATATCATATTGCATTGAAAAGTCATTTTTTGAGATTTATCATTGGATATATATTACATTGTTTAGTGATTGAAAGCTAAAAGTGCATCAAGTGCATTATCATTCATTAAAATAAAATTGAGATCATATTTCTCTTAGTGGTTTCATTTGGAAAATGAAATTGAAAGATCTAGTTAGGAAGGGCTTGTTTGTTGTATTCTTTGTTGTTGCATCATTGTTTGAATGTCTTCCCTTACAAGATTAGTTTTCAGAGAAATAGAAAGGATCCTCTTCTCATGTTAGTTGCATCATAGGTGTTTAAGTGACATCATTTTGAGCCTTAACATCGAAACCTAATTGAATATAAACTTAAAATTTACCTCAATTATCCTAAGGAGCATTTGGAACTTAACGCAAACATTTAGAGGTCTAGGATAGAGACATGTTTTGACGTCGTTAAATGTAGGAGTTGTCATTATTTGCCAACGTTGTATCCCAAGGGTGAAATCTCGTTCCACATACAGAAGTGTATAGGACTGTTCTCCAGTACTTTCAGGTATATTGAAGGTGCTCCATGCATGGTAAGTATATGGGAATGCTCTCACTGAATAGATATGCATTAGACATAACTACTACGGACTACACTCCCACATATCATCGCATATATTTTGGGAGTTCCCTATAGGTTTATATCCATCCATAGGTAACCTAGGCTTCTGCCTTGTATATCGTGATACACCGAGCACAACATCCAGAGAGATTGGCTACCATACATTAAGCCCTTCACTCCAAGGTGTATATTTCAGTTCCTAGTTGCTTGTTAAACTTTTATGCCTAGTTACCCCTTTTTAATTTATTTTTTTTAAGTCCTAAAATCAATTAATTGACCACGGAAAAAAATCCTCTTGTGGAAATACTCCTTATTTGAAACTAGGTTAACACTAATGGCAACAGTTCCTGAGTCTACCAACCAAGGAAACCCCTATGACGGAAATCCTAGTTTCTTTCCTTCTTTTAGAAATGTTGGTTATCCCTATATGGAAATGTTGTCCCTTCCTGGATTTACCATTGGCTTGTCGGTTTGGTTATTTTTGACCCATATCATTCTGAATGTCTAAATTTCTCCTCAACCAGGCTCTCCTCCACCTAAACCATATCAACCTCCAGTTGATCTTAAAGTTGACTATTTTCATTACTTTCTCGTTCATTCTTATTCCTCTTCTTCTTCTTCTTCTTCTGGTGAAAACATGAAAGTTAGTACCGGGTGGATAACAAAAATAAGAGAAGGAAGATTAAGAAGAAGAACAATAAGCAACGGAGCAACCAAGTGGTCGATGCTACTGATGAAATTGATGTTGAGAAACTTTCCAATCAACCTCGTAAATTGAAATTCCCTTCCAAACTTTGTAATGGGGACCACCTTCTTCGATAATGTCCTAGTATTCCCAAGTTATTAGAAGTGTGGTCCACAGGTTCACATAGACCTTTGTCATCAACCTTTGGAGATCATGTTGGTGATAAACCTTCAACTGGTGACAGTAAAACTCATGGGAAAAGGGGAAAATTCAAATTTCCCTTTAGGTTATGTGAGAGGGCATCATCCTATTCACCTTTGTACTTATATGGATGAAGCCTCTAACATGTTGGATAACCTTACTACTTCTCAACCTTGTCTTCCGATTGGTTATCAGAATCTTTCCCTTGATCCTCCACTAGTTGATCAAGTGATTGATTAGAAATCATCTCTGGTCAATCCCATTCTCTCTGAAAGTGAATCCCAAGAGTTAATATTCAACCAATCATTGATAAAAAAAAATGGTTGACCCGATTCCACTTTCATATCATCATATCTATCCTCTAGAGAGTGAATTTCATACCGCTCAAGTTAAACTAGTTTCTTCATATTCTAAAGAATTAGGGGGAAATCCTCATATTCCCATGGTATAGGGGGGTGATCCTCCTATTCCCATGGTACAAGGGGAGATCCTCATGTTCCCGTAACACAAGAGGGCAGTCCTCCCATTTTGATGGCACCCTCTTCAAGTAATTTAGTCATTTTCTTTGATTGGAGTCAACTGGCAGGATATCATCTTCCTTCTTACGTGAATTTTCATATCATAGTACTAGATTATAATATACTCGCACCTAGCACAATCATATATGAAGGCACATCTATTAGTATTTTGTCCTCAACTACTTGGTAGGCTTTAGGTTCTCCACAGCTTGTGCTCGTTACCCAAAATTTGTTAGCTTTTAACAGAGGAACCAATCAACCCTTAGGGATCCTTCTGAAGTTGCCTATTACTTTGGGAGGAAAAACCATCTATCTCGACGTGATGGTTGTCCAAGGCCCTTTAGATTATAATTTACTCCTCGTTTGTGACTATGTTTATGTCATGGGAGCTCTTGTCTCTTCTCTTTTTCATGTGATATTTTTCCTGCATGAAGGAATAGTGTGGCCATTGATCAACTTTTGTTCATTGCTCCTAATTTAACTCATGATTAACCATCTTCTCTAAATGTTCCTTTCATGCAAGTGGTATCACCCCAGCCTAAGGTTAATTATGTGGCCACCTATTCCATACTCGCGTCTACTAATGATCTAGTCAGTGATATGATGCATCAAGTATTGGGAACATTGGAACCTGATATTTACAGTAGATCCATTTACAGGTATCCCTTCCAGAGTGTTGTTATTCCATCTGATGAGAACCTCTTGGAAGCCATGTCCCTTATAGTCCATAATCAAGGTCATGAGCATGGTTCTTTTATTTGTGTCAAACTCATTAAAAAATGAAACAAGGTGTCATGAGCATGGTTCTTTTCTTGTGTAAATCTCATTAAAAAATGAAACAAGGTGTCATGAACAGAATTCCTTACTTGTATCAAGCTCATTAAAAAATGAAACAAGGTGTCATGATCATGGTTCTTTTCTTGTGTTAAGCTCATTAAAAAATGAAACAAATCCCCTTCTAATTTGAGTCTTTGATTAGATCTCATAAAATCCCTGTCGACTCTTTCACTTGATCCTGTAAGTGAAGCTTCATTCCATCCACCTGTTAGTAACCAGTAGCCTTCTTAGGTGAATGAAATGAAGCTTGGGGGACATGTACCTCGAATTGAGTTATTATCTTGGGGGTATGTGAATTCATCTTGAGCATAGTTTATCTTTATTTCAAGTTTGTGTAAAAATGAAACCAAGTCCAAGCATAGCTTATCTCCATTTCAAGCCTGTGTAAAAATGAAATTAAATACAAGCATAGTTTTTTCTCATGTTTCAAACTTGTGACAAAATGAAAAAAAATTGAAGTATCCTCAATAATAGTTTCCCATGTTTCAAGCTTGTGTAAAAATGAAATCATTCCCCTTTACCTATCATGATTTCCATTTTTATCAACCTATTTTTTCCATAGGAACCTTTCTTTTTCATTCCATCGTCACCATCTCTTTGGTCGATCATACGCTTTCACTTGATTGGTTTACCCTTTCCTAAGGAACATCAGCGATGAGTGGTCTTATTAGCCAGCCTCTTGACCCTTACCTGTTTCGAGTAGTTCCACCATAACTAGAACTAGTTGCTATCCTTTTAGACCACTCGTTCCTCCATGAGGAGTCATCTTTCAACTATTTTTAGACTAAAAAAATATGAAAATATTGTCGAGCACTTGTTTTTTCAAACTCGTAAAAGTAAATGAAAAGACATCTAATCAGTAGAAGTTTAACCCTTGTCCAGACTGAGATAGACTATTGTACGAAAAAGAAATGCCTTGGTCACACATGGCTAAGAGGTTCTCTTGAATATTGTTTTATACCTTTTTAGATTTGAGATACTATCTACGAAAAGGGACATTTGGAGTTTTCTTTTTCACCACTTTTTCAAAATCTATCAGCATGAAACAAATGTTGAGTTGCCCCTTTGTCAGACTCATAAAACTTAAATGATGCAGAACTTGTCACCATGATGAGATTGAATTACTCCTTCCTGGTGATTGTCAAACTTACTAGGATGTGTTGGGTGTGGAGCCTGATTATCTTCTTTATTTAGAGGTATCACCACATTGGACCCTAGTTCAGAAGCTGCTTGTAATATTTTTGCTACAAGGGAGGTCCAAGGGTGGGTGGTTGTGATCTTTGGGAGCCCCCCCCCCCCGACGAGGGATCGGGGGTAGTGCCCTGAAGCTAAAAATAGATGTAAAATTGCCTTGTAAAATGTTGTAATTTCATAGTCAATCTAGGTCATTCATTAGGCAGATATCTGACAGTAGAAGTTATGTTTAATTTAGGGTTTTTTGCCCTAAAAGGCAATCCCTCACTAAATATGAGGGAATTGTATTGCGTCTATGTAGATCTGTATTCTAAATGAGAAAGAGAGAGGAGATTGTGTGAGAGCGAAGAGGGAATTACAAAGGATCTTTTGTAGGTTGTATCTCTTCAATTTGTTGGATAATATAAAAGGAAGGATTGGTTGTTTCTCCATGGACATAGCCCAAATTGGGTGAACCACGTATATCTGTGTCTCTCTTGTTTTATGTTTTTTCTCTGTTTAGATTTTTGCAATATATTTTATGTTTTCCATTGCTCTGTAATATATAATTTTTTAACAATGGGTATCAGATTTGAAGGTATATTTGGCTGATAAACTTGTAGGAGAGAAGGGTTCCTGGTTCGAGTGGGAGCAATGGCGGAAGATGGTAGGTTTAGGGTCGAAACAATTAACAACCAAAACTACCAGCTATGGAAGATGTAGATGGAAGATTATCTGTATCAGAAAGATATGTACCTACCATTGAGCGGAAAGACAAAGAAGCTAACAAGTATGACAAACATAGAATGTGATATTCTCGACAGAAAGGCATTTGGAACAATACCCCTATGCCTAGCAACGTCGGTAGCCTTTAATATTTCAAAGGAAACGACAACATAGCATTTAATGTCAGTATTGGCCAAACTATATGAAAAACCCTCGTCCTTAAATAAAGCATTTTTATGAAGCATTTATTTAATATGAAGATGTCATAAGGTGGATCTGTTGATGATCATTTAAATGAATTTAATACAGTTGCCAGTTAGTTAAGTTCTGTAGACGTAACTTTTGATGATGAAGTTAGGGCTCTGTTATTTCTGTGCTCATTTCCAGAATGTTGGAATGGTTTAGTTATGACCATTAGTAACTCTATATTTGGATCTAGTACTTTAATGTTTGATGATGTTGTTGATGCAATCCTTAGTGAGGAAATGCGATGGAAAATCTTTGGTGAGACATCAGGTAATGCTTTGACTGCAGAGACTAGGGGAAGAAAAATGGAAAGAGGAAAGATCCTAGGATATCGCAGTAAGTCAAGGAAAGGAAGATCCAAGTCTATATCGGGGATAGTGTGCTGGAAATGCGGGAAGAAAGGACACCTGAAGAAAGATTGCAAGTCTCAGAAGAGAAAAGAAGGAGACGCGCAACAAGAAAACAATCATGAAGCGAATGTGATAGGTGATGTGTTGCAAGCTGCTTTGGCTCTTTCATTAGAAAGATATTATCGATGCCTAGGTGGTAGATTCAGGGGCCTCATTCCATGCCACACCTGATAGGAAACATTTTCATGATTATGTTCAAGGAGATTTTGGACAGGTTCGATTGGGTGATGATAAACCTTGTAAAACCATTGGAATGGGTACAATTTTCATAAAACAACAGAATGGAAATCAATGTCTATTGAAGGAGGTAAGGCATGCCCGAGATCTGAAGAAAAATATAATTTCAATAGGGTAGTTGGGAGGTGAAGCCTGTGTGACTACTTTTACAAATAAAACCTGGAAGGTCACTAAAGGACCCCTGGTAATAGCAAAAGGAGGAAAGGTTGGTACACTGTATTTATGCAATGGTATTTCTAATTCTGTTAATGTTTTAACCTCTACGAAAGAAGATATGACATTGTGGCATCATAGGCTTGGGCACATGAGTGAGAAGGGGATGTAGATTCTTCACTCAAGAAATTTGTTGCTAGGTTTGAAGCATGTTGATTTAAAATTCGTGAGAATTGTGTTTATGGAAAACAAAAGAGAGTTAGATTCCTTAGAGTTGGGAAAGAAAAGAAGAGCGAAAAATTAGAGCTTGTGCATACAGATGTATGGGGACCTACTTAGGTATCATCTCTCGGTGGCTCTCGTTATTATGTTACTTTTATTCATGATGCAACTAGAAAAACTTGGATTTATTGTATTTGAAATAAGTCTGATGTATTTGATACTTTCAAGAAATGAAAAGCTTTGGTTGAAAATGAGACAGGAAAAAGGTTGAATTGTCTCAGATCAGACAATGGAGGTGAATATTGCACCAAAGAGTTTGAGAGGCACTATTCAGAGAGTGGAATTCACAAAGAGAAGAAAGTTCCAGGAACACCACAAGAAATGGTGTATCAGAAAGGATGAATAGGACAATCATGGAGCTTGCATGTAGGATTTCCTTTACAAGTTTGGGCAGATGTTGTAGATATTGTTGTTTATCTAATAAATAGAGAGCCTTCAAGTTCCTTGGATGGTGGTATTCAAGAGGAGGCATGGACAGGTAAAAAGATAAACTACTCATTTTTAAAGACTTGGTTGTGAAGCCTTTGCCCACATTAATAAAGAAAATAGAACAAATCTTGAGGAAAAATCAAATAAATGTACCTTTATTGGATATGGTGTTAATGATTTTGGTTATCGCTTTTATGATTATGAAAATCACAAAATCATTAGAAGCAGAGATGTCATATTCAATGAAAAGGTTTTGTATAAGGATCAGCTGTAGGAAAAACAAAATAGAGAATACACAGTGCTTGATAAGATCACAGATAAAGTGATGTTGCCTAAAAATCATAATGATCAACAACCAGAACAACAATAGAAACCACAACAATAACAAGCACCTCAAACACCTGAAAGTGGTGTTAGAAGATCTACTAGGATAAGTAGACCCCCTGAACAATACTCTCCTTCATTATATTATGTATTGTTGATTGATTCTAGTGAATCAGAATGTTATGAAGAAGCAGTGCAGGTAGAAACCAAGAAGAAGTGGGAGTAAGCCATGAAAGAAGAGATGGACTCCTTAGCACATAAACAGACTTGGGACTTGTTCAGGTTGCCTGTAGGTAAAACAACATTGCAGTATAAATGGGTTTATAGGTTGAAGGAAGAATTTGGAGGTAGAAAAAGGTACAAATCTAGACTTGTGGTGAAGGGGTTTGCATAGGAAAAGGGTATAGACTTTGATGATATATTTTCTCCTGTTGTTAAAATGACTTCAATCAGAACTATTTTAAGGCTAGTAGCAGCTGAAGATTTGCATCTTGAGTAGTTAGATGTAAATACATCCTTTCTCCATGGGGATTTTGAGGAAGATATATATATATGCAGCAGCCACAAGGATATGAGGTAAAAGGGAAGGAGAAATTACTGTGCAGGTTGAAGAAGAGCTTGTATGGCTTAAAACAAGATCCAAGGTAGTGGTATATAAAATTTGATAGGTTTATGTGTGAACAAGGTTATAATAGATGTCACTCTGATCATTTTGTTTATCTCAAAAGGAAAAATTATGGCAGCTATATTATATTTTTATTGTATATAAATGACATGCTTGTTGCAGGTTCTAACATGCAGGAAATATTATGATAGTAAGTTTTATTGAAAAAGGAAATACAAGCATTAATTTATTTATTTTTAATTTTTGAAATAGGGGTCCCCACTTATTTAGTATTAGTGATAAAACTAAATAAGAAGGGGGGTTGTTGCTAGCCACAACAAGGCCAAACACAAAAACTTAACATAGTAGATTTTAGATCCCTGTATTTTTCAATAACACTCACGCTCAATTATTTGAACACCTGACCCTATTTTTTCAGTATAGAAAAAGCTAAAACTAGAATAAACTGAAAAATTTCCCCTACAAAGTGAAATTTTTAGACATACAAAATGACGGGAAAACAAAATCAGCACCGAAGAAAATAGAGAAATTGCCCTTGCAAATGTGATATCTTGAAAACTGTAAAACAACTGCAAAATTTAAGCCCGATCAGATTCGCAAACTTCACCAGATATAAAAAAATTCTCTTAATAATTGCAAGTATCTTACTAAACAACAAAATCTTAGCCCGAAAAAGCTTCAATAATTATAAATTTTATAAATAAGACCACTGCCAAATGACAAAGAGGAAAATACCAAATCATAAAATTCCACAATACTCTTCAGAAATTAGAAAATTTTCCACTGCAAAATTCAATTTCTCAATGGATCCAATATGTAAAGATCGATGACGTCCAATTACTTCCCCGATTAAAACATTCTTTTTCAAGCATAAAAACTTTGGGCTAAACTAAATTATTTGAGGCCAGACGAGCACCCCGGAAAGTATTATGTGATGACATTTTTTTTTATGATATTTCACCCCTTGTTGCCTCTCCTGCACCAACTAACACCCCTCTTCTTCAAACTACTGTACCAAAAGCAGAGAGATGAAGATGTTCAGACACAAGCCATTGCGCAACCATCTTGTTGTTTTGATGTGGGTTTTGATTATTACATTCTTCCTTGTTGGGGGTCATACTCATGGTGGTTTTAATATTGATACAGAGATCCTACAAAAGAATGTGATACAAACCTAGAAAACCAAAGTGGAATACCATAGCATTTTATCATCTTGGATTTAATAAGGATGAGATTGTCTCAAATCTAGAAGACAAAAGTCTGGTGAGAAGTGGGGCTTCTGTCAAGGTTTACAAAATTACATTGCCTGGTGGTACGGCCATTGTTGTGTTGACATTTCAGCGAAGAAACAAATATGCACATATATGAATATGTGCCAAATGCTAGTTTCGCATATGCTTCTTATTCCTCGAATACTATTTTGGATTAGGTTGCTTGATTTGGTATTACCTTGTGAGCAACCCAGGTTTTGGCTTACCTACATCATGATCTTATGCCACAATTCCTTTGAAGGGATATCAATTCCAACAATATAATTTTGGATTCAGGCTATGAGCCTAAGATTGTGGACTTTGGTGTTGTCAAGATATTGGGAGACTATGCACATTCTCTGTCTATGACTTCTATTGTAGGGACTTTTGGATACATCGCTCTTGGTATGTTGCAATACTTGATATCAAAGCCAATTTATTTTTTATGTGAAGGTTGAATATGGAAATGCCCAAATCAAACCCCACTCATTTTTAATGTTTCATTTTTTATGTGAAGTTTTAATATACTTTTGCCAAGTTCTTCCAATATTGCAATGTAAAACCCATTCTTTTGATATCACTACTTTATGATAAAAACATAAAGTTTTTGGAATGTCTAAGGTTTGTTCTACAATAGTAATCAATCTATTTTTGTTTTTTATGCTTTGAGACTATCTAAATTTATCTAATATAACAATATAAAAACTTCATATTTTTAAATGGTTTTGCCAATTTCTTCTGATATAGCAACGTAAAACCCATTCTTTTGTTGTCACTACTTTATGATAAAAACACAAGTTTTTTGGAATGTGCAAGATCTGTTCTACGATAATACTTATTCTATTTTTGTTGTGATCATAGAATATGCTTACTTTGTAAAAGTAAATGAGAAGATTGATGTGTATAGCTTTGGAGTAGTATTACTAGAGTTGATAACATGCCAAAACATTGTTTAGATGGAGCTTGGTGATAATATCGATGTTTTGAAATGGGTTTGAGGGAAGGTAAATACAAAGGATGCATATGGAAGTTTCTTGACTCTAAGATTATAGAGAGCTCAAAGGAATACATGATTGTAGTGTTAACAATAGCTCTATTTTGTACTAGTGTGCTTCCTCAACGAAGTCCTTCAATGCGTGAGGTTGTTGAAATGCTTTAGCTTGTGAATCCTAATGGATCATCAAAACCAACAATTGTGTCATTTAAAAGCCTCTCTAATGTTTTCTAACCCCCAAAGTCTTCCAACTTATATATTAAATGTCTTAAGTTAAATAGAGAATAAATCACACCCCCTTCCCTAGTTTTCTATTAAAATTTTAGTGGAGTTGACGATGCTAGGCCTGCCAACATTAAGGGGATCTCCCCAGTAAGAAGCCCCAACTAGACCTCAAATCATTTGGAGTAGGAGTCCCAATAGTGGATAGTAAAGTTTCACCTTGAGTGTGATAGCACGTAAAGGAAAGCGTGATATCTTTTTCAGATGCAACTGTGTGACCTTACAATGAGTCAAAAGAGATGCATGGGGAGGTCATGACACATGATGGGGGAAAGGAAGTATGTCCCTTAGAATAATGTAATAGTACATAGCCTGAAAGGAACACACGAGAAAAATGACATCATGGGTTGGAAGTGGAATAGTCCACAGTCTAGGGTGATGGGTTAAACCAACAACATGATTCCAACAAGATTCATACAATCATATACAAAGTAGTTCATACATGAATGTGTAAGTTAAATAACATACATTGCTAAAGCAACCTAAATAGTCCAACTACAAAAAAAACATATGCATTAAAACGTGTCAGCTATGTTATATTATATAAATTAAAAGTTCCATCCATACGTACAACCATGACAGCCACTAGCCCTAATAGTGGACTGTTACAGTTAACACTACCTGCTCTTCCAAAGAGATGTACTCGCTCTTCACTATGGAGAAGACAAGGTTCATCACAATACTCTCCAAGCCCTCTCTAAGCAATGCCTAGCAAAATCTTGGCTCCCAAAATCCCCCTCTATGAGTTATGAGGTTCCATTTATAACAAAGGGTGGGGTGACCCTTGACATTCCCCTTTGTGACCCTTGGACTACCCTCATGACTCTTCAAATTCATTACATAACTCGTTACATATGTATGATTGTTTTCATTCCACTAATGACACTTGGAATTTCACTTTACATCATGTTTACAAAAATACATTTTGCACATATACCCATGTGTGACAAAAATAGGCTTGAGTCAGCCAAACAAGACAACACTAAGACTCGAACGGTTGTGGAAAGACCAACTCATCAACATCCTCTCTGTGATCCTCAGTGATAAACGGATTCCATGCTTGGTAGTGCACAATGGTTTCCATGTATTCTTTGATGATGTCTTTTTGGAAATAAACTCTTGCCTCCATTGCTTCCAGGTATACTGATTTGGAACCTCTATACAACTCATCCTATAACATGTGAATCTTAGTCCTAAGCAAAGCCAAACCAATGATATACATCTGCATGTTCTTTGCGCTAACTTGAAAATATGTGTTGGTGGCCATGAGCATCAACTAATCAAAGTACGCGTCGAACTCTAGTCATACTTGGTTCTTCGCTTTCACCTCGGTGAGCATACCAACTGACGGGGTTCCATACTTTCTCACTACGACATCCAAACTCCTAAAAAACTGTGCGTATGAATCCTCAACATTGGTGATGAGCGGTGAGAGTTCCTCATAGTTCTAGATCAGACTCTGGATGCGTGCTTTGTCCAACTCTACTTGCAGCTTCATCATCTTGTGCAATTGAAGTGGGGCTCCCATGTACCCTATTTTCCATATTTGTACATGATCAACAATGGCATGTATATCTATGAGTGTTCACGTTATCTTGCTACAATACTGTTGATGACCATGTAGATGGAAAATTGCCTTATTCACAGTGATGAACCTTTCATATAGTCTTAACGTGACTATATCAAGGGTCGATACTTCATAAATTATGGTTTTCCTCATCTCTGCTCTAGTGGATCTTGTTGATTATTCCACTCTATGCCTAGCTACTTACAATTCCTTAGCCATGTGCTCATTTTCTGCTATCAAGAACTTAATACTTGATCTCGTGGCTTCAGCATAAGCCTTTGTAGCATCAGCTAAGGTAGTTGGACATCTTCACACATTTGACATAATCACCCATTCTTCAAAGTGTGTAGGTGACACATGCTCATCTGGGGTGTGCACTCTACGTGCTCAACTATGTAATGTGACAAGGCTATGTTGTACACATCACTTCCTAGATTTCCCTCAAGGAGAATAGTATCTCCTTGCTCACTTGGGACTTTCTCTGTTGCTGGAGCTAGTGAAGCCTATGGGGTGACCTTGGTTAGTGTCCTGATCCTGTTATGGCTCCTCCATCTCCATGTCCATCTATTTTATTATCGGTTCATCCTATGGAGAAATTTCATGTTCCCGTAGCTACTCAACATGTTCCTCATATGCTTCTACTTCTAAGTCTTCAACCTCTATCAACACAGTTTGGTTGTCGGTGCACCTTGCACTTCCTCTTATTCTTGTTCCTATTCCTGTTACTATTCTTGTTCTCGTTGTGCTTCCTTCTCTCTTTTGTGTAGCTCTTGTTCTTCTTTGAGCTTCTTCTCTACCTCTTACAACTTCCTCTACGCTTCTTCCAATATTTGCATCTCCCTCTTTCTCTGTGCTACTCTCCTGTAATGTTGTCACCTCTTTTCATCTATCTCCAAAGCTACTCTTTCCACAAGTGATCCTTCCTTAAAATTCGAAAATCTTCCACTTGCCTTTGTCTTGGGTAGTTTTGTTACTTGTTGCTACTGTTGTTGTTGCTCCTATGACGTTGCTGCCTTGAGTGCTACTATCCACTCTACTGCCATGCTAACTATTTCATTGAGCTTGGAGGAATTATAAAAATATCTCCGTGGGTCTTCCTCTGACCAATGACACGCCCCGTGGATCCAAGAATAATACACTCTTGCACAGTGGTCCCTGTATAAGCCATGTGGATCATATGGATTGAAACTCTTAGTTTCAAACTTAAACTTCTTGAAGTCCTCGAGCTCGACATTTGCTTCTTTCAAAATTTGGATCACGTACAACCCAATTTTCAAAGGAAGCATAGGCCATGGTGCCATCTTCTTCCTGTGCAATCTAGTTGATAACCTTGTCGAGATGTGGTATACAACCTCCTGCATGACCAGCTTGTCCATGGAAAACTTCGGCAACACATGCAGATCTTTCTCCGCATTGTACACCCTGATGAAGGTGCCATCGGGTGAGGCATACCAATATTTAATGTTCAACAATGCCTCCATTGTTCCCTAGGACATACAAGATAGATCTTGTTCAAATATCATCATGTATAGAGGGGCGATGAAGTGGTCAGATAGTCTAGCCATGACTCCTCAGTAGTTGCATTCTAAGAGAAACTTGAAATATACATTCACAACATTATTTGAAGGTGTCCATGCCTAATCCATGCCAAGAAATTGTTGACGGGCATAGATCGCATCGAGTAGGTAGGCAGACATGAAGAATCTTTCTTATTGATCCTTGGGCAGACTCTGGGCATTGGATACAGGCTCTTTCAGATGTAGAGCCAACATGTTGGACTAGTTGAAAGGTTTTCCTTCACTTTCCAGTTGATCCAACATAGCAACCCAACTTTGCAGGAAGGTATTCATACTCCCTTGTCCATACAAGTGACATGCAAAGATGACCAAGAATTGGTATTCCTTCCTAAGTGTCTTCAATGTGTATATCTGGTTGGGTGTTTTCCTAAACTTTGATAGCTCCCTTACCCATTGCTTAAATATGTCTCTTGTGTCCGCGCTACTATTGGAGTTTAGAATGGTGCATCCATTCTATCCATCGGTTGTGGAAGATGATACATTTGTTGATAATCTTTCGTCCTAAAGGAAGCAAGCTCTACTCCACTGGCACTCCTTAGTATCATCGTCTCAGGATCAGTGTGTGAGGAAATCCAGTGGATCACGTCTGCACACGTGAAGGTGGGGTACCTGCATGCAATCTTGTACAATCCTGAATTATGAATATTGACATAGGCTTGTCAGTCCTCCATATTCTCCTTAAAGCTACCTGTGAAAATAAGGTTGATTTCTTGCCATGTGATCTTGATGTCTTTCTCAATGAATAGGTGTGTGTCTATGTACATGGGAAAACTCATAGACCCCTTCTCAACCACATCTCCAAATATGCTTTCAAATATGTCTTTTGATCCATCTCTCTTCGAGGCCATGATACCTGTACTGATGAGAAGCTTCTCAAAAACCTGTGGCACCTAGAGATGGAGAAGACACTCACAGCAAGACAATGTCATCTAAAGCACATAAAGAAACTCGAGAATCAATTGGGCAACAATCTAGTGATTGTTGGGAAATATTGCACAGCATTCACTCTAGGAGGGTGGAAGACTTTCAACTGGAACTGCACATTACACAGTCTCAACTACCAGTGAGGCTCATTACTGACTGGAACTTCGCAATACACAAACTAGAGAGGTTGACGGTTGACTCAAACTACATAATGTGCAAATCAGATAGTGTTGGCTTAGTGGGGCCTGACCCAAGTTCAATGTTAGTTAGCCAAAAAAATCCCCACACTACTGGCCCTTTCAGCATCAACCCACAGAGCGTGGATCGAAGTCTCACCCAAAGCAGTATGGGGGGATGCTGGAACCAATTTTCTACACCTTGAGATGGTGGTGATGTCGGTTTATTCCTTCTATTCCTACTTTCGCGTAGGTCATTAAGTTCTAGGGATTTGTCTGCCTAGCCTCTTATTCCTCCCTTTGATACCTCCATGAAAGGGTATGACTGACCTTCGCACAGCCCTAACCCTCAATTCAGATACTTTCACGCTGCTAAGGCAACGTATTGCAAAGATTCCTAAGTTATATTAAGAATCTTACTTATCTTATTAGATCATCACAGTTAGCACTGCGTAAACAAATATCGTTATTTGCATTCAATTATCCAACATAATTACATACATTCACGCATCACATAAGTTGTTGAGATTGCAACAAGATGATGGAGCTTAGTGAAAAGAGTCGCCTTCACTAAGTGGGCCCGCAGGCTATTCTTGGCGCAAGTCTATTTTTAGACTATGTCTATTTTTAGACATATGGATCATGTCTATGGATTGCAGGTTGCTGTTTATGGATGATTGATCAAGTTGAGAAAATAGATGGACTTCTATTTTTGATGAAAGTGTGAGTGATCACAGTGTGAGTGATCAAGTCTATTTTTAGACTGGCTGTCAAAAATAGAAAAGTCAAATATTATTATCTCACAATAATATTTGGACTATAAACTTAATCTTATTCTCTTGGAGCACTTCAGTTCGAGCTACGGATGTGGCACATGCAATTGCATGAAGGAAATACGTGGTTCTTATGGTTTAGTTGAATATTTGCATGCATGACTTCAGTTAGAACTCAAGTGAGTTGAGTTTAGTGGACTGGAAGTGCAGTTGATGGAGTTGTGTTCAGTTTAGCTTTGTTAAACTGGTTGTATTTAGTCTAACTGGAAAATAGACTAGAGATGAGTTGGGTGAATTAGTTATTAATTAATTCACAAGTTATTAACTCATAATACAACTAATGAATACATCAGTTACTCAGTTGCATGTCAGTGCATGTTCAGTTCAACAGGGACAGGTGGTA